>BPLQ01006377.1:0-23563 GCA_021605075.1 Caerostris darwini
GCCAGATATATATATATATATATAGTTGCATTTATAACAATGTATCTATATAATTATGTATAGTTATATATTAATTAAATATATATTAAATGGTAATAAAATTAAAATTAGTTTTTTAATATGTATTTTAGATTTTAAATTTATTTATTTTAATAATAAAAAGGATAATAAATGTACAATTATCAAGGCTGATCTAGAACCTATTTCCAATATTTTAGGAAAAACATGAGTTCTGGATGGTTTATTTTGGCTGCTCAGCAACTACGCACTTTTATTTTGATGTTGGAGAAGCGTTGCTTTAGGTCAATGCCCATTGAAATCTTATACCACACATTATGTATACTTAATTACTATAAAAGGCAATAGATATAAAATAAGAGTAAGTTAAACAATAAAAAAAGAATTGACGATATAAAAATATTTATTTGTAATGAGAAAAAAAAACTATAAGAATAGGATGCCTCATCATCAGGTGGGTATTCCACATTCAATAGCCAAAAGAATATATCAAATTTTGAAAATATTACTCGTAAAGGAAGAATGAAGTATTCCCAATTCTACAAGAAACACTATGGCATTCAATAGCCAAGTGAATATAACGAAGATTAACGTTATTCATTTCAAGAGTTAAGGGGCCCAAACTACCATTTTCCCGCCAAAATTTGCAAATTTGGAATGGAGTTTTATTTGCTTGCTGTACTTTTTGGATTGCGCCATGAATCCCTAACCAGAACAACATCATGTTCACACATGATAATAAATAAATTTAAAAAAAACCGTAATATGTTTCTTCATCTTGAATATAGTGAAATTGACTTTTTCAGAATTGATTTATACTTCTCCTTTTTCAGGTTATCTAGTATAAAAAGTGTTATAAGATTTTATTCTTGAAAATGTGAATAAATAAATTGGAAATTCAAATTTGTTGATTTTAAAGCTGTGCAATAAATAATAAAAAGAAAATCATCAAAGTTTTTTTTACGAAACTTTATACGGCTTTTGGAAAATCAAAATATTCTGTTATAAGGAGTACTTTTTCTCAAAAAATCAGCAATTTATAAATCCAAACATATAAACTATGGTTTATATAATTGATTCATATTATTCAAACCACAGTTTTTTTCTCTAAATAATGTCTGAAATTTTATTAACAGTATAGAACTAATCAAAATCTTAAAGATTAGGTATGAATTCTGGTTTTTCCTTCATATTTTCCCCATTCATCTGATCTAATAGAATTCTTCGAAAAATTCTCAGAACTGCTCAGTGAACAACTTGTATTTGAAGAACAACGAGGGAGACAAGGCTGTGTTTGAAATTCACGGAAAAAGCCGGGGGCGAAGATGAATAGACTGACGGGAGAGACAGGAAATTGGTGGGGTGGGGATGGGAGAGCGGTCAGTGTCCTTAATAGAACGTAGAAGTAGGGGGTGATCGTTTGCGACAGTACAGAGAAATAGAAACTACTGGGGATATGCGGCAAGAAGGAATCACGTATGCCTGTTTTTCAGTGTCTTAACTATCCGAAAAGAAATCAAATGATTATCCCTTAAATTTCCTTTCTTGTGTTAAGAATAAAATTTGTACCGAGGAATAAAAGATATGTCAGGAAAATGTACAATATTATTCATAAAATAAGTTCTTGACTGAAAAAAAAAAAAAAAAAAAAAAAAAAAATTAAGAATTCCAATTTATTCACACTTAATTTTTTTTTCTAAAATAAATATAGGTTGATGATGTTTTAAGTTTTCTTCCAGATCGGAAAGTTTTTTTTATAAGTTTTTTATCATAACATAAGACAAAAGTTTTTAAAAATATAAATGTTTATCCTCAAAGTCGATGAATTTCAATACGAGAGAATATATCTGTACACGAAGCGTACCTCTGCTCTGAATCAAAGCTATAAGAAAAATATGTTAGAATAAGCTGTAAGGCTTATGATTAAAGGAAACAATTAAAATAAAAAGGGGGAAAAAAGAAAAAAACTTGAATAGAAAAAGCGCTTTCATACTATACAGTGCTTCGAAAGACAAAGCAGGAAATTATGTTACGCTTTAAAAACACATTGTAAAATTTATAATTTTGTACAGAAATGTATTTCTATTTATATCAGTGTTTTGAAAAAAAAAAAAAAAAAAAAATCATTTAATGCAATTTTGAATATTTTTTAATTTGTTATTAAATTTACATAATGCAAAAATGTGCATCCAATACAGCAACCTACTGAGTAATTTATCCTTACAGATTCTATTAATGTAGAGGATTAATATAGACTAATTTGTAAAATGGCCATGAATTATTTTGTTTAATACACTGCCAAATATTTTATTTTAAACATAAGACTGAATCCTTCAAAAGCTATATTTCGTTAATTTCCATTGCTCTTTGCTGAATGCTGTAAAAAATATTTTACACAATTAATGTGTAAATTTTATTTGTAAATATAAAAGAAATGGATTTAATAATAAAAATGATTTTTCTATTTTAAATAAAACTAACACTTATCCTCACTGTATATTTTTTAGTGAAAAATTTTTTTTTTTAAATTAAAAATTTTTTTTTTTCCTAAGTTTGATAATTAGTGGTCGTATACTCAAAAAAAGAGAACAGAGTGAGCATGGATACAAATATGATCCAGTGCCACAATGAACACTTATTTTAATAAATGAGGCATTCCCACTTTCTATCAGTTGAATAAAAATTCTGTATTTATGAAGCAATAGCATAATATAAAAATCACAGAATAAGCATAGAAAACACAATAGAAATGAGATTTAAAGAAAATAATTAATAAATTTAAAAGTCAGTGCAAATTATGTACAGAAATAGCATCAAATGAAATTTTACAAAAAATAAATAAATATATAAACCAATATAAAGAAGAAAAACTTACAAAACGGAAAAGGGTAATTTTAATAAATTCTTCAAAGAACTATTTTTTTAAAGCGGAAACACATAACCACGCGAATATTTTACAGTCACACAACTACGTCATCTAAGGAACGTTTTTTTGTGCTGAGGCATCTAACCGAAGCACACATCAACAGTCAAACTTGACACCATAAACATTAGGTTAGTAAGCAATCGCCAAATGTAACAACATCGCCACCGCTTATCGCTGTTGGCGTTGACTGTAGAAAAGATAGAGTTCGCCTGTCCCAAAGGTGGAAGTCTCCCCGAGGACAAATAAATATTTTTCTCACGTCCTAACTGCCGAGGTTTAAAATACGATTTCTCCGTTTTTGACTTCAGTATGAGTCACCATGTTTTACGTTGAAGATTTTTTTTAAATTAATAATTCCCCAAATAACATGCAATTATTTTTCTTACATACACGCCTTATTATAAGTTCTATGTAAGTAAAATAAAATAAAATAAATAAAACAACACTGCTTTATATCATGGATGTTTACTTTTCCATCAACACAGGACTTAAAATGTTCTACAAATTACAATGGTATGGTAGATTATCCCATTCAAAGGATTCTAAAAAGATGGAAAAGGAAGCACTCGAAAGGAGTATCATAGATGGCTTGGATTAATGCAACGTACTAACCGCAATGTAAAGTAATTAATTAAGCATCGCATTATAAATTATTTAAAATTTCCAACAGAATATACATATACAATTGTTGCAAAAGGTTAAAAGAAAAGGAAGGATTGCTCGTGTTTATTTTTAAAACAATTCATTCAAATTAAAAAGATGGGAAAACAACAATTAAGGTGTTCGTTTAAAATATTAACGCATATAATTGATAGATGGTGCTATCAGAGAACATACGAAAGAGTCGGATTTTTCGAAGTAGGGAAGTGCAAAGATGCTGTCTTGAGCCTCTCCTCAAGCTTAGGCTCTTAATAATCCCTACAAAAGGGAAACAATAACACCCATCTTCCTTATCCGATGGCGGAATTCACCAGAGGAAATTGAATTCGGCTGATCTCTATTGGAATCGATATGAAAAGATTTGGAAACTATGTCGAATTGGTGAAAATTTATAAGTGTTGTTTCTGTTTAAATAAAACAAAAAGGCAAAGCGATATCATATTTGAAATCGATAGTACACAAATACGCACGATTCACTTGTGAAATCTATCAGTGTACTTTGTAAAAAGGACGCTTTCAGGCTGAAACTGACAACACTTAAGCTAACTTATTGAAGGCTAAGTTAAAACTAACACTACAATAACTGTTAGAAAACTTTCTGTTGATTTTAGAGTAAGCATAGCATTAATTTTCGAGATATCTTACAGCGCTTGGAAAGGTAAAAAATCTTGCTCCACAGGAGTTAGCAGATAGGAAGAAATTGCAAGGGTTGCAGATTTGCACATCATTTGAGTATTCAGCAAAGAAATTGTTTCTTTTTTGACAATACGATTACTTGTGATGAAAATAGGATACGTTATGATAATCGTAAACGCTGAGCAAAGTGTCTGAAACCAGATGAAAAGCTTAAATACGCACGCTAACCTAGCTTACGTGCAAAGCAGACAATGTTATTAGAAAACTTTCTGTTGATCTTAGAGCAAGTATTTTTACAGCAAATAGTATAACAGTTTCCCCGATATCTTACAGAACTTGAAAAGGTAAAAAAGATTGACAAACGAGATCTACAGTTGACAGAGAGGCAGAAATTTGAACTATTGCAGATTTGCACTTCACTAAGTATTCAGCAAAGAAATTGTTCCTTTTTTTTTACCATATGATTACTTGTGATGAAAATTGAATACTGTATGATAATCGTAAAGGCTCAACAAAGTGACTGGAAAAAGAGAAGTGTAAACACGCACTCTAAAACTAACCTAGTCTACATTCAAAGCAGACGATGTTCAAGTTTTGGTGAAATCGAAGGGAAATTATCTACTGCAACTTCCTAGAAGTGGGTCAAACAATTAATACACGGTATTACTGCCAGCAAATTGATATTGTGCATCAGAAACTATGGATATCACAAAAGGCGTTAGTGAATTAAAAAGGCATTATTTGCCTCCATAATAACGCAGCACTTCAACTTTCACAAGGCACACTCCAAAAACTGAGCTAGTCGAAATTTGAAATCCTGCCTCTTCTACTGACTGACTGCCAGTTTCTCTAACATCTTTCTGGCTAGCTAGATCACCAATTTTTTCCTCGATCGAACACATATGGCACCGATGAGCAGGCGTTTATGACCGTCCAAAGATCTCAACAGTCAAAGATAGTTTGGTAAGAAATCCAGACGAAAAGTATATACTAACTCTACAAATCATTGACAAACCAAACAACAGTTAACATGAGGGTTAAATATAGATAAACATTTTATTGATCCTATCCCTCTATCTCCTAAATAAAATAAGCAATACTAGTAAAATTTTAGTTTGCTTCTTTTGTATACGTGCACATCACTGTGGTATTTCATTGCCTATGAATACTATAGAATGGGGATCGACACGTAATGGACTTTCTCTTTTCTTCATACCCCGTACCTAGAGCTATGTAACTTAGCTTAGAACCTTTACCAGTTAAAAAAGTGAGGTTGGAACAAAGGAAAACTTCGTGCATACCACAAACAGCACATCGATAGGTGATGGGGTAGGACAGTGCCATCTGGGAGGAGTTTTAGGAGTAATTACCTCACATTTGCTTGCCATATGATAGAAAACCCGGAAAACTCTAACAGGTAACCCAACTATTGAAACGAGATACATTGTCACAATCGTCATCAAGTTTCCTCGTTTTTGGAAACAGTGACTACAACCATGCCACCAGCAGATTCGCACCTCAGCCCTCCTGCACACTAGCTGAGCCCATTGTCAATGGGCCACAAGAATGGTTTATGATCTCTCTCATAAATTTGTAGGATTGAGTTTTATTGCCCTTTAATACTATCCATAGGGCCCAACACCAGAAGGTCAGAATGAAACGAGTGACATATAAACCCTCTCATACTGGGGAATCGAACTCTGTGAGAGTAAGTGTAGAAAGCTTCTTAAGAAACTAAATAAGATAACAAATAGCTGATGACAATAATATATATGTTTTGTAAATGTGTAATTGTAAATATTATAAAAGTAATGCTAAATGTACAACTTGTTTTTTCTTTAATTACCTTAGATGCGATTTCACACAACCAAATCTACATCATATCTACTGATTTCTGTACTATTTGGAAAACTCATCAGTGTTACATTTTGTTATTACAATGTAAAATGCTGATTAAAATAATTCTGAAATAAATATAATTCATATATACAATTATCACATGAGTAAATACATAACTAAACTGCAATTGCGTTCAACATGAATAACGCAATGAATGAATACAGAAACTTTCCTTATTTAATGAAATCAAACATCTTCAACGTCATTAAAAAAAATTAAAAATCTGTATTGGTTAGTTAATATTAATTATTAATTAGCCAATAATCAAAAACAATATAACTAAATTTTTTTTTCATTTCCTGAAGTGTATAAAAATCATGCTTAAGACATTTTAAAATACAAGAACATTTTGTTTGTAGTCGATATCTTTTTAAATATCATATTACTTTTAAAATTCCATTAAACAAATAATTCAATGTATATAAAAATAGAGAAAAAAATTGTAACGATACTCTATTTAGAAACTTCTGTTATTATTTTTACAAAAGGAACTTAAAGCTAAAATCAACTTTTACTGTAATTTTAATAAAAACTAAAATTAATAACAGATGAAAAATATACAGAAGGATTTCTTTGTTTTTAAAATATATTGCTTACACATGGCATAAATATATTACTACAAAACAGGTTGATCAAATATAATTCTACACAAAAATAATCTAGAGATCTTACATTGCATGTGAATGTTGACAATGCTCATTTAAACTACCTTTATGTTTAAATGCCTTATTACATATTTCACAAACATAGGGTCTTTCTTCTGTATGAATACGACAGTGAGTTCTCAAATGATCATTTCGTGAAAAACCTTTGCCACACATTTCACAAATGTAAGGTTTCTCTTTCATATGAATACGATAATGTTTATTTAAACTATTTTTATGTGCAAAAGTTTTACTACACATTTCACAAACATATGGTTTATCTTCCAAATGAATACGATAATGAGTTTTTAAATAAGTTTTTATTGAAAAAGCTTTACCACACATTTCACAAACATAAGGTTTCTCTTCTGTATGAGTATGATAGTGAGTTTTTAAGTGATCTTTCCGTGAAAAAGCCTTACCACACATTTCACAAACATGTGGTTTCTCTTTTGTATGAATATGATAGTGAGTCTCTAAATGATTTTTTCTTGAGAAAGCCCTACCACACACTTCACAAAAATAGGATTTATCTTCCATATGAATCCGACAATGGGTTTTTAAATAATATTTCATAGAAAAAGCTTTACCACACATTTCGCAAACAAAGGGTTTCTCTTTTGAATGAGTACGATGATGTCTATTTAAAAGTTGTTTCTGTGCAAAAGTTTTATCGCATATACTACAAACATAAGGTTTCCCTTCTATATGGGTCCGACAATGTTTACGTAAATATTCTTTCTGTGAAAATGATTTATTACACACATCACAAACATATGGTTTATCTTCCATATGAGTTGTTAAATAATCTTTCGGTGAAGCTGTTTTATTGCACATCTTCCAAAATACAATATTTTTCTTTTGTAGGAACTCGATTACATACCTTCAAGTTAGATTACATGAGCATGAAGTTTTTCAGTAAGATGAAGCAGAGAATTAAAGGAGATATTTTTCAAGATGACTCACCACAAAATCCCACACATTCATTGTTGTTTCTTAGTGAATTTAAAAAATTTGTAGGCATACCTAATTTATATTTACAAGTTATGTATAAGGAAGTATTTCAAGCTGCTACAAATGTGTAAAATGAAATTTTTCAATATGTTACTGCAAGAATTAAAATAAATAACTTGAAGAACTTCAGCCAACCTAATTGCTGTTTAAAATCAGATCCTCAATTTTTTAGAATATTACAATTTTATAAGAATAATTGTATTAATACTTAATTTTAAATGAAAATCGTATATAGAATGCATAAAAAAAATCTATTTAAAACACAATAACCAAATATTTTTTAAAAAATTCAAAACATTTTGAGTGCTAGTGGAAAGTGAAATGTATTTGCATGTAAATTTAAGTTTGAGAAAAAAAAAGAATTTAAAAACATTTCCATTAAAAGTATTTGCACACACATGCGCAAATCACTGAAATTATTCAATGCATTTTCCCTAATCTTCCTACAAATATATCTAATATGTGATTAGAAGATTAATATTTTATATAAAAAGAAAAATCTTTTAGATATAAAATTGTTCTTAGATTTCTGAAATAGCTCCTAGACTTTAGTTTCCTAAAATAAAAAGAAAGAAGTGATAAATTTTAGGGAAAACAATGGGAAACAACACATTTCTTTTTTATTAATGAAAGATTAGAAACACATTTCTCATATCTGATTGAAATATGAAAATGAATATGAAAGACAGAATTGATTAATAAAAAATTAAATTAAACTTAACACTCAGGTAATCGCCTGAAAAATATAAGGAGAAAATAATGACTTTTAAGCCTTTTTTTTTTACAAAAATAAAATGAGATTAAAATACAGATTCATACAAATTCACTTTATCTATTAGTCAATAATTTTTTCTTTTTATAAATACAGCAAATATTTCTAGTATTAAAACATAATTTAAATATTGTAAATAAAGAAAATCTGTCGAAATACTATTAGCTTAAAAAGATTGTAGAATAAAAAAAAAAAATTATCTTCATAGTTCATAATAATAGTTGATTTACTTAATAGCATGGTTGCAATTTACACTATTTAATATAGTTGCAAAAAAATTCTTCAGCTAATCTGAGGCTGATCAACCTGAAAAAAATGAATATTTCTAACAACTTTTAAAAAACATTAATATACATTTAAAAAACTAAAGATGGGGAAAAATGCAATGTTTATAAAAATTAAATTTAATTCATTTAAAATATTAAAATTAATAGCACAAATGATTTTTTAAAAAGCAATGTATACATTTAATAATATTCATTATTCTATATTTACTAGCAGACATGCCACAACACTGGTCAGCTTCAATGAAATTATACATTTTTATTTTTGTAAATTTAGTTTTAAAAAAATTCAGAGAAAATTACCAGAAAAATATTCTCAACATAATAACATTAAACAAATAATGGTATCATTTGATGCGATAGAAAGTCAAATATAATTTTTTTACTAAATAGTTTAACATTATCTCCACTAATAGTTAAAATATAGCATAGAATTACAATATACAGAAGGCCAACATCTTGAAAAAACATACCAAAAAGAAACTAAACAAGAAAGTATCAAACATAATACATATCATTGTGTAATACAAATATAATGTATGAAATCAAGAAATTGCTTTAAAAACAAATGAAATTATTGCAACTAATTTTGTTTTTCTATGCAAATTGCTTTACATTAAACACTAATATGCAAATCAATATTTTTCTATATAAGACGTTAAATAAATTTTAGTTAAAATTAAAATAGCTCAATTAGAGTTAGAAAAAAACATATGTTGATAATATTTGACTATTTACTTAAAAAATTATATTTGATTGATTTGCATCAAATGATAACATTTTTATTACCTGTATGAACGTAAAATGCCATTAAAAAAGCATCAAAAATGTTTATAATTATTAAAGACAGCATTTTCTACACTTTTATCTAATTGATTATAGTTATCTTAAAGTATTAATAATAGAAGCAGCACACAAACATTTAATTTTTGTTATGGAGGAAAAAAAAAAATGTGAATATATAAAAATAATTTAACATAGGAATTAATTTCTAATAAATTTTTAATTTCGTTTCCATGAAATTTTATCAAAACATTTCAAATGTACATCAAAAAGTTTTGGAAATGGGAAAAAAAATCCATCTTATTTTTTACCAATTCAAAAAAATTGTTTTATTCACTTTTTAGAATTTTGTGATACATCAAATATTCAAGTTCACTCTACAATTTTAATATTATATTGAATTAGCACCATGGTGTAAAATTACAATGAAATTCTTATAAAATAAACTAAATTACAAAAAAATTTATTTTAATTAAAAATAGTTGGCACATTTTTTATTAAAGGTATAATTATACAAATAAAAGCCTTTATTTGAAAAATTAAAAAAAAATTAAGCAAATTTACAAATAATAATATAACAAACATGGGTAATAAATAATTAAATAATAATGGGGGTAAATGTCAATATATATATAAAAATTTTCAATCAACTGTTTGCTTTTTGTATAAAAAAACTGGATCATTATTTCAATAAAACTTCCTTCACAAAAGTGCAACATTTTTTCATATTTCTAACAAATTTTATTTTGTAAAAATTCCCAACCTGTCTTTTTTTTTTATTGTTATTATTATTCAATATTATTATTTTGACTTGTGGATGATTTCTATTAATTAAGATGAAATATGATTTATATTCTAACTTGTCGTGTATAATTTTATGTTTTTAGATTTACTATGATGACGTTAAATGCTTAATTTGTACAATTTTTCACCATCAAATAGCCAATAAGTATACACTATTACAAAACTACAAATTCTAGATTTGGTAGCTTCTACATTTTTTTTTTTTTTTTTTTTTTTTTTTTTTTTGTTACTGTTTATGTATTTGAAACAGAATAACAGAGAACCAAAAATTTTCTTTCTGAGTATACTTATGACTGAAATTAAATTTTTGATATTTATGATGAAAAAATATCAGCAAAAAAGGGAAAGTATTTGGATGCATCACTTTATTCCAGAAAAGAAAATAATGATGAATTTGCATCTGCAAAAAATACTACAATACTAATACAAATACTACAATTCCTTGATGAATGTGACAAATTCTAGAACTGTTACAATAATAATAAAAAATATTTTAATTAAATTTATTATAATTAGGATCTGATGTGGAATAAATAAATAAAATAATAAATATAGCAATGAAAAAGCATAAAAATTTTAAAATGTCTTTTGATATAAGAAATGCACAAAATAAACTAATACAACTAAGTTTTTCATAGAATTTGAATCATTCTTTAGAATTAAATGAATATAACAATAAAATAAATAAATACAACTATTGTAATAACAACAAAGAAGCAAATAAAAAAAAATCTTTACCAGTGATAAATTTCGACACCTTAGTGTATTTCCAAATAATTAATTTTAATTGAATAATGACATCGTTTGGATCTAAGAATATCTTTGTGGAGAATTTTCAAAATATTTACGCAATTCTTTCCAAATAAAGCCAGACGCGCGATGTTGGCTGGATTTGTCTTAATGATTTCGCAAATGTCAACGTTCATTTGACATATCTTGAGTTTTATAATAATAATTTTTTATTTCAGATGTATTGCCAAGGCAAAGGCAAAGGTGGGTTAAGTTAGGGATTTCCTGGGGAGCAATTTCCCCTTACATCCATTTAAAATTTAATAGAATAAAAATCAAAATTAAGAGAGAAATCAAAATTATTATTAAAAATATTTAAAGGCAGAGCTAGTTGAAGAGTACATTGCTCTATGTATGAAAAATCTTAAAATTTAAAATTTTTATGATTTGAGAGATAATAAGATCAAAAATAATTTAAGAATTAAACCTTTGCTCTTTGCGACAAAAAGGAGACAGAGTCTAGATAGTAAAGATAGACATAGTAGGGGTCACTGAGCAAAACAAACCGTCAAAAACGAAAAACGATTGAGGGCGTGGCTAAGTAGCGAAGCGAGATGATTGAGCTGAGAGAGTGGATGATTGCGCTGAGTAGGCGGAGATTGTGCTGAGAGAGCGAGTCTGATGCGGACCTGGGAGAGCGCTTCAGTTTTTGGCGAAAAACGTAAACAAAGTTTACTGAAGAGAAAGGGTTGAGGCGGACTTTGTAGAGCGCTGACAACGTTGGTGGAAAAGTGATGAAAGGGTTGAAACTATCCTGGGTCGAGTCTGATTCTTTTGGCGTTTACATATTGGTCGAATTGGTAGGTGGCTATTGCTCGTGGTCTTTTTCTGTTATGGTGATTTTGAAGGTCATAATTTGGTAGATCCCTCAGATCCGCAACGAAGCTATCAGACAAATACCTGTATACCATCCAGGTGTGGCTAGCTCCAGGAAGAGACCCAGAGCCATCTATGATCAGCAATGGGAATCTTTCCCGGCATTGAAGAGGCGTTGTGGATATTATCCTACAACCGCCGATCCTACCGCTGTGGCTGTTGTCTAGTCACTCCGATCACTTTAAGCGAATCTGAGCTGCTACTCTTTGGCATATAAATCTTAATTGTTTATTTGCTACGATGTGCACCTTAAATTAGAACATGGCTATCTGACTCTTTTAGTTGTTATTTTAAAGTTAATAGTAGGTTTTTAATAGTTCACTTTTGTTTTAATTACTTTTCTTATATTGTTAGCTTACTCTTATTTAATTCCACTTAATTGTTGGTTTGCATTAATCCTTTTCTAAATTCCTATTATCAAATCATTTGTTTACATCTTAACTTTTAATCCTTTACCTGGTTTTAATTTTTATTCAGAATTGTAACTGTAAAATTTTTATCTTTCAATAGTAAATCTCAACAGTTTTGCTGCTCGCGTGCTATCTTGAATGTGTAATTCGTAAAGTATACTATTAACAAATGCAAAAAAGCTGTTCTTTCCTAGCTTGGCTAGGTTTTGGAGCTTTTACTCATGGCGCCATCTATCGCCGAAATCTGTAAACACTGACATGTAAACAGGTGGTGTTCAACACTGCTTGTAAGTCAAACTACTGTACTTTTGATATTTTTATCTTTTGCTTTATCTTTATTTCTTTTATTTTTAATCATCTTAATCTTTTATTTTTGGGCATCGCCAACGGACCCCTAATTGTACCGAAAGCTTTAGCTTTTTCGATCTCCTGCTTTAATTGTTAGCAAGCAGGAGGTGTTTTTCTTAAATTTTAATTGTTCTATTTTCTTATATTTATATTCTATAATTTAAGCAACTTCACTTGTGCTAATGTATTAATTAAATTAAGATGTGGAGATATTGTGGCTCTTAAAGCCACCTAGGAACTCCGTAATCGGTACGCCCGTTGCCCCCTAATTTGGTAGATTGTCTATAACTGGGTTATTTAGGTTGTCTAAATTAAAAATAAAATTTTTTGAAAGGTGATGAGCATAATTTAGAATAGAAGGCAGTTTAAGTTCTTTGTGAATGAATTCCCTTCTAAAGTGGAAGGGGGCATCTGTGATTTTTAAAACAATTTTATTCTGAAAAACCTGTACTTTCCTCAGTCTGGTTATTGCTGCCTGAATCCAAACAGGAGCTGCGTATAAGATAATTGGTCTAATGATGGAGGTATAAAGTAAGAGTTTGACCTTGATCGAGAGCTTACTGGTATGATTTAATAGATGAGAGATAGCATTGGTGGCTGTCTGAGCTTTTTCAAGTGCATTATTGATATGGCTTCTGTATAAAAGTTTTCTGTCGAGGGTGAGTCCTAGGTACTTATATTCTTGTACGAAAGGCACTGGTTCATTAAAAATAGTTACGTTGTTCGTGTGAAACGGATATCTGCGGTTGTTAAAAACGAGAACGGCGCATTTTGTAGGGTTTACTTTGATTTTCCAAAGATTGAGCCAAATTTCGAGGTTAATGGTGAATTTTTGCAGGTTGTTGACAACTTCCTGAGGATTTTCGTGTTGCGTGATGATTGCTGTGCCATCGGCGTACATAGCGGTGGTGATATTATCAATAGTTGGAAAGTCATTTACATAGATATTAAAGAGGATAGGCGAGAGAAGTGAGCCCTGGGGCAGACCACTTTCTATGCTGCGTGGAGAAGAGATGTGATTTTGAGTTTAACTCTGAAAGATCTGTTAGATAGAAAAGAGTGGATGAGTTTGGTTAGATTAAGAGGGAAGTTAATCTTCCGAAGTTTAAAGATGAGTCCGGTATGCCATATTTTATCGAAAGCTTTCGCTATATCGAGAAATAGGATACCGGTGCTGGCTTTATTCTTATATCCATCATGAATTAGTTCTGTCACTCTAAAAAGTTGGTGGGTAGTGCAGGTTAGTTTTTTGAAACCGAATTGTTGTGGAATAATGATGTTATTATATTGTTACAAAAGGAGTTAATTCTGGTTAGTATTGCATGCTCGTAGATTTTGCTTAAGCTGCTTAGGAGAGAAATCGGTCTATAGTTTTGAGGAAGTGAAGGGTTAGAGTTAGGTTTATGGATAGGTGAGATGATAGCAGTTTTCCAAGGCTTTGGGAAATAGTTGAAACAGTAGAGATGATTTAGAATAATGATAAACCACCACATGAATTTAGGTGGGAGGTGCTTTAGCATTTGATTAGAGATATTGTCGATGCCTGGGGCTTTCTTGTTTTTTAGCGTTTTGATGAAGGTGAAAATTTCGTTCGCGGTGATTTTGTCCGAGTTATTGATTGGTTGGTGGGCGGAGTTTAGAAAGTTACTTGCTTTGGCGGAAATTAAATTTGTCGTATTGTCGTCGTACTGTATATTGTTTAATTTAAATTGTTGTTCCCAGGTGGTAGCTATAAGTTCTGCTTTTTCCGGGGGTGACGTGATTATGATGTTATTGCTGTCGGCGAGCGGCGGAATATTGTTTGGCGATCAAAATTGTAACAAATGTGTAAATCTGAATAAATGTACAGAAAAACGATGCACCCAGAAGGGTTAATAGCACAAAAATCGGCAGATATGATGCTCATCTATAGAAAAAAAAAAGCGATTTAAATTTCAGAGGAATTTAATGTTTTATTCAAGAGCTACAAGCACGTATGACAAACTGATCAATTGGCGTTAGCCAATAAACAATTAATTTCTCTAGCGTCTAGATCATGACGCCGACGGTTGCGGCAAATTGGAATGTGTTGTACTCTACAATTCATCAAGATTTAAAAATTGATTCTATTGACAACTATATTACTAAACTTTCTAGAAATTTCTTCAATACCATTGCTACTCACAAAAACCCTCTCATCAAGGCACAAACTATATTTACGCAACTGAATGGTAAATACAAGTATCCTTTTTCTACTTCTAAATGGAATCGAAGCCTCAAATCACCATAATTTCCTGCTCACTTATCGCTTTTTAGATATTTTACTTCAATGCATATTTACTGATCATAAATTTCTTGTTACGTTTCCATTACCAATGATTTACATTTTTCTTACTTTCTTCTTTTTTTTTTTTCTCTTAAATCATACGATTACTATTATCTATTTATCATGACTTTTCTTTCCTACTGCCTTCACATACCATTGAGTAGATGAACGCTTCGCGTTCAGGCACTCGTCATCTTTATTCAACAATGATGCTAACTACAAACTATTGCCAGTGAAAAATCACAATTATATAGATCTCATTAGTATTTTTTTTGCAAGCGGATACCCCGAGGTTTCATTCGCGTTAATTTAGCTTTTCCGTTCCTGAGCGATTTTCAGGATAAAAATCATATGTTTGATTCAGGATATATACATTCTAAACATCGATATACATACCTATGTGGTACTCTTTACCCCAACATAACTACTGCGGGATGTTCACTAGTTTATAATGTTAGTGGAATTCAATTCAATTATTTGTTAGTTGTTATGCTTAAATTAAATTTTCTGCGTATTATGCTTGGCATCAAGCTTTACCTAGCAAGTCAATAAAACCGAGTTATTATCATTTTTTTTTTTATCCAACGTATTACAGCAACAATAAGCTATTCGCTGTCGCGGGCCGTAGTTTGGAGACCCTTGCCCTAGACTATCTCTCCGAACAGAATCATAAGTCGTAGAAATGTCTAAATTAAAAAATACCAAACAATTCTTAGCTATTTTGAGATCCGGTGATCTTATGAAGTGACAAAATTGACACATTTCTTAAAAGGAATAAAGCTGGAGTGATAATGATTGAATCTGTCGAGAACTGGAAAATGAATGATGATTTTCTTGAGTACAAAGTCTCTCCGTTCTCTTAGTTTATTCTTTTTTATCAATGTTTCCCTTTTTACTTTTCGTTTTTGTTTGTTATTTCACTATTACTAATTTTAATGACTATAAATAAAAAAATAATAATAATAAAATAAAAAACATAATAATAATAATAATATTAAAAACCTCCTCTCTTTTATTTATTTTTTATCTTTTATTGGGCAAGCTCTCCATTTAGTCTTACCATTTTCTACTCAGCAATGTGTTCTTCATTCTTCAAAGGACTATTACCAGACCGGAGCTAACGGCTGCTTCGCAGCCAAGGAGCTCCACGAAATACAAATCGTTGAGTACAAAGCTTTCAAGATTTTACATTATAGACAGTAGAATCTGAAATTGAAGCTCTGTGTTATCTTTTAAGTTTTGTTATTAAATGACGATGTTCGACAGAAATGTTCTTATTTGCGATTCAAAGATCGCGGAAAAGATCATTTGTCACTGTACATTCATTTTGTACATTTTAGTGCTACACAAAATGCGACCTTCAGTTTAAAGTGGATTCCGAACCATTAACAAACATACATGCCACTGCCAGGATTCGATCCTGAAGCCTGTGGAACCAAAAGCCAGAGTGCCATTTGGCCATTAAGCCGCTGACACTGAATAGTTGAGTGTGAGATTCATACAAAACTTTCTTTTATCTTGTAAAAGTATATTGCATTCTGTGTTTCACCAAGGAAGTGTTAGTTGACGTGAGATTCTGTAGTTTTTCTTATTAAAATTTAAATTGTTGGACAGGAATTACTGTAAACACAAATGTGCATATGACATTCTGTTTTTTATGAAGAAAATAAAGTTTAGGCCACAAAATGGTGTGTCTACACTGTTTTTTGATTATTATTTAGTTGAAGTATAATTGGATCGGTAAGTGATCATTGTCGAAAGCATCAAAGTGAATGATGAAAGAAAAAAATATTCGGCCTATATCTGCATTGACAATGAAGAGGTCAATAAGATATGAAGAAGGAATAATATGAGCTGGTATGCTAGCATTTAGAATATCTTAATTATTTTTGAGAATCCGATTGATGTATGTGTCAAAGCTGTTATGTGAAGAGTTTGAAAAAAAATGGGATAATGAGTATTAAAAACGCCAAGAAGGATGCATGTGTAGGATATTTTAGGGTATATTAGACATAGCTAAATGAATTTGTTTTCGATGAACTTTGATAGATCAATGAATTCTAATGATAGATAAGTGAGAATATCAAGAAGTAATACCAACATCACCAATATGTTGAATTGAGCTGGATTTTGTGTCTTATTGTAAATTTGTCTATTTCTAACATGTTTCAGATCTATATAAAGCAAATTTATATATATTATTATCAGGAATAGATTTGTTGATGACTTTTAAATTATCAACAAGACCTTCTTTTTCCTGCACATTCTTACTTTCATATATTACCAAATCTGATTCTTATGCTACATTCCATGTAATATTTTTTTTAAAAATATAATTACCACAAATGAAATATGCCACAATCTTTGCATAGCAAAGCACATTCATTAGAACAGCCTTTATGTCTAGTTATTATGCAAGTTTACCTTTTCTTAATAAGAATTTATAATCCATTTTTCTTCATTTTAGCATGCTGGCTGATGTAATTAGTCTACTTATTAAATGGTATATTCTTAAATACTTTTATAGCTTCTAAATATATATTCCTTATGAGTGATGTTTTGTGACAAAGAGGTATGAAACAATAAAATAGATGTCATATACATTAATTACTTTTAACTAAAATATGCAAGTTCATATGACAATATGATACCTGATGCATAAAGATAAGCATGAGATTGTGAAATAATGTACAAAAATATTGATTCACAAAAAATAATATAAATCTATATAATTCTAAAATGATTTATAAATAATATAAATCTATTTCTCTCTCTCTCTCTCTCTCTATATATATATATATATGTGTGTATATATATAGAGAGAGAGAGATGGACAAATGGCCAGTGAAGTGCAGGATACTGTAAGCAATTTATAAAATTGTGCTTTTATAACAATTAAGGTCATTTAACTTTTGATAAAAAAATAAACCTACAATTAAAATAAGTACATTATGTTGTATGCACAATTTAAACTTGTAAATTTGGTAAGTGATATATAATTTTGCTAATAAAACTAATTCTTTATTATTAATGAATAGTTTAAATGCATAATTAAGTAATAGACATTAAAAAAGATACTAAACAATTATTTGATTAACTTTAATTAATATGCAGTTCAAGGAATTAACTTAAAGAAAATGTGCTTTGGTAGAAATTATTTTCAGATTCCAACAGTTATCTGTTTAATACAAAATAAATAATTGTTATTACTAATATAAAATAATACATAGACAATGAATCCATTTAGGTTTCACACAGATGAATACATTAAATGTTTAATGAGATTAAATTCCTTATGTATAAAGAAACATTTAAATACATAATCAATTAATATTAGATAATCCAGTATACAATTATTCGATTAAGTTTACTAACTTCGTATGCAAAGCCTAACCAACTAACTAACCTTAAAAGGGAACTAACTGTCTTTAAAATATAGTGTTAAAATGGAATTCATCATAAAAACATGTATCTTATTAGTATCATGTAATGTTATATAATTTTATTTATGTAACCTTATTAGTTTAACCTTTAAATTTTAATTAGTAATTTGGAATACTTTAAAGAACTTTTTTCTCTTGCATTATCTGGATACATTTATTAGCTAAATATTAAGGTCAAAATCAGTGTTAATAATAAAATAAAAACAATGAAAATAATTAAATATTTCAATATTATACAGTAATCGGAAAGAAAATATATTAACATGAAACATACATCAACCTTGGACAAATATCCTCTCATCTCGCTCTGACAAAAGTGTTTGGAAAAGCAAGAGCTGTACTGTTATGCTGTTAACTATGATGCTATACTAAATGTCATGACAACGGCAGCTAATTCCTGTCATTTCGAAACTTTCTGACAATACTGAAAATATCACGCCAAATTTACAAACATCATCAACAATGACAGGCAGCACTAGCCCCATCCACTCTCAAACTAATCAACTCATTTTACCTGGTAATCTCTCGCAAGATATTGTACTTTAATTGCTCTTCATTATAAAAGAAACTGTTACTTTCTTCTCTCTCATTTCCTGGAATTTGTAAAATTTCATATGACACCACATGGGCTAGACCGAGAATGAATTGATATGTTGCCATTTTGTTTTTTTACCATTCTACTTCACTCCATAACCACTGAACATTTTGTACAAAACATGGTTTGTACAGATTTGTATTAATAATAGCCTCAGTTGCATTTGGTGGCATTAAATAAAAATAAGGGTATGTGAAATCATGAAGAAAAGACAAATGTAAAAACAAAACACTACATCAACGATCAACAGATAGCTTCAAATATGTCTAGCTGCACAAGCAGATAGTTACAGTTTTTCCTATGAATCTATGGATAAAATATATATAAGGCTGAGTTATCCAAATATATGCCATATATGATTATAACATGTAGTGTAGAGATTAAAAGATCTGACACATATAATAAAAAAGAAGTATATGTAAGTTAGTAATTGAAATTAATTTACAACATCATTTTTACCTAGCTAATTTGTTATAAAATATCTTTAACAAATAAATAGTTTTTATTTCTGTCTGTTGAAACACTTAGAAAGTAAAAAGATCTATAGGGATAAATTAGAAAAGAGTAATTATATTTTAAATGCAAAAGTGTTTTCAAATACATATTTTGTAACATTTACTTTCAAAACAAGAAAAAATGTTTTGGAATTTTTAAATGGTAGACTTGCATATTGAAAAAAAAAGTTAATAATAAATAAAAACATAGCTCTAACATTAATTTCAAAAAATTGTCGAAAGAAAGTAAAAATAACAGTGAATGAATTTCAAATTTATTATTAATTTCTTAGTAATTTTGTATAGTTAAGATTTAGAATTCTGTGTTATGATATATATTATGTTATATGAATATTTTATTAACATGAAGAAATTCTTCATAACTGCCACATTGTTGTGTTGTGGGCTTTTTAAAAAATATGTTTTTAGTTATTATATCTAGTTGATATTCTATTTAAGGTTTAAATTTATTCATATTAAGTCATTTAGAGATATGTATTATGTTATATGAATATTTTATTAACATGAAGAAATTCTTCATAACTGCCACATTGTTATGTTGTGGGCATTTTTTTAAAAATATGTTTTTAGTTATTATATCTAGTTGATATTCTATTTAAGGCTTAAATTTATTCATTTCTTAAGTCTTTTAGAGAATGTTTGCTAGTAAATTGATTATCTATTGAGAATTTTTATACTTTAAAATTTTTTGTATTTGACATACCAATGAAATATCAAATTCTCTCATTTATCTAAAAAAAATGATTTGTATCTTAAAAACATTAATCTAGGAAATTTACAAGAGGTTTAAGTTTAATGATCACAGATATAATAAATTCCAGTTTTCTGAAAAATGAAATATTTCTGAAAAGGAATTTTATATTATTGACAGTAACAAAGAATAGTCCAGGTTGTTTCAATTGATATAAATGCTGAAATATACTTTTTTATTATATATTAATCACTAAGACAGTTTACCTTCTCAAAATTTTGAAGATTGTTAACATTATAAAAGTTCTAAGAATTATATATAAAAAATTTAATTTATTTACTGAATAAATAATTTGCCAATGTAATTAAAATATTAAATTTTTCATTACTGTCCTATTATTTATAATCTATAATTTTTTTATTGTTATATCATATCTAAAACAACTATTTTTAACTGATTATTTAGCAAATAAATTATTAGATAAAACAATTATTAATTACAATATTAATATGTTTTATATCTGATTTTATTATTATTTTTTATTGTTGGTGTTGCTAGTTAAATTTGTTTATACAATTTGAATTAGAAACTGTCAAAAAGTAAACATTCTATACATATATTAAATGGAAAATTTTATTAACAACATATTGAGAGTACAAATTTGAATAAGCAAAATCTACTAAATCAATAAAAGAAATTCTTTCCAATGTTGAATCTTTTTTTAAATAATTTTAATACACATTAATTAATTTAACAAAAACAACAAATTTGTTAGAAATGTACCCTATAAAAATGAGGTAAATAAAAAATTGAGTTGTCTGAGTTTTTTTTAAATAAAAATATGAAACAAGAAGAAACTATACAAACTATTATAATTATTTCTTTTACGTGATCATTGCATTTGGTATTGTTTTAAAACAAATAGCGAATATTTTTAAGGGACTTTAGTAGCATTTTACAAATCACAGATATTTTGCTCTTTTATTTTATTTACTTTTTATTTATAATATCCAGCTGTACTGTAAAATATAAAAATGTAAGTTTTTACATCTCATTATTCTTTTGGAAATTTTCAAGTAGTTTAATTTATAAAGACAAACAAAATGACAAAATTTGATAAAAATGACAATTCATTTGATATACATTAGTTAAAATTTTTATTTGAACATAGTTAATAAAATCTCAAACTCCTTAAAAAAACCAATTTTATTTTTAAAAAATTAAAGTTAATTTGCATGAAATGTATCCAGCATTTATTTATTAGTATTATGTTTACAAGAAACAGAATACCTCAAAGTGAATAATCTTCTTGATAATTAAATATATTTTTTTAATAGAGAAGAAGTTTTAATTATATTTATTTTATTATGTTTAATTTCATCTTTATAACAAAACAAAAATATTTCAACATTTGTCATATTTTTAATGATCATAATGAATTATGAAATACATAGGATGAATGAACCAAAAATTAAAAAAAAAAAAAACCCCGCTCATTTTTTTTTTTTTTTAATAATTGATATCTTTTGTACAATCATTACTTTTTAAACTGAATTACAAATTTTACACTTTTTATTTATTTCTTATGAAGAAATAATTTTTGGTTTATATATGATGAAATGATTATCTGGTTTTAAATAAAATGTGAATAAATTTTTTGACTAATGTTATAAAAAGCTTTCCTGTAATAACCTTTATTTACATCCTGTTTCACTTCCTTCTATTAGCTCACACTCTCCCTATATATATCTATCAAATCATCATATATATATCACTCTCCCTATATATATGTTCAAATTTTCCATCGTTCATAAAATACTTTTTATTCATCCACTCAAGTTCAAATACATTTTTTTAACTTGTAGTGGATGACACTGGATGTTAATGCAGTCTTTTCTGTATTAATTCATTCATTAAATTTAATTTTAGTTTTTTTAGATTTAAGTTGCATATATCTACCCATAGATGGCGCCATATAAACTTTAAAAAATGAATGAAAATTATTTATAAGACTTTCTGCAATATAGTGAAAAAAAAGTAGGAATTGACTTTAAAAAAAATATTTTTTTTATATTACTTGTTTTTATGTTAAATGCATAGGATGTTGGAATGTCTAATAATTGAATTTATATTATTTATGAAGCAATAAATCAATATACAGAAATTCCAATAATTTTCTATTCACTTTTGAAATAAAACATTAAATATCCTGTAACACTATCCATTACAGATATTGTAGGATTAAAAAGTATTAATGAAAATAATTGAAATCTTCAAATGATTAACAAATGTCATAGAAATATTAAAATTAATGTCACTCTTAAAATCAAACATAATTTGAACAGAAAAAGGACTATGGAATAAAGACAAGAGAAAAAAACCTTCCCCTACACAATATACGAAGATGAATCATAAAATTTAAAAAATTTCATTTTAATAATAATTGTTCTTAATTTTTTTTTTTTTGTAAATCCTTAATTCAATTTTAACTGATTATATTCTTATTTATCTTCCATTTAATTTCTTACCCTAAATATTCGTAATAATAAAATAAAAAAAAGGGAAGATTTATTTTTACCTAACTTTAGAAACAGTCAAAGAGCAATATATCAATACAACTTACCTCTACAATTAAAATAAAAGGCGGAGATCGCTATGTGATTAATATACTTCAATTCATAACGAAGTTTTTTTTTTTATTATTATTAATTTCTTAGCAGTTCGAACTGAATATTCAATTCGAAATTTCTGACGATCGCTATATGATTTCATGTTACTGATTTTTACTACGTTAAAGTTCACACTGTGAATAGGCACCAGGTTTTCATAGATAACTGTGCAGGCTAAAATAGAGATTTCGCCATCACTTGAATTATTACAACGATACATCAGGGAACCTCCCTGACAATTTTAAGAAAATAAAATTTTATATATCAATTTTAAAGTAATGAAATCATTATTTTTTTTTACAAATTCGTAAACATTCATTCATGAAGGCAAGGGTTATATTTGACATAAACCGAATAAAAAATAAAGTAATCAAGCCTTCGATGAATCTTGCTGTCTCGATTTCTCCCATTTTGAAGATATATACAATAATTGTCCCCACATTTAACACATTATGTTTAAAATTCATTTGCCAAGTTAAAGA
>BPLQ01006378.1:0-12038 GCA_021605075.1 Caerostris darwini
TGACGCTGGAGAATCCAGATGCTGATTGAGCTCTGCGTTCAATTTGGCTGCAGTTGTTTTCTTATTAGGCATCGCAATCCGCCGCAATACCGGTCCGTGTTTTTCACTTAACTTCTCTGTGTCCACTATTTTGCTTTGCTGAGCTTTTGTGTGCCTTTTGACACCGTACCTCAAGAAACGTCTAAATTCTTGTATGTTCCGGTTGCAGTTGCTCTAGCTAGTCGGCCTCCTACAATTTGGAATCTTTAAAAGTCTCTGAAGTATGACATTTTAAGCCTTTGACAAAGACTTGTACAACTTCACGAAAGCTACCTCGTACCATCGTGTTATATGGGCGCTCTGGCTGTCGATAATACAGGTCCAATCCCGGCGTTGGCATGGATGTTTGTAGTAGTTCGGAATCCAATTCCAACCGTATGTCTCGGTCTCATATAACTGTAGAGCGTCACAGAGTCCAGTCAGACGTCTCCCTCACATCATTCCCAAATTGTAAAGGATCAACTCAGCTCTACGTAGTGTACGGTGTAGTAGTAGTAGTAGTAGTAGTAGTAATATCATGATATATACTTTTTATTTTAAAAAGAAATGATAGCTAAGAATACGTTTTAATGCTACGATGGATGTATTTCCTCTCTGTATGAGAGATTACAAACTAAACATTTCTAAACATTCGCGGGTTTCGCTGTGGTCTATCAACAGTATTATTCGCCAACAAAATTGCCTCTTTGTCATTTACACTTATGACCACAATTGTGGATTTAAATTTCACACTCCATAATAGCAAAGAAAGGGAAGTTCGCTCTGGCGCTCTGTACCACAGGTTTAGGGTTCGAGTCTCGGAGGTACCATGGATGTTTGTAGTGGTTCGGAATCCACTTTAAACCGTAGGTCCCGGTCTAGTAGGATCGTAGAGCATTGCTGGAGAATTGTTATTCCGCATCCGAGGCTTATCTTCAAGCTACAGGCGCCCCCTGGGAAGTGCTAAGTGAGTAACGTCGGTGTAGTGCTTGCCTTAAGGCATCCAAGACACCTGTCTAACTGTTCGCGAGCTGCATTAGAAAAAAAATGCTTTTTTGAGTACAAACAATGAGATTCAATTGCCAAGAAGAATAAATAATGACACTTAGAGTCATAAATTATCGACTTATTACTGTTACAAGGTGATGATCTTACCATCTTGTTACGACAAACATCTGCCAAATGTATCGTTCAAGATTGTAGGATTTATTTGAATACCGAACGTCTAGCATAGCAATGAATTAATGTTCTCTTGTGGGCTATCACAATACGATTCACCAACAAAATCGCCACTTTGTTATTTACTCCTAGGACCACATTTGTGGGTTTAAATGTCACACTCCATAACAGCAAAGAAAGAGAAGTTCCCATGTCGTGATTTGGTGCAGACAGTTATATTCCATTACTGTTTTTTGGCAATTACAATTCATCGGCATTGTTTTTATAGGCCTCATAAAGTATCAGTTTATATGTTGTCCCGAAAGTCCACAAAACAATTAATAAATAATGGTCAACAAAACATATTCTCCCATAGGTATTTTCTTTTCCTCGTATTTTAGATTTTTCTAGAAAATATGACAATGAACGGAGCTTCAGGTTCAACTAAACCAATTTGTTGCTCAAATTTATCATATGTTTGCTATATAAGATAAAGGCGTAAATAAAATGTAGCTGAAATTCTATATCTAGTTTTTTCCTTATTTAATTACAAACAATGAGACTCATTTGCCAAGAACAATAAATAATGACACTTGGAGTCATTAATTATAGGCTTATTACTGTGACAAGGTGACGATCTCACCATGTTGTCACAATAAACATCTGCCAAATGTTTCGCTCAGATATTGTATGATTTATGTGAATACCGAAAGACTAGCATAGCCATGAAATAATGCCCTCATGTGTATTTGGAGACACTTTATCTCTTACTAAAAAAAGAAACATTCTTTCATATTTGTCCATCCTTTAATCACTCTTTTTATGTTTCCCATAAGTTTGGGAAGATCTTCCACATCACTTAACTAGTAAGAGAATACATAAAACCTTTCAATATAATACTGAATTATTTATTTGTTACTATGTACACTATTTTTTTATTTCCTGAACAAATCGATAAAGTACTGGATCTTCTGATACTGTCTAAGTGCTCTGGCTGTAATAATGAAAGATGTCGTTTCGTTATGCATTTCCTCAGACCTTTCAAGCTCAGTATCCATATTTTAATCAACATTTTTTTAAGTTATTGTAAGTATTTGACAAGATTACTCAGATGATAAGTGTAAATGGCATTCAATGTTTGTAATAAATATTATTTGTACAAGAAGAAAAATTAAAAAAAAAAAATAGTAATTGCATAGCAAGTAAAATAACCAAGGGAAAATTCAAAGTAAATAGGGGACCCTTAAAAACATCAAAATTTCACTTATTGTATTTAAAGCATACCTACTAAAAAAAAAAAACGAGAACAAAAGTTATAAAATGCTCTTTTAATATGTACAAGACTCGCCTTTCAGATATCGTGCTGTAATTTTAAGGTAATTTTCTCATAATGTTTCTCATTTGTTTTATTGATTTTTTAGTTATGAAAAGTAGTTTTGAAATATTGAACTGCTTGACCGATATACTGAACTGATAAACGGTAGTTAAAGAATGCGTTGTGTGAGACCGACTTACTGTCGATTGTTAATTCTTTGTGTGTGATCCCTATTGTAAAGGATTGATTTCCAATAAAGGTATATGTTACAACAATATATCATATGCTTGACATATAAGATAAAGTTGAAAATAAAAATGGAACTGAATTCAAACTCAAGTTTTGCTCAATTTTTACAAACAATGAGATTCAATTGCCAAGGACAATAAATAATGATACTCAGAATCAATAATTATGGGCCTATTACTGTGACAAGGTGATGATCTTACCATCTCGTCACCAAAAGCATCTGTCAAATGTTTCGCTAAGATATTGTATGATTTATCTGAATACCGAAAGACTAGCATAGCCATGAAGTAATGCTCTCATGTGTATTTGGAGACGCTTTATCTCTTACTGAAAAAAAAACATTCTTTCATATTTGTCCATTCCTTTAATCACTCTTTTTATGTTTCCCATAAGTTTGGGAAGATCTTCCACATCACTTCAGTAGTAAGTGATCACATAAAACCTTTCAGTATAATACTGAATTATTTATTTGTTACTATATACAGTTTTTTTTATTTATTTCCTGAACAAATCGATAAAGTACGAAATCTACTGATACTGTCTAAGCCCTCTGGCTATACTGATGAAAGATACCGTTTCGTTATGGATTTCCTCAGATCTTCTGGGTTAAGTATTCTTTTATATTTTAATGAACATTTTTTTGAATTATTGTAAGTAGTTGGCAAGATTACTGAGATGAGAAGTGTAAAGGAGATTGAAGCTTTCCAATAAATATTATTTATACAAGAAGAGAAATTTTAAAAAATAGTAATTGACAACAAGTAATTGCATTGCAAGTAATTAATTGAAAATTCAAAGTAAAAAGGGGACCCTTAAAAACAATGAAAGTTCACTTATTGCTATTTAAGCGATACTACTGAAAAAAAACCAGGACAGAAGCTGAAAAATGTTCTTTTAAAATGCACAGGACGCACCTTTTAGATACAGTGCTGAAATTTTAAGGTAGTTTTCTGATAAATTAAATAGACTATTATCTTATAAATTTTTTTGTTCGTTTTATTGACTTTTCAGTTGAGAAAAGTAGTTTTGAAATATTGAACTGTTTGATCCGATATACTGAACTGATAAACGGTAGTTAAGGCGTCGTGCAAGACCGACTTATTGTCGATTGCTGTCTCGCTGTATGTTTGCTATGTTCTGCTTGCTCCTTCTTTGTGTGTGATCCTTCTTGTTACGGGTTGATTTCCAATACAGCCATATGTTACAACTGTATACCATATGTTTGACATATGAGATAAATTTGAACTGAATTTCTATCTCAAATTCTTCTTATTTCATTGCAGACAACGAGATTCAATTGCGGAGAACAATAAATAATGTCACTTATAGTCATTAATTATAGGCTTATTACTTTGACAAGGTGAAGATCTCAACATTTTGTCACAAAAAACATATGCCAAATGTATCGCGCAGATTCATTTGGAATATGTTTTTGTTTTGTTTACATTTTGTATGATTTATCTGAATACAGAAAGACTAGCGTAGACCTTGCTGTCTTTCAACAATATGATTCATAAACAAAATCGCCAAAGTATCCATTAATACAGAAAATCAAACCTCTTTTTTAGTTACACTTATGATCACAATTGTGAAATTAAATTTCACACATAACAGAAAAGAAAGGGAAGTTCCCATGTTATGATTTGGGGCAGACAGTTACATTCCATTACTATTTTTTGGCAATTACAATTCATCGGCATTGTTTTTGTAGGGCTGATAAAGTAACAGTTTATATATTGTCCCCAAGGTACAAAAAAAATAAATAATGGTCACAAATCAAATTCTCCCATAGGTATCGTCCTTTCCTCGTATTATATATGTTCCTAGAAAATACGATCCAAAATATATGGGTCCACAGAGGTGGAACTTCAGGTTCCTCTAAATCAATTTGGTGATCAAATGTAACATATATTGTAAAAATAACATTTAACTGAATTTCTATCTCTAGTTTTTCCTTATTTGATTCCAAGTAATAAGATTCAAATGACAAGAACGTGCCAAATATTGCACTGTCAAATGCAGAAATAAAGCCAAATAAGGGCACTTTTTCTAACAGATGCCACTTAGAGTCATTAATTATAGGCTTATTACTGTGACCTGGTCATGATCTCACCATTTTGTCATAATAAACATCTGCGAAATGTTTAGCTTAGATATTCTATGATTTATTTGAATACCGAATGCCTAGCATAACTATGAAGTAATGTTCTCGCGTGGAGACACTTTCTCTTTTATTAGGAAAAAAACTATTATTTGATATTTGTCCATCTCTTAATCACCTTTTTTATGTTTCCCATAAGTTTGGGAAGATCTTCCACATCACTGCACTAGTAAGAAAACACATAAAACCTTTCAGTATAATATTGAATTATTTATTTGTTACTATGTACTGTTTTTTTTATTTATTTCCTGAACAAATCGATAAAGTACTAAATCTACTGATACTGTCTAAATCCTCTGACTATAATAATGAAAGATATCGTTTTGTTATTGATTTCCTCACACCTTCAGGGTTAAGTATGCTTATATATTTTAATCAACCTTTATTTGAATTTTTGTAAGTAGTTGGCAAGTTTACTGAGATGATAAGTGTAAAGGAGATTTGATGTTTCCAGGAGAGATTATTTGTACAAGAAGAGAACTTAAAGAATATCATTGGGATAATATTTTTGGAGCACGTGAAAAAAAATGAAGTGAAAATTCAAAGCAATAAAGAAATCCTTTCCTCAAAGCAATAAGGAAAATAAGGAACAAGGAGATTCCTTTAGAACAACAAGTAAATTTTATTATCTAAGCATTAATTATGCTATATGTCATTGTAATTATAATAATATGGAGCAATATTTGTTTTGCGTCTTTGCTTATGCTCTACTGATTTAGCGAATCAATTAATAAGTTTAACAAGAACCTCAAAAATTATCTTTCATGGACTTTCAACTGCTGGTAGTGAATTTTTAATTAAAAAAAATCTGGCATACAGTATGGGCATTCAACAATGTGATTTAGCAATAAGATTGCCAAAGTATTCATTAATAGAGAAAATAAAACTTCTTTCTTATTTACAATTTATGTATTTACTTTTATGACCACAATTGTGATTTAAATTTTATACTCAATAACAGCAAATAAAAGGAGGTTCCCATGTCATGATTTGGGGCAGACAGTAACATTCCCTTATTATTTTTGGAGGATTTACTTACAATTTATTGCCATTGTATTTGGAGGGCTGTTAAAGTATCCGTTTATATATTGTTCCTAATGTCCACGAAACAATTAATAAATAATGGTCAACAAAATAAATTATCCCGTAGGTATTGCCTTTTCCTCGTATTTTAGACGTTCCTAGAAAATATGATCCAAAATATGGGTTGCAGCTTCAGATGTATCTAAGTCAATTTGGTACTCATATATACCATATGTTTTTCATATAAGATATAGTTGAAAATAAAAAATTACAAGAATTTCTATCTCTAGTGTTTTCTTTATTTGAGTACAAGCAATTAGATTCAAATGCCAAGAACGTGCCAAACAATTCACTGCCAAATGTCAAATAATGGTACTTTTTCTAACATACGCCACTTGTAGTCATTAATTATAGGCCTATTACTGTGACAAGGTGATGGTCTCACCATCATGTCACAAAATGTGTTACCAAATGTTTCGCTCAGATATTGTATGATTTATCTGAATATAGAAAGCCTAGCACATCCTTGAAGTAATGTTTTCTTTCTTACTTGGAGACACTTTCTTTCTTACTGAAAAAAAAACATTCTTTCATATTTGGCCATCCCTTAATCACCCTTTTTATGTTTCCCATAAGTTTGGGAAGATCTTCCACATCACTTCAGTAGTAAGAGAACACATGAAATCTTTCAATATAATATTGAATTATTTATTTGCTACTATGCACATTATTTTTTTTATTTCCTGAACAAATAGATAAAGTACTAAATCTACTGATACTGTCTAAGTCCTCTGGCTATAATGAGGAAATATATCGTTTCGTTATGGATTTCCTCAGACCTTCAGGATTAAGTATCCATAATTTAATCAACATTTTGTTTTTAATTAATGTACGTAGTGGGCAATATTACTGAGATGGCAAGTGTACAAAAAAAGGAAATTAAAAAGAAGTTTGAATATAATTTGTATAATTCTTATTGTTTAATTCTGACTTCTATATTTCTGCGTGTTTGTAAGAGATATAATTCTGATATAAAAAGACATACTACTGTGCCCAAAAAGTAGAACCAATTTTCAATTTAAATTTCCCGGGCATAAGGATTATTTTATGACATATACGATAAAGTTGGAAATAAAAATGTAAATGAATTTTTTTCTCATGTTCTTCTCGTTTCATCACAAACAATGTGATTCAATTGCCAAGAACAATAAATAATACACTTGTAGTCATTAATTATAGGCTTATTACTGTGACAAGGTGAGGATCTCACCCTCTTGTTACATAACAGCATCTGCCAAATGTTTCGCTCAGATATTGTACGATTTATCTGAATACCGAAAACCTATAGCCATGAAAAATGTCCTCATGTGTATTTGGAGACACTTTCTTTCTTACTAAAAAAAAACATTCTTTCATATTTGTCCATCCTTTAATCACCCTTTTTATGTTTCCCGTAAGTTTGGGAAGATCTTCCACATCGCTTCAGTAGTAAGAGAACACATAAAACCTTTCAATATAATACGGAATTATTTATTTGTTACTATGTACAGTATTTTTTCTATTTCCTGAACAAATCAATAAAGTACTAAATCCACTGATACTATCTAAGTCCTCTGGCTATACTGATGAAAGATATCGTTTCGTTATGGATTTTCTCTGACCTTTCAGGGTTAAGTATCCATATTTTAATCAACATTTTTTTGAATTATTGTAAATAGTTGGCAAGATAACTGAGATGGTAAGTGTAAAGGAGATTCTATATTTTCATGACGGATTATTTATATAAAAAATAAATAAAAACAATTTAATAAAATTTGTATAATTCCGATTTTTTAATGCTGATTTCTATAATTCTGAGTGTTTTTAAAATATAATTATGATATAAATAGACATAGATCACAAATTTTGAAAATTAGGCGAGTGAATTCTCAAGTTATTATTTCTGTGTAGCACACGATATTGCTAAATGTGCTAGCAAAGCTGTACCATGATCGGATGGTATAAAGATGTTATTGTCTATAAATAAAAAATGAAATATAAAAATATTGCCTGTGATATAAAGAATATATAATTCTTATATGAATAAATATAGTCCCCAAATTTAAAATAAAATATAAAAAAATATGAAAAAAAAAATATAAGAAGCCATGAAGTGGCAAACAACGATGGAGATGAGCTCGGTTCATTAGTTCTGCCAAATCACAAAAAGGGTAGTTCGGTGGGCCGAAAATCTCAATGCGACGATGTTCACCCAGACAGTCATGACCTATTAAGAGGCGGAACTGGGCAACAGCTGTACGACTTGCTCCGCTTGGAACTTAGAGAAGATGCTAACTTTCCATCGCTTTGTTTGCATTCGGTCAAGCAATTTATAATTTTTCATAGTCTGTTTGATATACAGCTTTTCTTACAAGGAAACTCCTCAATGTCCGCGTATCTACTGAAGCCCAACCTACATCAACCAAAGTCCGCCTTTGCAAGTAATTCCGACACTGAAAATCTTGATGTGGGAATTAGATCAACTCTTTTTGAATGATACAATCCACCAGCATTAAATTGCAAGACATACACGCCAATCAGACGACGGTTAGGATAGCAGCTAGAGCTCATACCGAAAACTGTAGACCATTTAGCCGTATATAACGTTGCCCAGGGTGCACTACTAGGAGGTAGGTCTATATTGTACACCAATGGAGGCAATTAAGCGTGTTAAATCAGCATAATAGTTCAGGCAGAATCATATATGAGCAAAATTTTGGAAATGAAGATTATTATCAACAGCAAGTCCTATTGCATATTCATTGGAGGCAATGAAACGAGTGAAATCAGTATAATAGATCAGGGAAAATCATATATGAGCAGAATTTTAGAAATGAAGTTTATTATAAGAAGCAAGACCTGTTGCGAGTTTCCATGAGGCAATTAAACGATTTAAGTGAGCATAAAATTTCAGGGAAAATAATATATGGGCAAAATTTTGGAAATTAATTTTATTATAAGCAGTTATTACATATTCACTGGAAGCAATTAAACAAGTTAAATCCGCATAATAGTTTAGGGAAAATCATATATGAGCAACATTTAGAAAATGGAGCAAGAATTACATGAATTTAGTAGAACTAACCGCCAACATTAAATCGATGATTACTAGTAATTAATAAAATTAAAAAAAGATAATACCAACTGGAAATCTTGGCCATTATAAATAACCACGATAGCAAATATCTTTTTATATCCCAAGTTCTGTGATTTTTTTTATTAAAAAATAGTTTTTTGACCAAAAATTTGCATCTTTCTTCATTTTCCCTCCCGGTTTAACTATAGCAGCAGAAGCCAAATGTAGCAAGTGATGCGTTAATTGAATTTTTTGTAGTGACACGAAAATGCCGTTAAAACGTGCATTAATGAATTCGGTAGTTTTTTCCCTTTACAAACCATGTTCGTCATTTTTTCTGTCCATTTCAAGATTAAAAATGAAAAAGAATTGTTTGTAATGACATCAACAGAGATTGACTTGCCTTAAAAAGTGTAAAAATTTATCGAGTCACATGTTTCTTTCAGAGCCAATTTTTTTTTACAACTATCAAGGCGAATGTAATGAAGTCCTATGTATCTTAACATAATGTAATAAATATTTTGGGCTTAATTATTAATTTTGCAATTTTCTTTTAATATAGATTTTGATAAGTATTAGTCAGTATAAGTATTTCTTCACATTATGTTTGAAGCGGGGGGCCTGAATGGTCGAGTGGCTAGCGCTCTGGCGCTCGGTACAAAAAGTTTCGGGTTCGAGTCCCGGTGGTGCTATGGTTGTTTGTAGTGGTTCGGAATCCACTTTAAAAAGTAGGTCCCGGTCTAATAGGATCGTAGAGCGTTGCGGGGGCATTGTTACTACGCGTCCGTAGCTTATCTTCAAGTTACACGCGCCCCCTGGGTAATGCAAAGAGAGCACGTCTGTGCAGCACTTGCCTTAAGGCATACAAGACGTCCATGTCTGTGTTTGCCAACTGCATTAGAAAGAAAAAAATATGTTTGAGGCGGCTAAACTTGTTGACTGTTCAAATATAGATATCTAAGATCATACGAGACCGCGACTAACGACTTAAAGCGGCTTCCGAACCACTACAAACATCCATGCCACCACCGAGATTCGTAACCTGCGGCGCCGAGAGCCAGAGCGCTAGCCCCTCGGCCACTAGGTCATCAGGTCTAATATGACTGTGTAGCTTTGGGCGTAGGTCTGACAACCCTACCCCGTTTAAAGAAAAACATCTCCTGTCTCGAAATCTGCTAGTAAGCAGGCAGACTTGGCCCACCATTGGGCTGTTGCACCACTGATGATGATCCTGATCTTTTTTTTCCAAAAAGATGAGAAAAACAAATAATGGAAAAAATATCATTAAGTCACCATTGAAGAGACACAAGTATATACGAATCTTATTGATGTTTTAGTGGTTCAGAATCCATTTAAAACTTTGTTTCTCTGTAAATATGACGATAGGGCGTGGATATTACAACCCTACCCCGTAAAAAGAAAAACATCTCCTGCCTCGAAATCTACCAGTAGACAGACGGTCTTGGCGCAACCTGGGGCTGTTGCGCCACTGGTGATAATGATGGTGATAATTTTTTCCAAAAAGATTAGAAAAAAACCCCAAATATTGGGAAAAAAGTAACCATTGGTAAAAAGTAACAGTAAAGTAACCATTGGTTGGTTTGGTTTGTCACTCTACGGTCATCTTGTGCACACGAGTGCTAAAAAGACCAGAACCTACAGTTTAAAGTGAATTCCGAACCACTCAGAAACATCCATGCCACCGCCAGAATTCAAACCTGGATTTTTAGATACCAAAGGCCAGAGCGATAGCCAATTGCCATCAGACATTAAATTATTGAATTATAATGTTAAATGTATAAAAGGAAAAAAAAGTCATAACAATTCAATGGGTATAAGTCACCATTTAAGGAACACGAGCATATGCATAGCTTATTTTTTCAATTCCTTCTATTAGCTCACACTCTCCCTATATATATCTTGTTCAAATGTCAATCCTTAATAAAATATTTTTTATTCATCCACTCCAGTTCAAATACATTTTTTTTGAACTTGTAGTGGGTGAACACTGGATGTTAATATTTTTTTTTCAAATATTAATCCAGTAATTGAATTTAATTCATTAATTTTAGTTTTTTTTAGATGTAAGATGCATATATCTGCCAATAGATGGCACCAGATAAACTTAAAAAAATGAACGAAAATTATTTATAAAGGACTTTCTGCAATATAGTGAACAAAAAATAGTAATTGACTTAAAAGTTTTTTTTTATATAACTTGCCTTCTTTTACCTGATAAGCACATAACTATGAGTTAAATCTAAAAAGTAGTTAATATTGTCTATAGAAAAGCAATCAGATACCTTTTCTATTGGAATTAGTTTTTAATTCAAGTTTACTTTTATTTCTACTCACACGGATAAAAGACACACTAAAATGAAATAAAAGGAATCAAATTGATGTCAATGACAATTAGGCAAATAGCAACCATTATTGAACTTCAGAATTATTTTATTCTTCATATAAAAAGGAAAAAAAATCTCTTCTATGCTAATGAAATGTGAGCAATACTACCATTTAGTTTAAACTAATTATGTCAATAATCATTCAGAACCATTTTTCTTTGATTGCCGAAACTAATTTCTTCATCTTAAAAAAATTATCTTGCAGAAAAAAAATTAAGTGTTGCCAAAAGAAATTAAGAAAGAGAAGATTATTATATTTATTGAATTAATATCAAAATACAGTTGTGAAAAAGGAAACTAATTTCTTTCTTTCTTTGTAGGCGTTTCTTACAAATCATAATTGTATCTTAATTTCCGTAATTGAATTTAGCAGATTTAATTTCTTCTTATGAAAAATGTTCCTGTAAATGTTCTTTATTCAAATAGTGATAATGAAATTTTATTCCAGCATATATAAAAAAAAATGTTTTATTTTAGACGATTTCGCATATTTGCCTTTTGGATTTATTCCTATTTGTTGATCTATTAATAAGTAAGCAACATTATACTTACACTTTTAACAGATAATTTCTTTCGAGAATTTAGCAGATAAAA
>BPLQ01006378.1:12138-44021 GCA_021605075.1 Caerostris darwini
AATGACTTTATTTTTTAAAGAATTCGCCAAAAGGCCGAGTGTCTGGCGCTCTGTGCCACAGGTTTCGTGTTCGAGTCGCGGCGGCTCTATGGCTGTTTGCAGGGGTTTAGAATCCACTTAGAATCGTAGGTCACTGTCAACACTACCTCGTAAAGAGAAAACATTGTTTGTATCAAAATCTGTCAGTAAGCAGATGTCCTTGGCTGACTTTGGGGTTGTTGCACCAGTGAAGAAGAATTTTTTATTAGTGTATAATTAGTATTATACATTATTAACTTAATTAATATAATATTTAAATAATATAATAACAAAACATAAATACATTATAAACTTTTTATTTGTTTTCTTGACTAAATGACTTTATTTTTTAAAGAATTCGCCAAAAGCCGCCTAGATTTCTTTAAAAAATCACAGGTTTCGGCTTCGAGTCCCGGCGGTGCCATGGATGTTTCTAGTGGTTCATAATCCTCTTTAAACCGTAGGTCCCGGTCTAATAGGGTCGTAGAGCGTTGTCTTGAGGTTTAGTCAGTCTTCAGCCCTGGTGGTTCCTCGATAAAGTGAGGCTGCATATTACCTTTAGCCATGACCATGTCGTCTGCGACGGTGTCTTCTGAACCTGGTGTCGGGTTTCTTGCGCCAGAGGGATTAGTAACAAAAATAACAACAATCCCATTGCTACAAAAGCAGAATACCACGAAAAAAAATTTTAAGACCATTAATTAACTTGGCATTTAAATTTAAAACACATATGTAAATAATCAAAATTTCAGCATGATAATGAAATTATATATAAACAGAAGAAAGCGTCCTTCAGACATGAGGATATTAGAAACTATCTTGATCTTCCCAGTATTAGACAACCCATCTTTAATACCTCTAAAAGTTTTATAACTCAGGGAGACTGATGGGCGAATGGCTAGCGCTCTGGCGTTCGGTACCGCAGGTATCGGGTTAAAATCCCGGCTTTGCCCATGGGTGTTGTAGTGGGTCGGAATCCACTTTAAGCCGTAGGTCCTGGTCCTAATAGGATCGCAGAGCGTCGCGGGGGCATTGTTACTCCGCGTCCGTGGCCTACCATCAAGTTACACGCGCCCCCTGGGTAATGCAAAATGAGTAACACCGGTGCAGCCCTTATGGCGAAGATCACGGTCTATTGGCCAGCTGCATTAGAAGAAAAAACAAGTTTTATGACTCTATCCCCTTCAGTGGTAACTCTGTTCTGAGATCCCTCCCAATTTATGACAATACTCTGCTTGAAGTCAATATCCCCAGTGAGTGTTCTCTCCCTGATCTTCTCGTTCTGAAGTGCCACAGAGCAAACTCACGCGCTTGTTGGCAACTTAAACTTGTTTCAGTGCATCAATTACGATTTCCTATTGTTCCCTTTTGTACGGATTCGTATATGTTCCTTTTCTCATTCTTGTTTTGAAATTTTGATATTAATATTAATAATAAAGATAAGGTACAATAATTAAATGTAGCCCCACGCTTGCTGTCCTTTATAATTATAAAGGACAGCAAGCGTGGGGCTACTCCGCAATTAAGAGTCTTTCGACAGTTGTTCATGAAACAGAAAGTGGGTCAAAGTTGAAAACAGAGTGTCTGCGATGAGATTTATTTTATGTAGTCCATTATGTAAATTACACAGTCCAGTCACATTAATGTGACCACCACCTACTTTCGACGTCAACGTGAAATAACCAATCCAAAAGGCAGGTGGCAGCAAATTGCAGTGGAGTGTATATAAAGAATTCCACTTAATACCACATTACACATTCTAATTAAAGTTAGAATATACAAGAGTGTATATTATGGCTTTTGACAGGTGGTCACATTGCTGTGTATATAGAAGGAGTTAATTTTCGTTTGGTTCAGAACATAAAAGCCAGAGTAATATTTTTGCATTTGACTTGCAGGCACTGGGAGGCACTTGGATGAATGAATAATGCCAATAGGACACCTTAGTGAGTTAGCCATCCATTCTGACTTAATAATATTACAAGGAAGGGTTGATTACTGGGGAAGAAACTAATTTTGACATGCAATGCAACCTAGCTGAAAACATCTTCGAACAATGAGAAAAGAAAGTGCTTCAATGTCCTTAGCTCTTCATCACATCTGAAGAACACAAATTGGTGTCGAGTATTAAACTACTTATATCTGAATGGAACTATTTTTGGAATGTTTTTAGTTTGCGAATATTCTTTTTTTTATTAAACGGTTGTTTTTATATAGTATTAATAAATAACTTTCGAGTTGAACTTTTTACTATGAGTGATATTGGAAGATGAACACAACGGATGAATGGGTGAGATAAAGTAAAGCAGTTTTTTAGTAATTTTGTTTTGCAAAAGAATTTGCCCCTCCATATCATCTATACCACCAATAATTACATAACATTAATTGTTAATTATCATATTTTTAATTTTAAAAATTGAATAATAAGAACTCATGAATTACTTGTTTTTGCTTGTATTGAAATCAGGATGTTCAGTCAAAAAGCGATTTAAAAATTTCATACCGATTTACCTCTTATAAATTGAGTTCTTCAGAAATATAAATATTACTGCCCATCCTTCGTAATGCTTATATTTTCGATGTATTTGATGATTTAAAAAAAATGTTCAGAGAAGTTGTCTTCTGAACTGAAAATGTAAAGAGTTCATAGGTAATTAGTTTTTAATTCAAGTTTACGTTACTTTCTACTCACACGGATAAAAGACACGCTGGAATGAAATAAAAGGAACCAAGTTAATGTCAATGACAATTAGGCAAATAGTAACCTTTTTTGAACTTCATCATTATTTTATTCATTATATAAAAAAGGAAAAAACCTCTTCTTTGATAATGAAATGTGAGCAATACTACCATTTAGTTTAAACTAATTATGCCAATAATCATTCAGAACCATTTTTCCTTTGATTGCCAAAACTAATTTCTTCATCTTAAAAAAATTATCATGTAGAAAAAAAATTAAGTGTTGTCGAAAGAAATTAAGAAAGATAAGATTATTATATTTATTAAATTATTATCAAAGTGCAGTTGTGAAAAAGGAAAATAATTTCTTTCTTTTGGTTTTTTTTGCATATAAAAATTGTAACTTAATTTCTGTAATTGAATTCGTCAGATTCATTTTTTTCTCATGGAGAAGGTTCCTTTAAATCCAAATAGTGATAATGGAATCTTATTCCAGCATATATAAAAAAAATGTTTTATTTTAGACGAATTCGCATATTTGCCTTTTGCATTTATTTCTATTTGTCGATCTATTTATTATTAAACAGCAATTATACTTAAACTTTTAACAGATGATTGCTTTCAAGATTTTAGCAGATTAAATTAGCCTCATTGTGGAGCCTAAATGGCTGTGTATCTATCGCTCTGCCGCTCGATGCCTTCGAGTTTGAGTCCCGGAGGTGTTACGGATAGTTTGCAGGGGCTCTTTGAAATCCCTTTAAACCATAGGTTGTTAGCTAACATGACTGTTTGGAGTAGGACTGACAACCCTAACCCGTAAAGACAAAACATCTTTTGCATCGAAAACTGTCAGTAGGTAGACGTCCTTGGCTGACCTATGGGCTGTTGCGCCAGAGTAGAATAATAATAATTTATTTATTAGTGTATAATTAGTATTATACATTATTAATTTACCTATGGAAGATAATATAATGTCGAGAAATATAACATAAATATATTAAAAACTTGTTATTTAAACTTTTTTATTTGTTTTCTTGATTAAATGAAATTTTTCTTTAAAGATTTCGACAAAGACGCTCTGACGCTCGGTGCTACAGGTTTCGGGTTCGAATCCTGGCGATGCCATGGATGTTTGCAGTGGTTCGGATTCCACGTTAAACCTCAGATCCCGGTCTAATAGGATCATAGAGTGTAGTCTTGAGGTTGAGTTAGTCTTCAGTCCTCGTGGTTCCTCGCTAAAGTGAAGCTGCATATTTCCCTTAGCTTTCCCTTGTTAGATCACCAATAATAAATTGAAATTAATTGTTATTACAGTTTTTAATTTTAAAAATTGAATAATAAGAACTCATTAATTAATTATATTTGCTTGTATGTCCACTTAAAAAACGATTTAAAAATTCCATACCGTTTTACCACTTATAAATTGAGTTCTTCAGAAATATAAATATTACTGCAGCTTATTTGTAATTCGCATGTTATCTATATGTTTTAGCGGTTTTAAAAAGGTTCGGAGGAGTTGTCTTCCGAATTGAAAATGGAAAGAGATGATAGGTACAGTTTGATTTTATTTTACGTGTTATTTGTGGCATATGTTTAGAAGGCATTAATTTGAATCTATTCTAGGCCAAGATAATCAGAGTAATTTATTTTTATTTAATGTACTACAAATGAAAAATGTTCATTCATAATTATTAAGAGCAAGATATCAGAGAGTTTCCGTCAACATGACCTTTGTGGTAAAATTGTAAGAAAGATTTGCTGTTGGAGACCATACTAAACTGACCGCCAGGCCGAATTATACATGGACTCTTTCACACAATGATGTAATCACGAAACTATGCTTCCCTTTCCATCACATCTAATGAATGCAAATGGTATCGAATAATACATTTTGTACATCTCAATGGATTTGTTTTAAGAATGTTGTTAGTGCATTTCACGAATTTCCTTTCGTTTATTGGGCCCTTTTCTATTCTAACCTACGATAATCTGAATATTCTACTTACTTTTGATGTACTGCCATTGGAAAAGATTCATGCAATCATTAAGGCCAATTTGTCTCTTCAGCGATTTGCCGCCAACATGACATTTGCGATGAAATTGTAAGATAGTTTTGGTACAGGAGACCTAAGTTGACAACCAGGCCGAATTAGCTAAGGACTTTTTCACACAAACGATAGAATCGTAAAACTGTGCTTACGCTTGCTTCCCTCTCCTTCATATTTAAAGAATGCACATTGGTATCGAATGATACATTTTGTACCTCGGAATGGATTTGTTTTAAGAATGTTTTTAGCATATCTTATGAATTTCCTGTTGTTTATAGGACATTTTTCTATTTTAGCCCATGATATTCTGAGTATCTATTTGGATGTACCTCCATTGGAAAAAAATCATTCGTTTCATTAAGGCCTAGTTGTCACTTGCGCGAGTTGCCGCCAACATGACCTTTGCGATTATATTGTAAGAAAGGTTTGGTATTGGAGACCAGACTAAGATGACAACCATGCAGAATTAGCCAAGGACTCTTTCGTGTAATCATAGAATGATGAATTATGTATTTTGTATTTATGTGGTCTGTATTTGTGTGAGATTAATAAATAAAGACTTTTGAATGGACGATATACTACGATTAATAGAGGAAGATAAAATTTATGGCTGAATGGATAAAAGTAAGATAAGTAGATTTTCACCTTTATATTTATAATCAAATTTGTGCCTTCATACCCTATAAACGTCCCGGACAGAGCAGAGATTTTTATTGGAAAGAAACAAGTTCCACCAGAATCTTTCAAAAATATATTCGTAGAGAATATTTTAAGAAACTGGAAGATAATCTCATAATTAAATCTGAAGGCAAAAAGCGGCACACTATTCAAGACAGCTGGAAAATGTTTAACGCTAGACCACGTAAAGAGGCGGTTGCCAACTTTCGATTAAGAACTGGACACGATTGTCTTGCGGAACACCTTAACAGGATAGGTGTCCTCATCTCGAACCCTTGCTCAATATGTAGAGCTGGAACAATGAATATAGAACATTTTTTGATATGCCAGGACTGAACACAGAGGCTCAGCGTAAGGGGAAGTCTTGCAGTTGTATTGGAGCCAGCGGCCTCGTAGACTGAAATACATTGTCTACCTACTTTATTTACTCTCTCCCGCTTTGACATTTTGTGGTGTGTGAGACCGACATAGTGTCGATTGCTGTCTTGCTGTATGCTTGCTTTGTTCTGCTTGTTTCTTCTTTGTGTGGAATCCTTATTGTAATGGATTGATTTCAAATAGAGCCATATGTTGAAACATTACCTATAAACATCTGATAGTTACTTAGTTTACAAATTAATAAACCTACTTTTTAATTTTAAAAATCAAATAAGAACTCATTAATTTTTTTTTTATTGTATTGAAATTAGGATTTTCAGTTAAAAATTATTTATAAATTTGGCACAGTTATATCACTCATAAATTGAGTTCTTTAAATATACATATTTATCTATTAATGCAGTTCATTTTTTATTTGCATCATTCTACGGGTCCTATAAATTTTTAAAAAATGTTCAGGAGTCTTCTTTCTGAACTGTAAATGTAAGAAGTTTAAAATTAAAGGCGGTAGTTGATTTTTTTTATTATTCTTTCGCTAAGTTGTCTAGAGGACGTTAGTTTGAATCTGTTAGAACAGATTCAAACTAACGTCACATATAAGATAAAGTTGAAAATAAAAATATAACTGAATTTCTATCTGCTTATTTCATTACAAACAATGAGATTCAATTGCCAAGAATAATAAATAATTACATTTAGAATCCTTAATTATAGACTTATTACTGTGACAAGGTGATGATCTTACCATCTTGTTACAACAGACATCTGCCAAAAGTTTCGCTCAGATATTGTAGGATTTATCTGAATACCGAACGTCTAGCAAAGCCATGAAGTAATGTTCTCTTGTAGGCAGTCAACAATATGCTTCACCAACACAATCGCGTCTTTGTTATTCACACTTATGACCACAATTGTGGGCTTAAATTTCGCACCCCATAACAGCAAAGAAAGGGAAGTTCACATGCCACATGTGTTCACATGATTTGTGGCAGACAGTTACATTCCATTACTATTTTTTGTCAATTACAATTCATCGGAATTGTTCTTATAGGGCTGATAAAGTATCAGTTTATATATTGTCCTGAAAGTACACAAGCAATTAATAAATAATGTTCATATCGTATATATCGTATGGTCAAATCGGTAAATATCGTCTTCTCCTGGTATTTTAGACGATCCTAGAAAATATGATAGGAAATATGTGGGTCCACAGTGGCTGGAGCTTCAGGTTTATCTGAATGAATTTCGTGCTCAAAGATACCATATGCTTAACATATAAGGTATAGTTGAAAAAAAAAATTTACAAGAATTTCTATCCTTAGTTTTTTCCATATTTGAATACAAACAATTAAATTCAAACGCCGAGAACGTGCCAAATAATGCACTGCCAAATGCTAAATGCCAAATGAATGCCAAATAATGACCCTTTTTCTAACAGATGCCACTTAGAGTCATTAATTATAGGCTTATTACTGTGACAAAGGGTTGATCTCCCCATCTTGTCACTAAAAATCTGACTTCTACACTGATCTTCACTGATCTTCCACATCACTTTACTAGTAAGAGAACATATAAAACCTTTCAATATAATACTGAATTATTTATTTGTTACTATGTACAGTATTTTTTTTATTTTCTGAACAAATCGATAAAGTACTAAATCCACTGATACACTCTAGGTCCTCTGATTCTAATGATAAAATATATCGTTTCGTTATGTATTTCCTCAGAGCTTTCAGTCTTATTATCCATATTTTAATACTGCTTTTTTTTAATTACTGTACAGTAGTTAGCACTATTATATATATAAATATAAACTACTTTGCCCAAAAAGTAAGACCAATTTTTGTTTTTCAAAAACTCTTTGTTTATTCTTCCAAATTTATTTCATCGCCTTCAAAATAATCCCCTCCGGACACAATGCACTTATGCCAACTTTTTTTCCAATCCTTAATGCATGCTGAAAAGTCATCGGCAAGGATAGCCTTCAAAGCTCGCGGCGATTCACGTTGAATCTCTTCAATAGACTGAAAACTGTGTCTCTGGAGAGGTCTTTTGCGTTTAGGGAATAGCCAGAAGTCACGCGGTGTGAATACGGTAGTTTTGGAACGATATCGGCTTCATTTTTTGAGAAAAAGTCACGAGGAATCAGTGTGAGCTGGCGCATTCAGTGTTTTCGGTACCAATAGAGATTTGACTCGTTTTGAGGCCCAAAAGTGATTTGACCGATCCTTTTGAAATTCCAACATCAGCAGCAAGGTCTCTAATTGTAAATCGACGATTTGTAAGCACCAAAATCTTAATATTTTGGTCGTGAGCTTCGTCGGTTGAGGTGGATGGTTTACCAGAAGTCTCTTCGTCTTCAATGCGTTCTCTTCCTTCTTTGAACTGTTTATACCACTTCTAAACATTTCTTTTATAGGTTTCCGTGCCTTTCACAACATTCTATATGTTTCCGCAAACAAAATGTAATTTTACAAACAAAATTTTCCCAATTAATTCCGACATTTCAAAAATCGCCGGAATCAGTTTTAGCGTCTCACAAAATCAAGCGTAACTTAAACGCTAATGAATATTTTGACGTGAAATTTTACACAGATGTCAAGGACAGTGTCAACAACCTAAAAAAGAAAAAAAATTAAATTCCTTAAGCCCCGGAAATTTTAAATTGAAAATTGGTCTTATCTTTTGGACACAGTTGCATATCTGAAGTTCTGTGATTTTTTTTTTATTAAAAAATATTATTTTTTTATCAAAACAAAATTTGCATCTCTCTTAATTTTCACTCCCTGTTTAACTTGTAGCAACAGGAGCGAAATGTAGCAAGTGATGCGTTAATTGATTTTTTCCTAGTGACACAAAAATGCTGTTAAAACGTGCATTAAGGAATTCTGCAGTTTTTTCTCTTTTACAAACCATGTTCGTCATTTTTTGTGTTCATTTCAAGATTAAAAATGAAAAAGAGTTGTTTGTAATGACATCAACAGAGATTGAAATGCCTTAAAAAGTGTAAAAAGTTTGTCGCATCAAACGGTTCTTTTAGAGAAGGATTTTTTTTTACAACTAACAAAGCGAATGTAATGAATCACTATGTATCTTAACGTAACGTAATAAAGATTCTTGGTTTATTTATTATTTTTATAATTTTCTTCAGGCAATTTCAATTGAATTCTAGCATTTTTTCATAAAAGCGTCTTCACATTAGGTTTGAGTCGGCTGAAATTGTTGACTATTGAATAATAGATATCTACGGTCATATGAGACTGGGTGTTGCGACTTAAAGTAGATTCCGAACCACTAAAAACACTCACAGCACCGCTGGGATTCGAACCCGAAACCTGTGAGCCAGAGCGTTAGACATTCGGCCATCGGCCCCCTGTTCTAATATGATTGTATAGCGTTGTTTGTAGGTCTGACGACCCTACCCAGAAAAAAGAAAAATATCTCCCATGTCAAAATCTGCTAGTAGGCAAAATGCTTGACCCACCACTTTTCCCAAAAAGACTAGAAAAATAAAATATTGGAAAAAAAAAAGTCACCATTGAAGAAACACAAACATATACGAAACATATGGATGTTTTTAGTAATTAAAAGTTCTCCCAAATCCGAAGTTTCATAAGTATATGACGGCGATAAATCTACCCCGTAAAAAAAGAAAAACACCTTCCGTCTTGAAATCCGCCAGTAGACAAAAGGCCTTGGTCAACCATGGGGCTGTTGCGCCACGGATGAGGATTATTACCTTTTTTTCCCAAAATATTAAAAGTGAAAGATTATAAAGTCACCATTGAAAAAATACGAACGTATGGAAATCTTATTTTCTTTAACCTGGCAAACACATAAGCATGAGTTAAACGTAAAAAAGTAGTTAATATTGTCTATAGAAAAGCAATCAGGTACCTTTTCTTATAGGAATTAGGTTTTAATTCAAGTTTACTTTTCTTACTCAAACGGAAGAAGGACACGCTAACATGAAATAAAAGGAATCAAATTGACATCAATGACAATTAGGCAAATAGCAACTTTTTTGAACTTCATAATTATTTTATTCTTCATATAAAAAGGAAAAAAAAACCTCTTCCATGATAATGAAATGTGAGCATAACCATTTAATTTAAACTAATTATGTCAATGATAATCGTTCAGAACCATTTTTCCTTTGATTGATAAAACTAATTTCATAATCTTAAAAAAATTATCATCTAGAAAAAAAAAATTAAGTGTTGCCAAAAGAAATTAGGAAAGAGAATATTATATTTATTGAATTAATATCAGAGTGCAGTTATGAAAAAGGAAAATAATTTCTTTCTTTCTTTGTAGGCGTTTTTGCAAATGACAATTGTAACTTAATTTTTGTAATTGAATTCTTCAAATTTAGTTTCTTCTCATGAAAAAGATTCCTTTAAATGGTGTCTTTTCAGATAGTGAGAATGAAAGTATTTTCCAACATATATATAAAAAAAGGGCTTTATTTTAGACGAATTCGTATATTTGCCTATTGGAATAATTTCTATTTGCTGATCAATTCATTATTAAACAGCAATTGTTCTTAAGCGTTTAGCAGATAATTGCATTCAAGATTTTAGCAGATAAAATTAACCCCATTATATGTCTATCACGTTTGCTCTCGATGCCACAGGTTTCGGGTTGGAGTACCGGTGACACCATGAATGTTTGTAGTCGTTCGGATTCCACTTTTAACCGTTGGTCTCGGTCTAATATAACTACTATTATAACACCACTACACACAGCATCGCTGTACCTAGTTCTGAGTTGTCCCTTTACAGTTTGGGAATGATGTGGTTGAGAAGTCTGATTGGGCTCTTTAACATTCGGGACGTTCACTTTAAAGTGGATTCCGAACCACTAAAAACATCCATGGCAGAGCTGGGATTTGAACCCGAAAACTATCGTACAAAGCGCTAGACACTCGGCCATTCAGGACCCAAGGTCTAATATGACTATAGAGCGTTGGACGTAGGGCTGACGACACTACTCCGTAAAAATAAAAGTCTGTCCCGTTCTCGAAATCTGCGGAGTGGCAAAATCTCATCTATCAATGGCGAAATCTGGCAGATTTCGCCATTGATGATAATGATGATGTTGATTATAATGATAATTTTTTCCAAGAGAAAAAAAAATATTGGAAAAAAATCAGTCACCATTGAATAAACACAAGCATATACGAAGCTTATTTTCTTTTACCTGGCAAACACTAACAGAGAGTTAAATGCAAAAAAGTAGTTAATATTGTCAATAGAAAAGCAATCTGGTACTTTTTCTATTGCAATTAGTTTTTAATTCAAATTTACTTTTCTGTATACTTACACGGATAAAAGACACGCTAAAATGAAATAAAAGGAACTAAGTTAATGTCAATGACAATTAGGCAAATAGCAACTTTTTTGAACTTCATAATTATTTTATTCTTCATATAAAAAGGAAAAAAAAACCAACTCTTCTATGATAATGAAATGTGAGCAAAACTACCATTTAGTTTAAATTAATTATGTCAATGATAATCGTTCGGAACCCTTTTTCCTTTGATTGCAAAACTAATTTTTTAATCTTAAAAAAATTATGATGTAGAAAAAAAAATTAAGTGTTGCCGAAAGAAATTAAGAAAGAGAAGATTATTATATTTATTGAATTAATATCAAAATAAAGCTTTGAAAAAGGAAAATAATTTCTTTATTTCTTTGTAGGCGTTTTTGCAAATGATAATTGTAACTTAATTTCTGTAATTGAATTCTTCAGATTTAGTTTCCTCTCCTTGAAAAAGGTTAATTTAAATGGCCTTTTTTCAGACAGTGCTAATGAATTTTTTTCTCTTTTAGACGACTTCGTATATTTGCCTTCTGGGTCAATTTCTGTTTGCTGATAGATTTATTATTAAACTACAATGATACTTAAGCTTTTAGCAGATAATTGCATTCAAGATTTTAGCGGATAAAATTGACCTCAATGTGGGGCTTGAATGACCGAGTATCTAGCGCTGTGCCGATCGGTGCCTTGGAGTTCGAGTCCCGGAGGTGCTATGGAGGATATGGATCACTTAAACCATAGGTTGTTATCTAACATGACTGCTTGGAGTAGGGCTGACAACCTTACCACGTAAAGAAAAAACAACTTTTGTATCGAAAGCTGTCGGTAGGCAGACGTCCTCGGCTGATCCAGGGATTGCTGCGCCAGTGTAGAATAATAATAATTTATTTATTAGTGTATAATTAGTATTATACATTATTAATTTACCTTTTTAAGATAATATAACATAAATACATTACGAACATTTTATTTTAAATTTTTTATTTGTTTTCTTGACTAAATGTTTTTATTCTGTAAAATATTCGCCAAAGGATCACTGCAGAACTCTGGCGCTGGGTGCCACAGGTTTCGGGTTCGAGTCTCAGCGGTGCTATGGATGCTTGCAGTTGTTCGGAATCCACTTTAAGCCGTAGGTCCCGGTCTAACAGGATCGTAGAGCGTAGTCTTGAGGTTGAGTCAGTCTTCATAGTTCCTCGCTAAAGTGAAGCTGCATATTACGCTTAGCCATGACCCTGTCGCCTGCGACGGGGTCTTCTGGACCTGATGGAGGCTTTTCTGCACCAGGGGGAGTAGTAACAACAATAACAGCGCATCCATTGCTACAAAAGCAGCGCACCAAGAAACAATGGTGGTTTAAAGTGGATTTCGAACCATTACACACATCCATGGCACCGTTGAGACTTGAACCCAAAACCTGTGGCATCAAGTGCCAGAGCACTAGGCATTCTTGTGTTTTAACGTACTTAGTTCTTTATCACATCTGAAGAACGCAAATTGGTGTTGAGTAGTAAACTTCTTATATCTGAATGGAACTGTTTTTGGAATGTTTTTAAATTTGCGATTATTCTTTTTTATTAAACAACTGCTTTTATATGGTATTAATAAATAACTTTCAAGTTAAACTTACTACTTTGAGTGATAGAGGAAGATAAACAAAATGGATGAATCGATACGGTAACGGTAAGCAGATTTTTAGTGGAACTTTTGCAAAAAATCGTCAACTTTTTGCTAGATCACCAATAATTCATTAAGATTAATTGTTATTTTAGTTTTAAATTTAAAACTTAAATACGAAGAACTCATTAATTATGTATTTTTGCTTGTATTTAAATTAGGATGTTCAGTTAAATAGCGATTTAAAAATTAAATACCATACCATACCACTTATAAATTGAATTCTTCAGAAATATATATATGACTGCAGTTTACTTGAAAGTGTATTATTTAAGTAATTAGTGGTTTTTAAAAAGGTTCTGAGGAGTTTTCTTCCGAACTGAAAATGGAAAGAGTTCATAAGTACTGTTGTTTGATTTTTTTTTGTGTTATTTGTGGTATAATTTTGAAGGCGTTAATTTAAATCTATTCTAAGCGAAGATAATCTGAGTATTCTATTTCAATTTGATGTACTGCCATTCATTCATAATCATTAAGTGCAAGATGCCAGAGTGTTGCCGCCAACATGACCTTTGTGATAAAATTGTAAGTAAGTTTTGACACTGGAGACCATACTAAATTGACAGCCATGTCGAATTAGGCAATTACTGTTTCACATAATCATAAAATCATGAAACTATGCTTCCATATGCTTACATTTTCCTTGCATCTGAAAAATGTAAGGGTTATCGAATAATAAATTTTGCACATCTAAATGGATTTGTTTTAAGAATGCTTATAGCATATTTCACGAATTTCCTTTTGTTTATAGGACCTTTTTTCCATTCTAACCCATGATAATCTGAGTAATCCAATTTGCATCGGATGCTCTGTTATTGGAAAAGATTCATACATATCGTTAATTGTAATATATCACTTTAGCAAGTTACTGCCATCATTTCCTGCAATAAAAGGTGCAATAAAATTGTATGAAAGGTGCAATAAAAATTGTATGAAAAGTTTAGTTCTGGAGACCATACTAAGTTAAAGCCGTGGCTTTCTACAGATTAAAGGTAAGCAGATTTTTAGTGGAACTTTTGCAAAATATCATGGAATTTTTGCTAGATTGCCAATAATTAATTAAATTTAATTGCTATCATAGTATTTAATTTGAAAATTTGAAAAATAAGAACTCATTAATTACATATTTTTACTTGTATTGAAACAAAGATGTTCAGTACAAAAGCGTTTTAAAAATTTCATACCATTTTACCACTTATAAATTGAGTTCTTTAGAAATATAAATATTACTGCCTTTTATTTGTAATGCGTATGTTATCTGCGTGTTTGGTGGTTTTAAAAAGGTTCGGAGGAGTTGTCTTCCGAATTGAACATGGCAAGAGTTCGTAAGTACAGTTTTTTTTCTGTGCTATTTGTGGCATAAGGGTAGAAGGCGTTAATTTGAATCTACTCTAGGCCATGATAATCTGACTAATCTATTTGCATTTGATGTACCTCAATTGAAAAAGATTCATTCAATCATTAAGACCAATCTGTCACTTCAGTGAGTTGCCGCCAACATGACCTTTGTGGTAAAATTGTTAGATAGTTTTGGTACTGCCGGCCACACTAAGTTGACAGCCTCGCCGAATTAGCCATAAGGTCGCTCACAAAATTACAGAATCCTGGAACTGTGCATCCACTTGCTTTCTTTTCTATCACGGCAAAAGAAAGAAAATTGGTATCAAATAATACATTTTGTATACCTCAATGGATTTGGTTTAAGAATGTTTTAGCACATCTTATGAATCTCCATTTGTTTATAGGACCCTTTTTCTATTCTAGCCCATGATAATCTGAGTATTCTATTTTGCATTTGATGTACTAACATTGGAAAAGATTCACATACATGATTAAGGTCAATATGTCACATCATTGAGTTGCCGCCAACCTGAACTTTGTGATTAAATTGTAAAAACGTTTTAGTACTGGAGACCATATTAAATTGACAGCCAGGCCGAATTAGACAAGGACTCCTTCACACAATGATGGAACCATGAAAGTGTGCTTCCACGTGCTTCCCTTTCCATCACATCTAAATACTGCAAATGGTTTCGAATAATACATTTTGTTGATCGGAATGGATTTGTTTTAAGAATGTTTTTAACATATCTTATGAATTTTCTTTTGTTTATAGGACCCTTTTTCTATTCTAGCCCATGATATTTCTGATTATTCTATGATTGTGTTACGGAACACCTAAACAGGGTAGGTGTCCTCACCTGGAACATTTGCCCGAAATGTAGGGCTGGAACAATGAATACAGAACATCTTTCGCAATGTCCAGGCCTGAGCGGCAAGGAGAAGTCTTGCAATTGTATTGGGAGGCCATAGGCTGAAATAAAATGTCTACGTCCTTTATTTATTTTCTCCACCTTTGACTTTTTGTGATGTGTGAGACCGACTAATTGCCAATTGTTATTTTGCTCTGCAATTGCTTTGTTCTGCTTGTTCCTTATTTGTGTGGGATCCTTATTAAAAAAGATTGATTTCCAGTAATGCCATAAGTTACAACATTCCCTATAAACAGATGTTTATGTTATCTGATATTTTTATGTTATCTGATAATTACTTAATTTAAAGATTAATAAACCTACTTTTTAATTCTAAAAATCAAATAAGAATTTATTAATTTTATATTTTTTATCATATTGAAATTAGGATTATCAGTTAAAAATGATTTATAAATTCGACACACTTTTATCACTCATATATTGAGTTCTTTAAATATATATATTTATTTATTAATGCAGTTTGTTTTTTATTTGCAACCTTCTACCGGTCCTATAAAGTTTTAAGAAAGGTTCAGGAGTCGTCTTTCTGAACTGAAAATGTAAGAAGATAAAAATTAAACGTGGTAGTTGATTTTTTGTTATTATTCTTTCGCTCAATTATCTAGAGGACGTTAGTTTGAATCTGTGCTAACCCATGATAATCTGAGTTTTTTGTTTGCATTTGATGTTACTATTGAGGGAAACGATTCATTTATCATTTCCCATAGTTCCTTGCTTATTATATATAATTAATGTCAAGAAAATGTCCGCCTAAGTACACATGTATTTGAATTTAATGTTGTGCCATGAACCCTAATCCCAGTGTGTTGGATAAACAATTTAAATATCCACCTAGGTCGAAATGTGCTTGAATTTACTGTTGTATAATGAACCCTAGCCCCAGTGTGTTGTATAAACAGCTGAAATGTCCACCTAGGTCACAATTCGTTTGAATTTACTATTGCACAATGAACCCTAACCGCGGTGTGTTGGATAAACAGCTTAACTGTCCGCCTAGGTTCACATGTGTTTGAATTTATCGTTTTTATATGAACCCCAACCCCAGTGTGTTGGATAAACAGCTGAAGTTCACATGTGTTTGAATTTACCGTTGTTATATGAACCCTTACCCCAGTGTGTTGGATAAACAGCTGAACTGCCTGCCTAGGTTCATATGTGTTTAAATTTACCGTTTCTATATAAACCCTAACCCTAGTATGCTGGATGTACAACTGAATTGTTCACCTAGACTTATTATTGGAACATTCCCAACCTTTTTCTCCAACTGCAGCAAATCAAACACTTCATGCTGCTTTCCCGAAGCATCGCCAAATACAAACCTTCTAGAGGTTTAACAAGAACTTACTGAGATTCAACCGCTACACAAATAAGACAGCAACTATTTTTCTTCTGTTCGAACTTTCAGTTCAGAAATATTTCCGAACTTGTCGAAATCGTCAAGTCGAAAAGCTTTAAATACCGGTACGACACACGGTAAAACTATATTTTGAAAAAATTCACTTTAAAAGTGATGAAGCAATATTAAAAATGTATAATGTAACGTCTTGGTCTATACTAGACCTACAACTGCTTCAAGAAGAGGACCACTTTCAAGATCCTCAACTTGACTTTTATTTAAAAACACTATATATATATATCTATAATCGCAGGTTTCGGGTTCGAGTCCCGACGGTACCATGGATATTTGTAGCTGTTCGGAATCCTTTTTAAACCGTAAGTCCCGGTCTAATATGGCTGTTGGGCGTACGACTGACAATCCTACCCCGTCAAAATAAAACATCTCTCGTCTCGTAATCTGCCAGTGGCCAGGCGGCCTTGGCCCACCATGGGGCTGTTGCGCCAGTGATGATGATGACTATAATTAAAGTCCCACTTTCAAAATGCTGTAAAAAAATTGTTACAATGAGCTCAAATTTGAACTGATGATTATTGAAGAAGAGGGAAAAGGTACATCGTCATAAATGTTCCAAAGTGCATTAACAGATGCCGCTGTAAGCTGCATAAAGAAAGTTAATTCGCCTGCCAGTGATATTTTGAATCGAAATCACAACGTATTTGGCATGAGTTGCACATTAAACCAACTGTAGTGGTCAATGAGCTTGATTGCTTCATTTTTTTCATGAAAAAAATATTTCCAAATCATTCAGCAGTTGTGACACTGTTAGTGGAATGCCCATCCACCACAGCAAGGCAGTACCAAATTGGATGGGAAAAATCGGTGGAATTTATTTGTGATACCATACCGTATAATCCTTCTACAAATATCTTGAGTTGCAATTTGAACTCATTGTGACGAGTGGTTCTCTTTTGACATCATCTTGAAAGTGGGACTTTAAGTATAACCACCAACTTTAAGTATACTCATTCAGAAACATTATTCTCTTGTAGTACTTTCCATTCTACTCACATTCTGCAATTGGAAAGGTTTGGTTTGTCGCCCTATGGTCATTTTCTGCGCACGAGGGCTAAACAGACCGGGACCTACAGTTTAAAGTGGATTCCGAATCACTCCAAACATCCATGGCACCGCCGGGACTCGAACCCGAAACCTGTGGTACTGAGCGCCACAGCGCTAGCCACTCAGCCATTCAGGCCACAATTGGAAAGGAGATGTTGTTTGAGAGGGACGACCGTATTCGTTTCTGTGTTAAATGATTCTGTTGTTGTTATTCGTTTAAATTAACATTTAGTTATCTTATTTTGTAACTCGGGAAGTCAAATGAAGCAAATACTGAAGGGTGGCATACGTTTACTTATTACTACTGTTCCCAAAATTTATGACACATTTTTTTTTCAAAACCTTTAACCCCTTAACTGCCGCCGGCATATATGTATATACGCCTCACTCAACCGATGCGTTCCCTGACGTCGGCGTATATATACGCCTTTCCGAAGTACGATCCTTTGCATTGCGCTGCTATAACGAAAACTGTTCCCATGGTCTTGGAATGCTACAAAATGACCTTGACAATGTTTGAAACGGATTTTATTATTTCAGAGAAAAGGGATAGGGTATTGGTAAAGGGGATGTTTCTGAGACGGTGAGTCATAGCTGTGCAGTGTTTGCTTCTGCTTCTGTTTCTGTTTGAGTAGGTCGTGCTTTTTTTATTCTTCTTTTGCTTCCGTTTCGTCGTGAAACCAGCTATCAATGCAATGAATGTGATTTTGGTTTATGTGTTCAACCTTGTTTTAGGAAATATCACACAGCAGATAAGTTCTAACATCTGTTTTATTACACTGTTATTCTATACTTTAAATTTAGAGTTTTTGTTTTTTTTTACATTTTATTTTTTCTGTAATAGTAAAAAGGTTTTATGTTGCAAAACGCACCTTTTTTTTTTCCTCCAATACATCGCATAACTACGCGCGCCTGTATGAAAAACGGTGGCACTGGGGAGCGCATCTCGTAAGTTTTCCTCGGTAGGTAAGGGTAATCCCTTCCGGACACAATGCACTTATGCCAAATATTTTTCCAATCCTCAATGCATGTTAAAAAGACATCGACAGGGATGGCTTTCAAAGCGCGCGCCGATTCACGTTGAATCTCTACAATTGACACAACGCGGTGTCACCGGAGTGGTCTTTTGAATTTAGGGAATAGCCAGATGTCGCACAGTGTGAGTAAGGTGATTGTGGAACGATATGGTGTAACTACTGGCGAAACAGTCACGAAGAATCAATGCAGTGTGAGCTGGCGCATTCAGTGTTCAAACAATCGCAATGTTCAGCGCAATCGACATGTGACGCATTTGAGGCCCAAATTGGAATGGACCGATACTTTTAAAATTCCAACATCATCAGCAAGGTCTCTAATTGTAAATCGATGGTTTGCAAGCACCAAATCTTTAATTTTTTGGACGTGAGCTTCGTCGGTTGAGGTGGATGGACGACCAGAGGGCTCTTCGTCGTCAACGCGTTCGCTGCCTTTTTTGAACTGTTTATACCGCTTATAAACATTTCTTTCCAATAAAGTTTGCTCACCGAATGCCATCTGCTACATTCTATACGTTTCCGTAAACAAAATTGAATGCAAGTTCTTTGCTCAATTCGTTCAGACATTTCAAACATCACCGAAATCAGTTTTAGCGTCTCACAAAGCCAAGCGTAACTCAAGCACTAATGAATATTGTGACGTCAAATTTCACACAGATGTCAAGGACAGTGCCAACAACTTAAAAAAGAAAAAAAAATTGAAATTCCTTAATAGAAATTTGGTTAAATAGAAAAAAATTTAGATTAAAATTTAAAATAGAAAATTGGTTTTACTTTTTCGACACAGTAAAGTCGGTTGTCTCTACCCACTCTGGCGCTTTATTAATTTGTAGTACTTTGGTTTCCTTTCATATTCTGCAGTCTCTCCTGATTTTGACATGTTTATTGTCCACCAGCTAGTGTGTATTTAGAAAACGCCCTCTTATTTCTTCACCGTACAAAGTGCTGACCTTGTACTTTGTTCCGCTGCCTACGCCAAACTCGTTTTCGTATCCATTTCGCCTAACTAAGCACTTTTTCATTTCGCGTTTTTCGTTATTATCATTATTATTATTATTAATATTTTTTTATGTTAAACCATTATTGTATCATAACTTCTACAATGCCACGTAGTGACTATATTGTTTACAGCACTTGGAAAAACGTTTTCGTTTCCCCTCCCCCAGACTCTGCTCTTCTATCGTTCACTTGCAACTGACCTTGTAGGTTTCGCAGATTTCCCCCGTCATTACCAGTTCATCTTCTCTTAACTAACTGCTCTGAAACTGCCAAGTCCTGTAAACAATATAGTCACTACGTGGCATTGTTAGATGATTTGGAGCATATACAGTTGGCAAAGATTTGTAGCTTGTCAGCTTTATTGTTGGTCGAATTAATTTGATTGATTAAATTTGGAAGATTTTTGATATCAGTGAAAAGGGAAATAAATTATTTCATTAATATAACAGCATTTTGGAATAAGTAGGGATTTATAGTTATATGTCTTTAAATGATTTAAGTATTGCCTGTAGTTAATGGTATGCGTGGTGTTTGTGCGTGTAGCAATAAAGCTGTCTGTTGTCAATCCTGTGTCTCTAGTAACAACCCAACCACACCCAGTTACAATCTGGTGGCCCAACCAACAGCCTACAGGACAAAAATAAAAGAATTACATATTTACTTGTCTTTTGCTACTAAGTTATTATGCAAATCTTTAGAAGGGTTAACTTTTTTTCTAAAGCATGGAAAATTTGAAATAATATATTTTATTTAAATATTAACTGGATTTTTCAGTTGTTACAATATTATAATCCCATGTAGGGACTAGTGTACGAGACAGTATTCAACACCAAGGACACCTTACTGAATCTGTCCTAGTGCCACCAATACATTGAAGAACCATACCCTCTTCCGTCAAGAACAACACATTGCATTGTTGTTTGGAATCCACTGTGAAACGGCAATATTTTAAACCTGCATTACTCTATTTAACATAGGTTTATTCCAGAGTTTTTACAGTTTAGAGTTTACGGAGTCACTTAATCGTGCAGGGACCTCTAATTCCTCTTTTTTTTTTTAATGAAAGAAATAGCTGATTGAATGTATTGGCTAATGAGTTAATTATTTTATGTATATATGATAATCTCCTCCCTCTTTCTACTAAACTTTCACTGAGTAACAGATGAAATTTATTAAAAAAATATTTTTTATTATTATTAATTTCAATTCATCTGCATTGCTACATCAATTAATATTAAAATTATGTTCATTTAAAAAAAAATCGAATTTTCAAAATCTGGAAAAATATTAAAATTAACAAAATTGGTCATAGTTCGAATAGTTCAAAATATTGTTTGTTATTTTATATTGAATATAAAAAAATTAATAATTTTATTTTTAAAATTTTGTACCGGTTTTACCATTAAATTGTTTGAGTTTCGTATTCATCTGATGTCAGGAATGGAGTATAGAAAAGCTTTTTCTATGAAGCACAAGCACTATTTGAACAGACATTAAGTTTCTTAAAAAAAGAATACCATAAAAGAATCCGAGAGATATCTTAATTAAAAAGTTCTTTCCATCCGTGCAATTTAAGAATTGTTTTACATTATTATTTTTTTTTTCGTTGTATAGAGAATATAGAGAAACATTTTTATTGCAAACAAAAATATTTTTAAATAAAAAAGCACAAAATATTACGTTCTTCCAAATTAATTCTAAAGGCATAATGTCCTTTGTATTGTGTTGCGCTTTTGTTTTTTAGAAGGAAATTGTGTGTATTTTAATGAAACGAATTCTTGAAATATGGCAAAAAAAAGTAATTCAACTTCGCTTTTTTCTTCAAATTGTTTTTTAAGGAAAAAAGAAGGTGAGATGAAAAAGGAATTGTTATAATTATTCCATCTAATGCGTTTTTTTCTTTTGAGACAAAACGCTTTTCCATTCATAGAATAACATGAATAAAGCGATTTTTACTGCAGTCTGAACAAAGCTCGCATCTGAAACGAAACAAAGTTCGCGAAAGGAAGAAATTTGAATTTGTTTTTAGTTCCTTTTGAATATTTTATTTTCATTCGAGAACCGTCTTTTGTTCTAATGCATTTTCAATTACTCCATTGTTGCATTAAAAGAAAGATTTAGAGTCATTATTTACAATGCTGCCATTTAAATATTCAAAATTAAGTGCAACAGGAGTTTTCATTTTCATTGTTTCTCAGTCATAATTGTCTTTTCTGCTATATATATTTTAACAGGAAACACATTTCTGATGGAAACTATTGCATGCAATATTGTTAATTTTTTTTCCACATGTGATCGGTATCTTTGTATTTCTTTCTTTATTGATGACTTATTTTTATGTAGTCGCCTTTTTTCCTATAGAAACATGGAATAAAATGTGTTCATTTTTTGTTTGGTTCTATTGTTTATTTGATTCTTATTATTTTATGAATTATATATTGCCTTAATATCCATCTTTTCTTATTGGGGCATGATGGCACAGTGATTACTGTTGTGGCGGTCAGTACTACAAGTTCCGGTTATTTCTTTTAATTTTATTTCCTATTTTATTGCATTTCCTTTAATTAACAAATTAAAACCATAGATAATTACTTAAACACGCAAACTATTACCTAAAATTAGTACACGTTTTGAGAGAAAAAACTGAATAGTCATATTTTGTATACTGAATAACATATAAAACATATACATATATGATATATGTGTTATATATATATATATGTATGTTTATTTGATATATATTATTAGATATATGTGTTTAATATGTTATCATCTATATATATTTGATAACCTCTTTTGTATATTGAATAATATACATTATATGACTACTGTTAATATACCGACATAGAAATGGGGCCGTTAGTCTACGTATACTCGTAGGACGACCAAATGAATTAACATTAATAAAAAGCAATTAAAATAAATACTAGGACAAACAACTAATTTACTTTTACCCTTTAATGAATACGAATAAATACTATTACAATAAAATTTAGGATTTTTAATATTTGGCAGAATAAATAAAATAAAAAAAGTTTTATAGAGAATGTTTATAGAGAAATGTTTACAGAGAAATGTTTACAGAGAAGTATTCATAATATTTCGCACGCATACCTCAATCGAAAATATTCCTTTGAGTGTGTGGGCAGTGGGGTACCAGTAGCCTCATATCCTTTTTACCAAAAAAAAAATGCTCACCGACAATTCCAAAGATGGACATAACTCTCCATTACAAATTATCCCTGGAGCCATTCTCGCAGCAAAAATTGTGCACCAGGCTCACGCACTATCGTAGATCGTTCGCTCTGCTTTCAACGGGTCTTCCTTTCTGCCCGCAAAAACTCCAAAAAAGAGATGGATCCCACCAAACCGACCGGTTCTTTTGGACCTGACCGTGTGACCGGGATGGGTTATCTACCATTCCTGGATTCATACAAAAAATAAAGGAAATACCCCTTACCCTCACACAACAGGATAATTACCAGTTACAACAACTACTATATAACTTTCACTGAATAACAGGTAAAATTTATTTCAAAATATTTTTCATTATTATTATTTTGGCTTCATATGTATCACTACATCAATTAATATTATTATTATGCTCAATTAAAAAAAGCGATTTTTCAAAATCTTGAAAAATCTCAAAATTAACAAAATTGGTCATAGTTCAAAATATTATTAGTTATTTTGTTTTGAATATCAAAAGAAATAATTTTATTTTTAAAATTCTGTAACTACTTCACTACTAAATTTTTTGGAGTTCCGTAAATTATAGAGAATCTTTTTCTATATAACACGAGTACAATTTGTACAGCCAACGGCCGTACCATGCTGAATATACCGGTTCTCGTTAGATCACCGAAGTTAAGCATCATTGGGCGCGGTCAGTACTTGGGTGGGTGACCACCTGGGAACACTGCGTGCCGTTGGCAAATTTGGGACCTGAATGGCCGAGTGTCTAGCGCTCTGGCGCTCGGAGCCACAGGTTTCGGGTTCGAATCCCGGCGGTGCCATGGATGTTTGTAGTGGTTTGGAATCCACTTTAAGCCGTAGGTCCCGGTCTCCCATGACTGTAAGAGCGTCACGGAGCAAAAGTCAGGCTTCTACCTACGGGTGCTCCATCACAACAGAAGCTGCTTCCTTCCCCTTCAATCATGAGTCCATATGGGCTAGTGGGCTTGGCCAGCCAAGTGGGATAAGAAACAACAACAACACAATTTGAACACAAATTAAATTTAAAAAAAAATAATACCGTAAAATCTTTCAAGAGATATCTTAATTAAAATGTTCTTTCCATTCGTGCAATTTAAGAATTGTTCTACATTGAACTAGTTATTTTTTTTTCGTTGGCTAAACACTGAGACAAGCATTTTTTATGCAAACAAAAACAATTTTAAATAAAAAAACACAGCATATTATGTTCGTCCGAATTAATTCTAAAAGCATAATGTGTTTTATACCAAAAACAATGTATTCGTTTTTGTTTTTTAGGAGGAAATTGTGTGTATTTTAATGAAACGGATTCTTGAAATATGAAAAAAAAGAAGTAATTCGACGGCCTTTTTTCCTTAAAATTGTTTTTTAATGAAAAAAGAAGGTGAGATGAAAAAGGAATTGTTATAATTATTCCAGCTAATGCTTTCTTTTCTTTTGAGACAGAATGCATTTCCATTCATAGAATAATATGAATAAAGCGATTTTTACCGCATTCTAAACAAAGCTCGCATCTAAAACGAAACAAAGTTCGCGAAAGGAAGAAATTTAAATTTGTTTTTGTTCTTTTTGAATATTTTATTTTCATTTGAGAACCGTCTTTTGTTCCAATGAATTTTAAATGACTTCATTGTTGAATTAAAATAAAGGTTTCGAGTCATTATTTACATTACTGTCACTTAAATATTCAAAATACGGTATAACAGAATTTTTCATTTTCATTGTTTCTTAGTCATAATTGTTTTTTTGTTATATAGATATTTTAACAGGAAATATATTTCGGATGGAAACAATTCTATGCAATATACTGTAAATTTCTTTCCACACAGGATCAGAGTCTTTATATTTCTTTCTTTATTGATGACTTATTTTTATCTATTCGCCTTTTTCCTTTAGAAAATGAGACAAAATGTCCTTATTTGTTGTTTGATTTTATTACCTTAGATTGCATATATACCGGATTGACATTTAATTAGCTTGTTGTAAAGCTACCTTGGAGAGGTTCGTGTCAGGCTGATGTGTCTTATGTAAAAGAATAAATCGAGTTTCTTTTTTTACCTTTAATAACGTTGAATTTACCAAATGTTTGATGTTTCAGTGGTGAATAACCCCGCAAGTACAAAGTTCATCTCATTCGAAAACATTTTCTAAAAGGGAGAACTGCATGATTCTACCTTTAAATTTAAATTATTATTTGACTTCTTTTTATCTAGTCACCTCTTATCTTTAGACAAATTAGATAAAATATCCTTTATTGTAGTTTGACTTTATTGTTGTAAATGGTATTTATGCAGGATAAACCTTTAATTAGCTGGAAAGCATGACATCTCGGAGACATTCGTGCCAAGCTGCAATGCTTTTTGTGAAAACACTAAGCACTGTTTTTTTAGCGTTTAACGTTAATTAGTTAGGCTAAAAATAACGGTGAATTAGCTGAATATCTGATAATTCAGTTGAGAATAACCCCGCAAGGCCACAGTTCTTCTCATTTGAGCACCTTGAGTTGCAGGATACTACCTGTAAAATTTAGATAAATTTAAAATATATATATATATATATATTTCGTCAAAATTCAGACGAAACATAATTAAATAAAATAATTTATAAATTCTGTAACATAAAAATAATTTAAAATTGTTCAATATATAATTTTAATTTTTATGATTGCACGTTTTTAATGCTGTCGACTGTCGATATAGAACTTTTTACTGTATCGATATAGAACTGTAGGAAGAATTTCGTTTTCGTGGGCAGTTAGTACTTTGATTCAGACTGATCAAAGGCTGATTAAGTCAGAGATGAGTCAAAGATTTCAGTCAGGTTGACTGTTGAGGATTATCCAAGTTTTCTCGCCTACGACACAATAATGTGGGGTAATTAATACTAAATTTCCTTCAACAAGGCAGTGTCCTCCCAAAAATAACTCTGAAGTGCCGTTAGATAGAAGCGTGACACCAGTAGTATGTTTATTGAAATCTGTAAGAATCAGATACAGAAACTCAAACTTTTAGTAAGAAATTACGCCGTTAGATGGCACTACAGGTACTTCCCACTTTCTTCGTGGTATTCGTGTGGCCCACCGATATTTCAATCTCACATTTCTTACTAGTAGAGATTATATACCCGTAGGCACAAAGAAGAGGTATGGAGAAAAGGAAAAGAAAAAAGTGTTAACATATACAGTTGTTTTTGTGCAGCGATAGCAAATGTGATAATACATGTAAAGTGTATCACAGCATTCAATCTGCTTAAGAGGAGTTTTCTTGTTTTTCTCTCATACGGCGAATAAATCTGGAGCAGGTACACAAATATCAGCACATTTCTTGTAGAAGCTAAGCGACGCTATAGCAATTTTAATAATATACGTGAAGTATAACACAGCATTTAATTTGCTTGACTTTTCATATTTTTCTCTCATACGACATGCAAGTGTGGAGGATACTCTAACATACCATCGCGGTCCATCACCTATCTGCTCTGAATATACATGAGGCCCATTGATGCTCAAGAACAAAGAATAAAGTTCGCTGCATTAATCAGCATTTTGCGGTCTAGTGGGCAATAGGCTAGTGCTCTGGCCTTTGGTGCCACAGCCTTCAGGTTCGATTCCTAAAGGTTGTATGTATGTTTGGTAGTGGTTCGGAATCCGCTTGAAACTGTAGGTCCCGATATCTTTAATCCTAGTGTACACAAGATGGCTGTAGAGAGACAAACCAAACTAAACCAATTAACCAACATTTACCTAGTATTGGTAACAGCGCATGCCCTTCAAAATACTAATCACTACAATTGTACATGAAGAGTGGACAAAAATTAGAATAAAATAACTAAAACCTACCTGTAATAGCCCCATGCTGGCTCAAGCCATCTTTCTACTGGCAAGTTTCTGGACAAGAGATGCTTTTTTATAGAGTAACGTTGTCAGCTTTGCGTCTAACTCTGTACGGTTTTATTACATCGGGAGCTCCGGTTTAAAGTAGATTCCGAAAAACTACAAACATCCATGGCTCGACGCTAGAGGGCTAGTCACTAGGCCATCAGGCCCAAATCGTACATATAAAAATGAATATTTATGAAAATTCAAAATGTTGGAAAACAGAAGAAATACCACTTTTCATGAATCTTCTCCATATGTGTACTTGGGAAAATGAATTGCACTCAATTTCGGAATAAAAGAAGTTCTATTTTTGAATATGTAATAAAACATGTCCCAGATCATAGAAAACTTCTTTTAAAAAAATAACAGAAAGGAATAAAATGCATTCATGATATTGTGTTACTCCGTAGAAAATAAAGGATTCTGAGCATGGTTTTTTTAGCATCTGCTGACGTAGAAAGTTTCATCAAAGAAGATGTATGATCTTGTATGCAATAAAAATTGGATGAAGAGCAAACCTCAATCTAAAAAATGCTTAAATAATAAATATAATAGACAGAATACTATCTCATATGTACATACATTGTAGTGCTTGTAGTTGTGAATAGATCATACTGTAACACGTTTCAGAATATGTCAGAAAATAACAGAAAGCAAAACATAAAAGTGCACAAAATATAGATGCCTACAACAACATGATTGCCATCTGAGGTGACATTATCAATTGTTAATTCTTTGGTGGTATCAATAACAATCTGAAGGGATTTTTTTGGATAAATGCGTAGAAGTGTAATTGTCCTATAACTTGAAAAAAATTGTCTTAATATTATCAATACAACCTTTAAGCACCATACTTTTATTTAGATTTTTAATAATTTATTTGTAGAAAATTAGAAAACTTCATAAATATACTTCTTTAAAATTTAAACATTATCGAAGTGAATGATAATTTTAAAATAGTTTGCATCTTCTCTGAAAATTAAAAACCAAACCCTTTAGAAATCTACTCATTTTTTAAAAAAAGTGGCACACATATAAATGGAAAATAGTAACATTTAAACGTTTCAAATGTTAAGATTATGCAAACAATACATAAACAAATAAAAACACATTTTAAAAATTACGATAGTTATTTAATTCTGATGCTCTTATTTCATTCCCACAAGACTGGAGTACGTGCTATTTGACAAATATATAACATATCCATCACTCAACATTAACAGAAAACAATCTGTATTGTGCGTAGTTATATTACACGCAATTAGTGTTTTGTACCCATGAGAACAACCTGTCGCTCAAATCAGATAGTAGATATTCAGTAAATACGACTAAGGAAATTAAAGAATGTATGTGCGACATTAAAAAGTCAAAACAATTAGAGATTGCATATGGATTACACCATGAGTTGTTTCATCGTGATAGGTGATCGACACGTGTTGAGAAATGTCTACTCTAATGAGAAGTGAGAAAAGCTCACTAATTGTCTTAAAAGGATTTTTTTGGTGGAGAATTGAAAGAGTTCTGTGGCGAGCTGACCAGAAGCGTTAATTTTTTCTCTCTGAAGTGACTAAAAATGCCGGAGATTACCTCTGTTTCCAAAGTGAACCCCTTGTGTTTCCGTGAATCACGTCGTATGATAATTAAGGTCCACCACGAAATTTTAGATTCGATGTAGACTCGAGAACACCGAAAATCTACGAGTTTGAAGTGAATTGTACTTATGATTTAGTCATGCATTTGTGTGAATTAAATCTGCTACTGTGTTTGAAAAGTAAGAACAATTTTAAATTTAAAATTCCAGGGGCTTATGGAATTTCAATTTTTTTTCCTTTTTTAGGTTGCTGGCACTGTCCTTAACATCTGTGGGATATTTGACGTCAAAATATCCATTAGTGTTTGAGTTACGCTTGGCTTTGTGAGTCGCTTAAACTGATATCGTCGATTTTTGAAATGTGTGAATTCATTGAGCAAAGGACTTGAGTTAAACTTTGTTTTCGGAAACGTATAGAATTTTGCAGAAGGCATTCGGTGAGTATTGCTATATCGGAAAAAAATGTTTAGAAGTGGTATAAACTGTTCAAAGAAGGCAGAAAACGCGTTGAAGAAGAAGAACCCTCTAGTCGACCCTGAACCTCAACCCTCGAAATTCACGTCCAAATAATTAAAGATTTGGTGCTTGCAAACCGTCGATATACAATTAGAGACTTTGCTGATGATGTTGGAATTTCAAAAGGATCTGTCAATTCCAGTTTGCCACTGTCTAATCTCGAAAACATTGCATTGATTCTTTGTGACTTTTCCGCCAAAAATGGAAACCATATCGTTCCACAACCCCCGTATTAACACCGTGCGACTTCTGGATATGGCCTAAACTCAAAGAACCACTCCGGGGACACCGGTTTGAGTCTAATGAAGAGATTCACGTGAATCACCGCGCGCTTTGAAGGCCATCCCTGCCGATGACTTTTTTCACTGCATCAAAGATTGGGAAAAAAGTTGGCATAAGTGCATTGTGTCCGTAGGAGATTACTTTAAAGACGATGAATTAAATTTGGCAGAATAAATAAATAAATTTTGGGAAAAAAATAATTGGTCTTACTTCTTGGGCGCAGTTGTATATAGTGCTGGTAAATAAAAATTAAAGTGTTCCCATGATCCTAACATTAGCCCTCTTCTTGAAGCCGTTATACGTCTAGTATGGGCCGAGACATCACAAGATTGATGCAAAATCCACTTTCTTCAATAGAGATAAGTGATTGACATTCCCTTCAGAGATGTGATCTCAGCTACATTGTGAATGGCTGTCATCTAAGCATATTCGCGTTTAGTGCGGAAGAACGTTTTAAAATTCATGAAAGACTTCAAGAAAGAATTTAATTTTATGAATCAATGTAAGCTTTGATGCTTTTAGCTTAAGAGAATTTTATGGTATGAACAAAAGAAAATCGTGTCTTGTTGTTTCACGTGATTTAAAAATAATAAAACCCTTGTTGTCTTCTTGCCTTGGAGGTTTTGGAACATAAAAGCTGAAGAAACTGAAATTGACAGTTTTATACCACGATGTATTTTAAAGCCATGTAAATATTTAAAAGAGAATACTTTAAAAATAACTTCCGTGTCCTAAAGACAACTTTTGATGTCAGAGGAAAAAACAAAGCACTAGAGTAAACATTTTCTTAATAATAAATATCTTGACAAAAAAAAAATGGGTGACTTTAAAAAGCTATTTAAAGGACACCTTAATGCAAAACCTTTTTCTTCATAAATTCCTAATGTTTCGATTTGTTTACTAAGATGTTAGTTTTGACAAATATAAAGTAGGGAAAAAAATACTTCAATTTATTACATTGCAAAGAGGACACTGTGGAAATCGATTACATTAAGATGGTTTTCTACCTGATATTAAAATCTCACGTTGTAAAAAGCCAGTTGCCAGTCGCAGTCGGATGACTGATGTTCTGCCATCTAAGAAATAGATTAGGTACTACTACTACTTCTACACCACACTATATCACTGGGACTAGAGCTGAGTTGCCACTATACAGTTTAGGAATGATATAAGTGAGAAATCTGACTGGGCTTCGTAGCACTTTGCAGTCATTTGAGACCGAGACCTACGGCTTAAAGTAGATTCTGAACCACTACAAACAAACCATGGCACCACTTGAAATTGAACCCGAAACCTCTGACACCGAGTGCCACAGCTTGCCTATCTGAAGTGACTGACTAGACCAGAGATTCCGCCTGTTTCCTAAGTGAATCTCTTGTGATATTATGCCCTGTATTACGCCATGTGATAATTAAGGCCTACCGCAGACCACGTATTTTAAGTTTCGATGTAGATTCCAGAACATAGAAATTCTCTGACCTTGGAGTAAATTGTACTTGGGATTTAATCGTGCATGAATGATCAAATTTTACCATTATTTTTTCATATCATTGTATAATATCCATAGTTCCATAGTTCATTATATTATATAGATATATATATATACATATAGTAGTTGCAAATAAAAATTAAAGTGTTACAAGGATCCTGAAAGTGACCCACTTCTTGAAGCAGTTATAGGTCTGATTTTTATCTGATTGAATTCTTTATTTCACTGATCCGACTGAATAGGCCGGAGTTTTCCGCTTGTTTTCAAAGAGAACCCCTTGTGGTATCCAAGCTTTGTGGTATCGTGACTTTTTCGCCAAAAATTATACCCATATCGTTTCACCATCACCGTATTCACCTGGCTTAGCATCGCGCTACTTCTGGCTATTCCCTAAACTCAAAAGACCACTATAGACCACTCAAAGACCACGCTATGTGATAATTAAGTTCTGCCGCAAACACCGTATTTTCATATTCGACGTAGACCCCAGAACATTGAAAATCTCTGACTTTGGTGTGAATTGTACTTGTTATTTAATTGTGCATTTGTGAATCAAATTTAAATAATTAAATTTCCTTTTTTGTAAATGTTATTGTTTTAATGCAGTTGGCAATGCAGAACGAGTTAATATTTGTGCCAAATGCAAGGACTGCACAGCTATTACTCATTGAGCACTACCCAGGGGCACGTGTAGCTTGAAGATTAGCTACGAATGCGAGCAGCACTATCCCCACAATGCTCTACGATCCTATTACTCCGGGACCTACGGTTTAAAGTGGATTCCGAACCACTACAAACATACATGGCATCAAGTACCGATCCTCTAATACCGAGCGCCATAGTGCTAACCACTCAGCCATCAGGCCTCCATTATTTTTATAAATAATAAATTATAATAGTCCAGATTTCTATATTTGTATATACACTGAAGTGACAAAAGTCATGGGATACCTCTTAATATCGTGTTGGCCCTCCTTTCGCCCGGCGAAGTGCAGCAACTCGACGTGGCATGGACTCAACAAGTCGTTGGAAGTCTTCTGCAGGAATATTGAGCCATGCTGTCTCGATAGACGTCCATAATTGTGAAAGCGTTGATGGTGCAGGATTTTGGGCACGAACAGACCTCTCGATGATGTCCCATAAATGCTCGATGGGATTCATGTCGGGCGATCTAGGTGGCCAGATCATTCGTTGGAATTGTCCAGAATGTTCTTCAAACCAATCGCGAACAGTTGTGGCCCGGTGACATGGCGCATTGTCATCCATAAAAATCCCATCGTTGTTTGGGTACATGAAGTCCATGAATGGCTGCAAGTGATCTCCAAGTAGCTGAACATAAGCATTTCCA
>BPLQ01006378.1:61815-75024 GCA_021605075.1 Caerostris darwini
TTAATAAATGGAAAATATTTCTATAGTACTTTTAATTAGCATAAAAATAAAAGAGTTATAAAATTAAAAAATATTTTAATATCAGAATTTTAACAATTAAAACAAATTATTTATAGCAAATAGCTTTTTAATATACTTTTAAATAAAAAATTACTTTGTTTGTTTTAAATTAATATAAATTTATAATATATATTCTTAAAACTAGACATTTGAAAAATAAAGTAACATTAAAATTAGTCGTGTTCATTCATAGCACATATGTTTCTAATCATGAAAACAAATTATGTTCACCAATTTTTAAGTAAAATTTTAAATTTACACTTATTATTACTTTTTTTTTTAATTGTTATATGTATAATCTTCAATGAGCAAATGCTTTATAAGAAATTTAGAAAGAATGAATTTTTAATTCACTTTTGTTAATGATGTAGTTTAGATTTTGTACAATTATCCTGTAAAAGCTTACTACCAATGAAACCACTAAACATCTGTATATAATAGTCTTGTTTCATAAAAACAGAAACACAATTTTATTTTAATATTATATTTTAATCAAAAAAATGTATTTAAAAACAATTACAATTGCAATACTTTTAATAATTTAAACAAACATATAACATTACTAAATATATATCTGAATCTAAAATCATGCAGCATTTTAACAAGTACAAATTACAGGTACAGGTTATCAATTTGAAATAGCCTTTTGAATTACAAAAAATAGGAAAGAAAAATAACTGAAATATCTAAAAAACAGATAGTTAATTTGAAAATATCTGCATAATATATTTTTCATTAACATAAACATGGCAGAGAATTTTTTCAAAATTTAAAATAAGCAATTATTAGAATTTTAGTAATTAAGTAAACATGTATATACATTTAATTGCGTTATTTAAAATTACATTATTTAAATTATTACTTACGTCTAAAGGTAAAATATATTTTTTTAGTATATATTTTCAGGGAATAATTAACTTTAATCAACCTTTTATTTCCGCACTATCTCTATTCGAAATGAATAGATGTTTTAGATGGAGAGAAAAGCAGATGTTTAAATTGAAACAAAAACCACAATGCTAGTCATAACAAAGCAGTTGCAAATAGAAACGTTCTTTTTTTTACATTTTTTTTTTATTCTTTGCATAATTTTATACTTCATTTCTTTTACCATTTCGTGCTGCCTGATTGTCACATAAAGATTAATAGCAATTATCAAGTGGAGTATAAGCATATATGTAATACATTTTGCAATTTTTTTGTATTAAAAATATATAATAAATAAAAAAATAAATGTTCTCTGACAAAAACGATTAAAATCTACATTTGTTAAATCTTTCTTATCGAGAACTAGGTATTTGCACTTCTATATCGTCACTCAGCTCCTTGTATTCCAGATTTTGTTTTGGCGCTGTTTTAATTTAACGGAGAAGTGAAAACGGTCGCTATGCAAAAACTCATTTTAAGCTTCCCGTTAAATGACCGTTTCTGATGAGCGCATGCGCAGTGGTATCATGCGCCAAATAGCGGGAAAAGTGAAAGCGGGTGGCTTCCGCTATGCAAAACCTCTCTAGTAAATCTTTATGCCATAAACAAGCGCTGCACTGCAGTTACTCATTGAGCACTACTTAGAGGGCACGTGCAACTTGATTATAGGCTACGGACGCGATTAATATTACCCCAACAACGTTCTACGATCCTATTAGGACCAGGACCTACGGTCTCAAGTGCATTCTTAACCACTACAAACATCCATGGCACAACCGGGATTTGAACCCGATACCTGTGGTACTGAATGGCGAAGCGCAAGGAAGTTTTTGGACGTGAGCTTCGTCGGTTGAGGTTGATGAGCTATCGTTGACGGCCATAGGGCTCTTCGTCTTCAAAGCGTTCTCTGTCTTCTTTGAACTATTTCTTTCCGATATAGGAATGCTCCCCGAATGCCTTCTGCAATATTCTATAAGTTTCCGCAAACAAAATTGAATGCAAGTTCGTTGCACAATTAATTCAGTCATTTCAAAAATCGCCGGAATCAGTTTCAGCGTCTCACAAAGCCAAGCGTAAGTCAAACACTAATGAATATTTTGACGCCAAATTTCACACAGATGTCAAGGGCAGTGCCAGCAACGTAAATAAGAAAACAATTGAAATTACATAAGACCTGGGAATTTTAAATTGAAAATTGGTCTTACTTTTTGGACACAGTAGTATATATAATAAGAATATATTCAATACTTTGATGTATTGCTTTCTATTATTTTCTGACATATTCAGAAAACGTGTTACAGTATGATCTATTCATAACTACATGCACTACAATGTATGTACATATGAGATAGTATTCTTTCTGTTATATTTATTATTCAAGCGTTTTTCAGATTAAGGTTTGCACTTCATCCAATTTTTATTGCTGATAAGGTCATATTTCTTCTTTGATGGAACTTTCTACGTCAGCAGACGATGAAAAACCATGTTCTGAATCCTTTATTTTCTACGATGTAACACAATATCAGAATATAAGAATGCCTTGTATTCCTTTCTGTTATTTTATTGAAAGATTTTTACCGTGATCTAGGGTACATTGCGTTACATATTCAAAAATGGAAGTCTTTTATTCTGAAATCAAATACAATACATTTTCCAAGGTTCGTGAAAAGAGATGTATCTTCTGTTTTGCAACATTCGGGATTTTCATAAATATTCATTTTTATGTGTACGTTTTGGGCCTGATGGCCGAGTGACTAGCGTTCTTGCACTCTGTGTCATGGATGATTGTAGTGGTTTGTAATCCACTTTAAACCGTAAGTCTCGGTCTAATATGACCGTAGAGCGTTGGGCGTAAAGTTGACAACCCTACCCCGTAAAAACAAACCATCTCCTGTCCAGAAATCTGTCGATAAGCAAACGGCCTTGGGCCACCATGGGGTTGTTGCGCTACTGATGATTATGATGATTATGATAAGTGCATTTTAGTTAATTTATCTTAATTTTTGTCCCCCCCTTCATGTACTGTTGTAGTCAACAGTATTTTCAAGCACTTGCGCTGTTACCAATACTAGGCCAATGCTGGTTAAAGTCATATGAGAGAAAAATAAGAAAACTACTCTAAATAAGATTGAATGTTGCGATATTACATAAGATTGAATGTTGCGATTGAATGTTAACATTATATATGTTATTACAATTGCTAACCAGTCGCTTTGCTTTTGCAAGCAGTTAGCTGATTTTAGGGGGGGGGCATTGTCTGCTCCACATTTATTGGTCATATGAGAAGAATACAGGAATATTACACTTAGGCAGATTGGATGTTGCGATATTCTTTACATATAATATTACAATTGCAATCGAGTCTATCAGCCTCTGGAAAGTAGTGTGCTGATTTTCTAGTATCTGCTCCAGATTTATTCCTCGTAGGAGAGAAAAAACGCCTCAGTAGATTGAATGTTGTGATATACTTTACATATTTTATTTTAAATGCTTTCCAGTCGCTTCGCTTCTGCAAGCAATGAGTTGATTTTAGGAATATCTGCTCTACATTTGTTCGTCGTATGAGAGAAAAACAAAATCACTTCCATTAGGTGAATTGAATGTTGTGATTTACTTTACATGCAGTATCACATTTGCTATAGCTTCCCAAACAGGAACTGCACATGTTAACACTTTTTTTCATTTCCTTTTCTACACACCTGATCTCTATCCTAGAGGTATGTAATCCCTTACCATTAAGAAAGGTAAGGTTGGAATATTGCTGGGCCTCGTGAATACCACAAAGGACAGTGCAGAATACCTGTCACGTCATCTATCGGTACAATTTGTAACTACATTTTGAGTTTCGCATCTGATAATTACAGTTTATATATAAACATACCACTTGTGTTGTGCTTCTATCAATCGGCATTTCAGAGTTACCAGTAAAATTCAGTGTGAATCGAAGACAGAGACTTTGGGAAAATTTAGAACACACATTTGTATGCCGTAGGCGAGAAAACTCAGATAATTCCCAACAGTCAGCCTATCTTTGTCTTTGACTTAGATATTTGACTTATCACTACCGTAATCATCCTGCATCAATGTTTCATGAGCATGAGTCAAAGCGCTGCCTACAACCCTCAGCGTAAGAAAACGAAATTCTTCCTACAGTAGAAATTTTCTCATCTACAGCTTTAAAAATATGTATTCAGCAAAATTAAAATTATGTGTTTTACAATTTTAAATTATGTTTTTCTATTAGAGAAACTAAACTGTAGACATTACATACATTTAAAATTTAGGCTGAAAAGTTCATAGGCTAACACATAGATGGGGCTACTCATATTAAATCCATAGGATTTTTAGTTAGCCCTAACCTTCAAAAGGCACGTGCATAAACTCGGCTGACCGTCGATTGAACTCCGATGCGAAATGATGGAGCCATGTTTCATCCATTGTCACATATCGACGCAAAAATTCGGGTTTAATACGATTGAACAGCTCCCAACACTGCTTAGAATCATCAATTCGTTGTTCTTTTCTGTCGATTGTGAGCTCGCGCGTCACCCACTTTGAACAAAGCTTTCGCATATCCAAATATTCATTCACGATATGTCCCACACGTTTCTTTGATATCTTTAGGGTCTCAGCTATCTCAATAAACTTCACTTAACGGTTATCAGAAATTATTTTGTGGACTTTTTGGATGTTTTCGTCGGTAACAGCCTCTTTGGGGCGTCCACTGCGAACATCGCCCTCGGTGCTCATTTCGCCTCGTTTAAATTTAGCAAACCACTTCTCTACGGTTGATTTACCTGGTGCAAAGTCAGAATAATGTTTATCAAGCCAAGCCTTGGTTTCAATAGCATTTTATTCGCCAAATGCAATGCTTTATTAACACACGAAATTCCTTTTTATCCATTTTTTTAAGTAAACAAAAGTTGCTTCAATTAAAATGCTATAACTCACATACTAATAGTGCAACATCTGTAAAATTTATACACGTATCTTTTGAAGGATAGGGCTAACTAAAAATTATATGGATTTAATACTAGTAGCGTCATCTGTCAGCCTATGAACGTTTCAGCCCACATGTTATGTATATATAATATTGATTAAATTTAAATTTATCTAAATTTTGCAGATAGTATCCTGCAATTTACCACTTTACAAAATGGGTTCAAATGAGAAGAACTTTAACCTTGCCAGGTTATTCACCACTGGAACATCAGTCATTTAGTAAATTCAATGACATTGAAGATAAAAAAGTAACCTAATTTACTGCTTTTACATAAAACATAGCAGATAGACACGAACATCACCGAGATGGCTTTTCAACCAACTAATAAAATATCAATACTGTATAAATGACATGTAAAGCAATAAATTCGAACAACAAATAAGGACATTTTATTCAATTTTTCAATAGGAAAAAGGTGACTAGATTAATGTAAGTCATCATTAAAAAAAGAAATATAAAGATTCTGCAATTTACAATGGTGCATAGAATTGTTTCCATCAGAAACATATTTCCTTTTAAAATATATATAACAGAAAAGACAATTATGAATAAGAAACAATGAAAATGAAAAATTGTGTTGTACTTTAAGTGACAGCAATGTAAATAATGACTCGAAACTTTATTTTAATGCAACAAAGAAGTAATTTAAAATTCATTGGAACCAAAGACGATTCTCAAATGAAAATAAAATATTAAAAAATAACAAAAAACGAATTTAAATTTCTTCCTTTCGCGAACTTTGTTTCGTTTTAGATGCGAGCTTTGTTCAGACTGCAGTAAAAATCGCTTTATTCGTGTTATTCTATGAATGGAAATACAGTCTGTCTCAAAAGAAAAGAACGCATTAGCTGGAATAATTATAAAAATTTCTTTTTCATCTCACCTTCTTTTTTCATTAAAAAACAATTTGAAGGAAAAAAGGGTCGTTGAATCACTTTTTTTTTCATGTTTCCCAGAATTCGTTTCATTAAAATACACACAATTTCCTCCTAAAAAACAAAAACGCAAAACACTGTTTTTAATATAAAGCACATTATGCTTTTAGAATTAATTTGGAAGAACGTAATATTCTGTGCTTTTTTATTTAAAACTATTTTTGTTTGCAATAAAAATGCTTGTCTCTGTTTTTAGCCAATGAAAAAAATAATAATAATGTAAAACAGTTCTTCTTAAATTGCACGGTTGGAAAGAACTTTTTAATTAAGATATGTCTTGGAAGATTTTATGGTATCATTACATTTTCAGAAAACTTAACTTCCCTTCAAATTGTTCTTGTGTTACACAGAAAAATCTTCTCTGTACTTTATCGTTGACATCAGATGAAATCGGAATTAAAAAAAATTTAATGTTGAAGCATGTACAAAATTTTGAAAATAAAATTATTACTTTTTATATTTAATCTAAAATAACAAATAATGTTTTGAACTATGACCAATTTGTTAATTTTGAGAATTTGCAAGATTTTGATTAATCGATTTTTTTAATTGAATATAATATTAATATTAAATGATATAGCAGTGCAGATGAAACCAAAATAATGATAATAAAAAATATTTTTAAATAAATTCCACATGTAACTCGGTAAATGTTATATAGTACTCAATGTATATTATTCAGTATACTAAAGAGGCTATCATGTATATATATATCATACAGGTATATATATATATATATATATATATATATATATATATATATGTGATAACCTGTATAAAAATATATATTTAATAATATATATGCTATATTATTAAATATAAATATAACATCTATATCATATATATTTTGTTATAATATATATATATTTTTTTTTATATATTTTGTATGTAATTCAGTATACAAAATATGACTAGTCTTTTTTTTCTCTCAAAACGTGGTATCTGCTTATTTTAGGTAATAGTTTGTGTGTTTTAGAATTTCTCTATTGTTTTTATTTATTAATTCAAAGAAATGCAATAAAATAGAACTTGAAGTAAAAAAATAACCGAAACTTGTAATACTCATCAACACATTGCTAATCACTGTGCCATTAGGCCCTATTAAGGAAAAAAAAAGATATTAAGGCAGGTATATAATTCATATCGTAATGATAATCAAATTAATGATAAAACCAAACACAAAATAAGCATATTTTAACCGATTTTTCTAAAAGAAAAAGGCGATTAGATAAAAATAAGTCATCAATAAAGAAATAAATATCAAGATTCCTATCATATGTTGAAAGAAATTTACAATATCACATAGAATTATTTTCATCAGAAAAGAATTTCCTGTTAAGATATATATAACAGACAAGACAATGATAACTATGAAATGGTGAAAATAAAAATTATTTTTTGTATTACAATTTGAATATTGAAAGGATAGCATTGTAAACAATTACTTGTAACCTTTATTTAATTGTATTTCCTATATATCTGTTATATATATATATATATATAACAGAAAAGACAATTAAGACTATGAAATGAGAAAAATGAAAATTCCTGTTGTACTTTATTTTGAATTTTTTAATGACAGCATTGTAAATAATGACTCGAAACCTTTATTTTAATGCAACATAGAATTAATTTAAAATTCATTGGAACAAAGGACGATTCTCGTATGGAAATAAAATATTCAAAAAGAATTAAAATCCAATTTAAATTTCTTCCTTTCGCGAATTTTGTTTCGTTTCAGATGCGAGCTTTGTTCAGACTGCGGTAAAAATCGCTTTATTCGTGTTCTTCTCTGAATGGAAATGCATTCTGTCTCAAAAGAAAAGAACGCATTAGCTGGAATAATTATAGCAGTTCTTTTATCATCTCACCTTCTTTTTTTCATTAAAAAACAATTTGAAGAAAAAAGACAGTTGAATTACTTTTTTTTTATATATATATATCAAGAATCCATTTCATTAAAATACACACAATTTCCTTCTGAAAATACGCAAAACACTGTTTTCAGTATAAAGCACATTATGCCTTTCGAATTAATTGGAAGAACAAAATCTTCTGAGCTTTTTTTTAAAACTATTTTTCTTTGCGATAAAAATGCTTGTCTCTGTTGTTAGCCAACGAAAAAAAAACAAATAATGTGAAACAATTCTTCTTAAATTGTACGGTGGGAAAGATCTTTTTAATTCAGATATCCCACTGAAGATTTTTCGGTATTATTTTTTTAAAATTTAATTTGTGTTCAAATTGTACTTGTGTTATATAGAAAAAGATTACCTATACTTTATGGAACTCAAAAAAATTTAATGTTGAAGTAGGTACAGAAATTTAAAAATAAAATGATTTCTTTTGATATTCAGTACAAAATAACTAATAATATTTTGAACTAGGAACAATTTGCTAATTTTGAGATTTTTCAAGATTCTGAAATTTTTTTTTTAATTGAGCATAATAATAATATTAATTGAAGTAGTAATACATATAAAGCCAAATTAATAATAATAATATTATATTTTGAAATGAATTTCACCTGTTATACAGTCGGCATATAATCTATATTATTCAGTATAAAAGAAGGGTTATATAACTATATATGTATAGATTGTGTATATTATTTATTATACTAATTATGACTATTCAATTTTTTTCTCTCAAAACGTGTTATCTACTAACTAAATTAAAACAAAAAAATAACTGAAATTTGTAGTATTGACCATCACAACATTAATTACTCCGCCATCAAACCCCGTTAAGAAAGAATATAAATTAAGGCAGGCATATAAAACATATAATAATGAGAATCAAATAAACAATGGATACAAACAAAAAATAAGCACATTTATTCGATTTTTCTAAAGGAAAAAGATGACGAAAAGATGAAAAGATAAAAGGTGATGAAAAGATAAAAATAAGTCAAAAATAACGAAAGAATTATAAAGACTCTGATTATGGGTTGAAAGAAATTTACAATATTGCATAGAATTGTTTCCATCCGAAATGTATTTCCTGTTAAAATATATATAACATACAATACAATTATGTCTAAGAAACAATGAAAATGAAAATCCACGTTGTATTCTACTTTGAATATTTAAATGCCAACATTGTAAATAATGACTCGAAACCTTTCTTTTAATGCAAGAATGAAGTAATTTAAAATTCATTGGAACAAAAGACGATTCTCAAATGAAAATAAAATATTCAAAATGAACTGAAAACAAATTTAAATTTCTTCCTATCGCGAACTTTGTTTCGTTTCAGATGCGAGCTTTGTTCAGACTGCAGTAAAAATCGCTTTATTCATGTTCTTCTATGAATGGAAATGCATTCTGTCTCAAAAGAAAAGAACTCATTAGCTGGAATAATTATAGCAATTCCATTTCATCTCACCTTCTGTTTTTCATTAAAAACAATTTGAAGAAAAAAGGGAAGTCGAATTACTTTCTTTTTTTTCATATTTCAAGAATCCGTTTCATTAAAATACACACACTTTCCTCCTAAAAAACAAAAACGCAGTACACTGTTTTCGGTACAAAGCACATTATGCTTTTAGAATTAATTCGGACGAACATAATATTGTATGCTTTTTTATTTAAAACTGTTTTTGTTTGCAATAAAAATGCTTGTCGCTGTTTTTAACCAAGGAGAAATAATAATGTAAAAAAATTCTTCTTAAATTGCACGATGCAAAGAACTTTTTAATTAAGATATCTTTTCGAAGCGTTTATGGTCTTAAAACAAAAACTTTATGTTGTTCAAATTGTGCTTGTGTTACGTAGAAAAAACTTCTCTATTCTTTATCGCTGGCATCAGATGAATACGAAATTAAAAAAAAAATTAACCTCTTTTCAAACTGTTCTTGTGTTACACAAGAAAAGCTTTTCTATACTGTATAGCTAACATCAGATGAATACGAAACAAAAACAATTTAAAGTTGAAACAAGTACAAAATTTTTAAAATTAAGTTATTATATCTTATGTTCAATACAAAATAACAAATAATATTTCGAACTACGAAGAATTAGTTAATTTTGCGATTTTTCAAGATTTTGAGATATCAATTTTTTTATTGAGCATAATATTAATATTATATAATGTAAAAATACCGATAAACTCAAAATAATAATAATAAACATATTTTAAAATAAATTCTGTTATTAACACCTGTTATTCAGTGACCTGTATATTTTATGACACATCATTTATTTTGTATTCACATTTATTTTGTAGGGAATCTTAAACAAGATCAAAATAAGCAGTATACGTTTCACAGTAAAATTTGTTATAGGTCTTTTATAACGAACCATATATTTTACACATGATTTTTTTTATTAAATATCAAATACCATTTCACTAATAAAATATATAATTACAATTAGAAATGTAGGTAAATAAATTTTACTATTAAAATTAGAATAGGGGTCTGACAGCCATGTGATTAGAGCTTTGGCGTTCGATGCTACGGGATTGGCGTTCGAGTCCCAGTGGTGTCATGGATGATTTTAGTGGTTCGGCCTTAAACCGTGGGTTTCCGCCAAAAATGATTGTTGGGCGTGGACTGATAACCGTACCCTGGGAAAAAGAAAACATCTCCTGCTTCGAAATCTGCCAGTCAGCACGTAGTCGTGGTGCAGCAAGGGGCCCATGAAAATAAAGAAGAAAATTAGAAAAACCGGTCAAAACATTTTGCTAAGTATTCCATCAATACCATTCTTTGATATTTAAAAGTCCTTTCTAATTCAATGTTTGCTTTTAAGTATGCAAGAGTTTAAAATATTTATTCAGCAAAATTAAAAATATGTGTTTAACGACTTTAAATTGTCTCTGATAGAGAACTTAATATATATTTATATATATATATATATATATGTAGAATAATTTCAAATGTATCTAAATTTTGGAAGTAGAATCCCGCAATTCTCCACCTTAGAAAATAATTTCATATGAAAAAAAATTTCAAATTGCAGAGTTATTTACCATTGGAACATCAAGCAGGTAGTAAATTCAACGTTATTAAAGGTAAAAAAGGAAATCTGATTGATTGATTTTACATAAAACATAGCAGTTATGAATGAAAAATATCTCCGAGAGGGTGTTTTGCCAAGCTAATTAAAGGTTAATCCTGTATAAATGCAATCTACGGCAATAAAATCAAATAACAAATAAGGGCGGATTCTAAATTAAGATCCTAAATTCTTCGAAATTCCGATTATATGTGGAATGAAATTTACTATAGTGGTTAGAATTCTTTCCATCAGAAACATATTTCCTTTTAAAATTTATATAACAGAAAAGACAATTATGAATAAGAAACAATGAAAAGGAAAAATTCTGTTGTACTTTACTTTGAATATTTAAATGGCAGCGTTGTAAATAATGACTCGAAACCTTTATTTTAATGCAACAACAAAGTAATTTAAAATTCTTTGAAACAAAAGACGATTATCATATAAAAATAAAATATTCAAAAAGAACTAAAAACGAATTTAAATTTCTTCCTTTCGCGAACTTTGTTTCGTTTCAGATGCGAGCTTTGTTCAGACTGTGGTAAAAATCGCTTTATTCATGTTATTCTATGAATGGAAATGCGTTCTGTCTCAAAAGAAAAGAACGCATTAGCTGGAATAATTATAAAAATTCCTTTTTCATCTCACCTGCTTTTTTTCATTAAAAACAATCTGAAGAAAAAAGGGTCATCGAATTACTTTTTTTTTCGTGTTTCAAGAATCCGTTTCATTAAAATACACACAATTTTCTTTTAAAAAACAAAAACGCAGTACAGTAAAAAATAAATTATGCTTTTAGAATTAATTCGGACGAACATAATATTATGTGCATTTTTATTGAAAACTATTTTTGTTTGCAATAAAAATGCTTGTCTCTGTTTTTAGCCAACAAAAAAAAAAAAAATAACAATGTAAGACAATTCTTCTTGAATTGCATGGATGGAAAGAACTTTTTAATTAAGATATCTCTTGGATGCTTTTATGGTATTATTTTTAAACAAGAAACTTAACGTCTTTTCAAACTGTGTTTGCGTTACATAGAAAAAGCTTCTGTATACATTATCGCTGACATCAGATGAAGACAAAACTCAAAAAACTTAATATTGAAGCGGGTACAAAGTTTTAAAAATAAAATTATTATATTTTATATACAGTACAAAAAAAAAAAAACAAATAATATTTTGAACTATTCCAACTATATCCATTTTGTTAATTTTCGAGAATTTTCCAGATTTTGAAAAATCGATTTTTTAAAATTTCTATTAATAATGATGAACCAATTTAAATAAAAACGTTTTTTAAATAAATTGCACTTGTTACGCTGTAGGAGTTATATGTTATTCAGTATCCAAAATATACTTTAATTTTTTTTTCTCAAAACGGGATATCTATTAGTTTTAGGTAGCAGTTTGTATTCCTTTAGAGTTTCAATGCAGCCTGATGACCAATCGCCTAGCGCTCTGGCATTTGGTACCACAAACGTCAGGTTCGAATCCTATCTGTGGCATGGATGTATGCTAGCTCCTTGGAATCCACTTTAAACTGTAGGTACCAGGCTAAAGGCTAAAGTGTGCACAAAATGACCGCAGCGACAAATCAAACTAACATTGATTAAACAAACTAACTGAAACTTTGACATGAAAGGTAGTATTCTCCACTGAAGCTTCAGAGATTTAGCAAATGCAACGTTATTAATCAAATTTAAATTCAAAAAAGGAACCTGATTTATTGTTTTTACATAAAACATGACAGTTGGACACTAACACCTCTGAGATGTCATCTTCCCAAGCTAATTAAAAATCCATCCAGTATAAAATCCATCTAAAACAATAAAATGAAACAAGTATTAAGCACAATTTATCCGGTTTCCCTCATGGAAATAGGTGACTAGATAAAAATAGGCCATCAATCAAGACAGAAATATAAAGATAGCAATTATATGGGGAAAGAAATTTACAATATTGCCTAGAATTGTTTTCTTCAGAAATTCATATATATTTTTCTTCAGAAAATATGTATAACAAAGAATGCAATTATGAATACGAAATAAAGAAAATAAAAATTCTTGTTCTACTTTATTTTGAATATTTAAATGACAGCATTGTAAATAATGACTCGAAACCTTTATTTTAATACAACAATGGAATAATTTAAAATTCCTTGGAACAATAGACGGTTCTCAAATGAAAAAAAAAACGTTCAAAAAGAACAAAAAACAAATTTATCCAAAAAACCCCTTCAGATTGTTGATGATATCACCAAAGAATTAACAATTGATAAC
>BPLQ01006380.1:0-13899 GCA_021605075.1 Caerostris darwini
CGTGCAAGTCCAATTAAATCTTACATTTGGATGGTATGACAGCATGATTATACAAAATGCTTGATGTTTTACATATAGTACTCCTTCATGTAGTTTTCTGCGTATAATAGACCTGGACATCACTCTTCCAGTGTTTGTTATTCGAGAAGAACTGAGGTTAGGTTGGTGAAACAGTTATATGCTTCCATACTGTTAACCGAAAATAGCGGTTCTTTGTAGCATCCGTAAGCATTAAGCCTTCCTTCTAGAAGATGATGAATTTCTTAGAAATGTTATCCTAGGTCTAATAACAGAAAGGCTTCCCACCTTGTTACGTAGAATTGATTCTGGTAGCTTCTATTCGGTCAATGGCTTGCCATTATAATTTTTTTCATAAACGGTGCCGAGTACTTATATGGTTCTTTGGAAATTTTATTACTCCGTTTCTACTTGAAAACAGTTTGAAAGCATATTTTCGGCCATGTATTTAATAACGCTAAATGACAGAAGCTGCAATAATTTGTATATCTTAATCAGAGGCACCATTACATGTGATTCGAATTAAGATTTCTTATACTAATTACTTATATTAATTACTTTTACTAATTCCTAAAATTTTATTAAGTTTACGTACTTTTTAGCATATGAAGCACTATATATATATTATATATACAGTATATATAGAAAGCAACAATAAAAATATTTTTCAATATTTCTTCAAAGATGAAGGATTAATATTAATATTATTTATTTATATATTATTCTTTGCTTAATATTAACCGTAAATTACATATATAGTAATTAAACCAAAAGAAACTTAGGGTGGAAATTGCTTTGTATTTTTCCTTTGTAACGTTATATGATCTGGTGTTTGGCTTTGTTTCGGGTTCAAGTTCCGGCGGTGCCATGGATGTTTGTAGTGGTTCGGAATCCACTTTAATCGGTAGTTCCTTGTCTAATATGGCTGTAGAGCGATGGACATAGGGCTGGTAACGCTACCCCTTAAAAAGAAAAACGTCTCCTGCCTAGAAATCTGCCAGTGGGCAGACAGCCTTGACCCCATGAGGTTGTTGCGCCAATGATGATGATGATGATGAACGTTTTATGAAGATAAAACAATTAAGAAATTTTGCACTTTATAAAACTTTTGCAGTTAAAACAAAAAATAACAATGGATTTTTAATATTGTGCTTAAAAATAAGATTTCCCTTTTTGTAATGAAAAAGTAGTTGTTGAATATACCGAAATTAACAGGTAAAAAATTGCAAGTACTTAGATAATTTATTTTCTGAAAATGATCAAAATTTTGTACAAGTCGAACACAAGTAATATCTTATTGTTAATTTTTTTATCAGAAATCTAAATAATTATCTTTGTTTACTCCTTGTAAACAAACTAAGAATAATCGCGTTAATTAATTTTTTCAGATTTATGAATATTTCAAATACATTTTAAAGATAGCAAAACACTGAAAAGAGTAAATAATGCAGAATCTTGAAATTTCGGGATAGTTTAGTAATTAGAATTCAAATCAAATTGAGAAATTTAAAGCACTGGAAAATGTAATTATTATAGTATTTCGAAGATTGAAACTAGCATTTCTGCATTTTTTTAAAATTGTTTAAAGTGTACAAAATTTTATATGAAATTATTTTTCCATTGAAAATGAATAATATCTATACATTTTGTTTTAAACTAACCATGAATAAATCTTTTTAATACACACAAGTAATTAATTATTAGCCTTGTAAAACTATAATCTAGTAATCCGGTCTGAGTAGTAATCCTGATGGCCGAGTGGCTAGCGCTCTGGCTCTCGGTACCATAGGTATCGGGTTCAAATCCCGGAGGTACCATGGTTGTTTGCAGTGGTTCGGAATCCACTTTAAACCATAGGTCCCGGTCCTTATAGGATCGTAGAACGCTGCGGGGGCATTGTGACATCGCGTCCGTGGCTTACCATCAAGTTACACGCACCCCCTGGGTAATGCAAAGTGAGTAACATCGGTGCAGCCCTCATGGCGAAAGACCACGGTCTATTTGCCAGCTGCATTAGAAGAAGAAAAAAAAAACTTTATTAAGGAATATGTACACTCAAGACATTATATAACAATACACGTAATATATATATATACTGTCAATATATCGGGAGATAAGAAAAAACTATTTAAATATATATTTATTTTGCACTATATAAAGTTAATTAATTATATCTTTGATTTAAGCACAGTGAAGTTACATGAAGTTTTGTTATCAAATTCAAATATGGCATTTTCATTTATGCATTAATTATATAATACATCCAATAATTAACGTGTTAAAAATTGTTTGATTTATTTTAAAAATATTACATTCACGCTTTTACATTTAACATTCTCTGATGATATTTAAAAAGGAAATGAAATTACTATTCTTATTTGTCAATATATTTACTTTTGTGCCAATTCAAATTTTATTAATTTTTGTTTTTTAATTTTTTTTTTGTTCGATATTTTTTTAATGAACAGGAATATTAAATAAGACAGACAGAATAAATTCTTATTTAATGTTGATCACACAAGGTTTAAATTAAAATTTCAGTGTAACTGTGTAAAAAGATTTAAAAACTACGAGTGTATTATAAAAAAAAATTGTTGTTATGCAACTAATATATCATTGAGAATCAATGCACGAACGCAAACATGTTTTTCTCTTTATTTTTACTGAAGTGGTATTTTCAAAAGAATTTGTCAAAAAACTTAAATCCATCTAAGCACAGCTTACAATTATTCTCATCCTACTAAAAATGTCCTACTGAAACATTACTAATTTTTACAATTACTAATTACTGTTTCACATAATTTTAGATTGATCCATACAATTTAATTTTTCTTATTATAATGAGTTAATTAGTATAATAGTTTCTTATTATAATGAGTTAAAATTACACTACATGGAATAATAGAGAGTTTTTGCATACCGTACGTTAGTTACCGTAGGACGTTCGTTAGCTTTTTTCTTCCCTAGCACGCATGCACAGTTTCCTATGAGCATGCGCGCTAGGGAGAAAAAGCTAACGGACGTCCTACGGTAACTAACGTACGGTATGCAAAAACTCTCTATTATCTTGTATCGGAATAAATGGAGAGTTTTTGCATACCGTATTTTGGACGTCCGTTATTTTTTTCTCCCTAGCGCGCATGCTCATAGGGAATTGCGCATGCGTATCTGTAATAATTTTTCCTATGAGCATGCGGGCAAGGGAGAAAAAAATAACGGACGTTCAAAATACGGTATGCAAAAACTCTCTAATATCTTGTCCATATCATGGATGGAAAAATATCCTGTCCATATTATTATAATGATATAAATATGAGTTATTAAGGAAATAGCAAATTAATGCATTTTTTTCTTTTTAAAGTGGAAACCATGGATGAAAAAGATGAAAATTTTGTTGCTTCTCAGTGTTTTTTCCCTTCTGTTATGAATGTAAATTGTACCCATAAGAAATATCATAATCATCAATATAATATTTATAATTTCAGAGACTTGATTACAGATATTTGAATAATGGGTCTATTTCATTATTATGGATTTGGTTTGTTGCTCTATGGCCATCTTATGCACACGAGGACTAAACAGAGCCCGTTCTACAGTTTAAAGTGTATTCCGAACCACTGACAAACATCCATGCCACAACCAGGATTCGAACCTGGAACACCAAAGGCCAGAGCGCTAGCCAATTGGCCATCAGGCCGCTCATTATTATGGAGACAATTCTTTAAATACTATTGCAGAGAACAGTTTGACTATTTCTTAATTTACCCACTGTTTGGGAATCTTTGTTAACCAAAGCAGGATTAGTTACCCATTTAGCAATGAAAGCCAAATAAAGGCAAGGGTTCTTTTTAGGCGTAATTTTTAAGAATGTATCTATAGCGTAAAAGGAAAGATTTAGCTTGCATAGAAAGTTTAGTCAAAACAGTTAAAATACTTTTAAATTATTATTCGATGTTTATCAACTCAACTCAAGCTGAGACCACACCTTTCCTTACTGCTCTATTTTATTCATTCTTAAGACGACTCCATTGAGAAGTTCGATTTCTCCAAACACCCTCGCAGCAGGTTGTTGCAACCACTGACGCATAAATGAGTAATGTAAAGTGAGTAATGTCTGTGCAGCACTTGCCTTAAGGCATCAAAGACAATTGTTTAAGTTGGTTGGCAGCTGCATTAGAACGAAAAAAAAAAAAACGTAATCTAGTCTTACTAGTCTAGATTTACCCTTTTTATTGCAATATATTAAAAGTTCAAGATACTGTAGTAATCACAAAAAAGTTTTAAAAGAAAAAGTATATAATATATATATATATATATAGAGAGAGAGATAACAAAAGTGATGTATGAATGCATGAGTTTTTAAAATTTAAATAATTAAATTGCTTTTTAAAACCTATTTCGAAAAAAAATCAAAATAACTTGTTTATTTTTGAGGAAAATAAGTATTTTTAAAAAATTTCTTACATTATTATCACACACACACACACACATATATATATATATATAACAATTAAATTTTTGAATGTATCAGTTTTTAAAATTTAAATAATTAAATTGCTTTTTTTAAACATATACGAAGAAAAAAAATCAAAATAACTTATTTATTGTTGAGGAAAATAAGTATTTTTTTTAAAAAAAAGAATAACCTACATTATTATTATCACTTACATCACTTTTATTATGAATGTATATAACAAAAGTGATGTAACAAATGCATTAGTTTTTAAAAATTAAATAATTAAATTGATTTTTAAAACCTATTTTGAAAAAAATAAAAATAACTTGTTTATTCTTGAGGAAAAATAAGTATTTTTTTTAAATCACTTACATTATTATCACTTACATCACTTTTGTTATATATATATATATATATATATATATATATATATATAACAAAAGTGATGTAACGAATGATTCAATTTTTGAAATTTAAATAATTAAATTGCTTTTTTAAAACCTATTTCGAAAAAAATCAAAATAACTTGTTTATTCTTTAGGAAAAATAAGTATTTTTTTAATAAAAATAAATCACTTACATTATTGTCGATACAAAGGCATTTCCAGTTATTTTAAAATCACAAATTACAACACCCAATGCCCAGCAATTCTTTAAGAGGGCTCTTTATGAATTCCATAAAAAAAGAAAATGAACGAAAATGGAACACAAAAATCCCTAATTATTGAGAAAGAAATCTTTTTTTTACGAAACATTTTTAGGGAAAAAAAAAAAAAAGCCAAAGGCCTTTTTTCAGAGTGGGGAAAAAAAATGAGTTAAAATAAAAAAATCAAAGAAACTCCTCATTTGAACGTCGGCGCATTGGGTTTCTAGGCTGATGGTGAGTTGTGACCTTTGGCATTTTAGAAGCTCTCCGTACCATTTGCGAACGGGGGAGGCGTTCAACGCGTTCGGTTCACACCGGTTCACTTAGATAACGCGCCCGAAATGACTTGGGTTTCGTTTCTGCCGATTGCTTATTCGTTGCCCGTTTTTCGGCGAGTAAATCAAATTTAAAAACCGGGATTGCGTTGGGTGATCTGAGATTTTGCACTGGAGCACTGCGCCCTTTTTTTCCTATCAATAATATAGGAGATGAAAAAGAGATGGAGAAATGGTTTGGGACATGGTTTTTTTATTTTTTATTCTGGATATTTTGGGACATGTTGGTAACTTCACACACATACACATATAAAAAAAAAGATTCCTTCCTTTTTTCGTTGATATTTTTTTTTCACATCACTTTTTTTTAAATCGAAGTGAAACAAAAATTAATTTTTTTTCGTAAAAATAAAAATAATTAATTAGTTATTTGTGTTTAATCTTTGGTAGTTTGTGATATTTTTATTGTATAACACGATGGTTAAATTTCAGAAAAATGATTTTTTTTTTCTAATGCAGCGGGCAAACACTGAGACAATTGTCCTTGATGCCTACCCAGGAGGTGCGTGTAGCTTGAAGATAAGCTACGGACACAGAGTAATAATAGGGAGTTTTTGCATACCGTAAGTTAGTTACCGTAGGACGTCCGTTAGCATTTTTCTCCCTAGCGCGCGTGCTCATAGGAAACTGAGCACGCGCGCTGAGAAAATGCTAACGGACGTGCTACGGTAACTAACTTACGGTATGCAAAAACTCCCTAATACCTCCACAACGCTCTACGATCACGTTAGACCGGTTCCTACGGTTTAAAGTGCATTCCTAACCCCTATAAACATCCATGACACTGCTGGGACTCGAACCCGAAACCTGTGGCACTGATCTCCAGACCGCTAGCCACTCGGCCATTCATTCCCTCTTTGGCAATATTTGTGTTTTGTATCTGTTTCATTTTTGGTAATGTGTGTCACTTATTGTATAACACTGTAGTTAAATTTCCGAAAAATGATATATTGTATAAAACAGCATTGGTAACACAGATTCTTCTGTTCAAAAAATTCAGGCTGGTGTTCCACACGTATCGATACCTGCTCCATTTCTCTACAATCTTTACGGTAATGATATTCAGCAAATTTATAATGTGAAAATCAGTCTTTTTGCAGACGATACAGCACTCCTCACTCATGGTCGTAAACATTTTATCATTAGTAAAAACCTTCAGAATTATATTAATCCTCTTGAACAATGGCTTATAAAATGGAAAATTCAATTAAGCGTTGAGAAAACTGAGCAGTCTATTCAATCATAAAAGGATTCTTAACACTCCTTCTATCAAATTTTATAATAATCTTATCAATTGGGCTGAGCAAACTAAATATTTGAGTGTAATCTCAGACCTTAAATTGAATTATGCTCCTCACAAATTATCTTGGGGGATAAATTTAATAGGTGCATTCGCGTACTGTATCCACTCATTTGTAGGAACTCTACTATGTCCTTTGAAAATAAAAAAAACTCATTTATCTAGCTTACTTGCGTCCAATACTTGCATATGCGAGTCCTATTTGGGAATATTCTGCTCCGTTCGAATTTCGAGATCATACAAAGACTTGAAAATAAAATCCTACGCATGGTTACAAATTCACCCTGGTTTTTCCAAAATAAATTATCAAACATGCTCATTTCCTCCCAAGTTTTAAACAATTTGCTTATAAATTTGGACAAATGTTTTATAACTCCATTCCAAATATTAATAATTCAGTTTTAAATGATCTAAGCAACTATAATTACGACATTTCCGATTTCAAAAATCGCAAAAGACCCGCGCTGTTCTGAATGTTAGAGAGTTTTTGCATACCGTACGTCAGTTGCCGTAGGACGTCCGTTAGCTTTTTCTCTCTAGCGTTTTCTCCGTTAGCTTTCCTCCCTTAAACTGAGCATGCGCGCTAGGGAAAAAAAGCTAACGGACGTCCTACGGCAACTGACGTACGGTATGCAAAAACTCTCTAACATTCATTAGAGTTTTTGCATACCGTAAAGTTAGTTTACCGTAGGACGATCCGTTAGCTTTTCTCCCTAGCGCGCATGCTCAGTTTCCTATGAGCATGCGCGCTAGGGGAGAAAAAGCTAACGGACGTCATGGCAACTGACGTACGGTATGCAAAAACTCTCTATTATTCATTAACGTTTCGATATCCCCCTTTCCGAATGACCATGCAGTTTCTCCGCTGAGTCACAATTTCCCCTACAATCTTTTTTGCTTCTATTGTTTATTTTTTTTATCCTAAAAATTATAATAATAATATAAAAAAAAATATATATGTATAATTTTTTTATAAATTAAAAATATATAAATAATTAATAAGTTACTTTTACTTTTTTAAAAATAAATTAATAATATAATATGTCACTTTTTCTATCAAATCAATGTGGTAAAAGCTGAAGAATCTTCTCTCATTCACAAAGCAAGAGACAGGGGTTGCTATGCAATAAGTCATATATATTGCTTAAAGTGGATACCGAACCACCGCCGGGACTCGAGCCCGAAACCTGGGACGACAGAGTTCTACACACTCGGCCATTCAGGCCTCTGTCTAGTATGACTACTATTACTACTACACCACACCATATCACTGTGCCTGGAGCTGAGTTGCCCTTTCACAGCTTGGGAATGATGTGGGTGAGAAGTCTGACTGGGCTCTGTGACGCTCTACGATCATAGGAGACCGGGACCTACGACTTAAAGTGGAATTCGAACCTCTACAAACATTCATGGCGTCGCCGGGATTCGAATCCGATACATGTGGTACCGAACGACAGAGCGCTAGCCGCTCGGCCATCAGGCGCTTATCTACTATGACTGAAATATCTGACTGACTATCTACTATGACTACTATGAATTTGAGAGTAGGGCTGACATCTCATGTCTCGAAATCTACCTGTAGGCAAATGGCCTTGACTCAATATAGGGCTGTTGCGTCCATGAAGGAGAAGAATTAAAAAAAATGTATGGCATGGCATGGACGTTTGTTAGTGGTTCGGAATCTATGTTAAACTGTAGGTCCCGGTATGATTAGCCTAAAGTGCGCACAAAACTGATCGTAGAGTGACAAAACCAAATTTCATTTCACAAAAGCAGTGACTGTAACTAGATTCTACCAGTGGATTCGAACCTCAACTATCTTGCTCCCTAGCTCAGCACTCACCAGTGCCTCGTGAGTTAAGCAAAACTTGGATATTGCTACCTTAATTTTACAGAATCCTCTACAAGGATGGAGGCGCCTGAATGGCCGAGTGGCTAGCGCCCTGGCGCTCGGTACCACATGTATAGGGTTCGAGTCCCGGCGGTGCCATGGATGTTTGCAGTGGTTCGGAATCCACTTTAAACCGTAGGTCCCGGTCTAACATGATCGCAGAGTGTTGCGGGGACATTGTTATTTCGTGTCCGTAGCTTATCTTCAAGTTACACACACCCCTGGGTAATGCAAAGTGAGTAACGTCTGTGCAGCGCTTGCCTTAAGGCATCAAATACAAGTGTCAAAGTGTTTGCCAGCTGCATTGGAACAATAGGGAGTTTTTGCATACCGTAAGTTAGTTACCGTAGGACGTCCGTTAGCATTTTCTCCCTAGCGCGCGTGCTCAGTTTCCTATGAGCATGCGCTAGGGAGAAAATGCTAACGGACGTCCTACGGTAACCAACTTACGGTATGCAAAACTCCTAATATCTACAAGGATGGAATTAGAGGTGAGAAGTGTATATTTTCCTTCTCCAGCTCAACAAAAGGACTTTCTTGCTTAGAGACTTCTAGTATCCAGCTTCAACATAGACACGAGATCTTCCGGTTTGACTTCGGTGGTGTCTTTCGATCATGGCTGTCTGAGTACAGAATTCCAATGTACTATTCACAATATTAATAGCATAGATTCTACTATTTTTTATGTAAGCTTTATGTACAATTTTTATCTTTCTTTCTTTATTTATTCTTTTAAAAACTGCCATTGTTATATTTTATTTATTAATTTTTTGTGTTACCATATTATATGTGAGGGCCTGAACGGCCGAGTGGCTAGCGCTCTGCTGCTCGGTACCACAAGTTTCGGGTTCGAGTCCCGGTGGTGCCGTTGATGTTTGTAGTGGTTCCGAATCCACTTTAAACCGTAGGTCCCGGTCCTAATAGGATCGTAGAGCGTTGCGGGGGCATTGCTACTCCGCGTCCGTGGCTTATCTTCAAGTTACACGCGCCCCCTGGGTAATGCAAAGTGCGTAACATCTGTGCAGCGCTTGCCTTAAGGCATCCAAGACCAAGCTGTCTAAGTGTTTGCTAGATGCATTAGAAAGAAAAATATTATATGTGAAATTTTTGCGAATATCACTTATTCTTGTAAATCTTGTTTTATAATTGTGTGCTGCATGTGAAGATTCCATGTGGCAGAAATAGAGGCCTGATGGCTGAGTGACTTAAGCTCTGGCGATTTGTGCCACAGCTTTGGGGTTCGAGTACCGACGTTGATATGTACTTTTGCAGTGGTTCAGAATCCACTTAAACCGTAGGTCCCTGTCTACTATGACTACTGCTATTACATCACACCGCATCACTGTGCCAAGAGCTGAATTGCCCCTATACATATTGGAAATGATGTGGGTGAGTGGTCTGACTGGGCTACGTGATGCTCTTGCGGCCTAATGGACAATTGGCTAGCGCTCTGCCCTAGTTAGCACTCTACCACAAGCTCCAGATTTGAATCCTGGCGATGGCATGGAGGTTTGTGAGTGATTCAGAATTCCTGTTAAACTGTATGTCCCAGTCTAATATGCCTAAAGTGGGCACAGAATGACCGTAGAGCGGTAACCAAACCAAACGTTACACTCTTACAATCACATGAGACCGTGACCTACGGTTTAAAGTGGATTACGTACCACTACAAATATCCATGGCACCACCAAACTCGACCTCGTAGGGACTCGAACCCGAAACCTGTGGCACGGAGTACCAGAGCTCTAGACACTCGGCCATTCATGTCTCTGTAAGAGTGTTGGGCGTAGGGCTGACATCCCTACCCCGTAAAACGAAAATATCTCCTGTCTCGAAATCTTTCAGTAGGCACGGGCTTGGCTCACTATGGGGCGGTTGCGTCCTTGTTTTAAGTAATTAGGAAAAAGTATTGTATCTCTGTATTCCATTTTGAATCGTTCATTGCTCTTTAATGTAGAAAATATGAGAATCGCAAATGTGAGTGATTCAGATGACTGTCACTTGCGCATAAAACGGACATATTCATGAAGTTAGTTTTCACAAAAATTCCATTTTAAAATGAAAAACAAAATTATTGGTTTGTTACTTGGCATATTTGTAAAAATACTTTGTCCATGAAAGAAATTGAATTGGCGGTATGAATACTTAATTATTTTCCTGAATTCTCTGTGAGCCATGAGAATCTTATTGAGCACCACGAGAAACTTCCACTTCAAAAAACCTTTTTAATACGCTTTTATTAGCTTCACCTGTATGTTTGTATGTAACTCACTTTTTGGGCTCGATTTTGGGACTGATGGCGCCCTCTACTGGCGAGTCAGTGAACTGATCCGCGATCGAATTGCGCTCTTCCTATTGGCCGAAAATTTCGGTGGCTAAAAAGAGGCGGATCTCAAAGGCATAGGAGTGCGATCATGTCGAATTGCGCTCTTCCTATTGGCCGAATATTTCGGTGGGTAAAAAGTATGTAAACTTAGCGGATAACCGGCCAAGTGGAAAACAAAGTAAAAACAATTATACTTTAAAAAAACTAAAAAAAAATATGCTTTTAGAGTTAATCAGACTAAAAAGTAAAAAATAAATTAATAGTTTAAAAAAACTAAAAAATACGCTTTTAGAGTTAATCAAACTAAAAAGTAAAAAATAATTGTTAACATAAGAATAAAATGACTGAGGAGAAAATGAATGTCGCTGTTCTAAAAGCGTGGGGTGCTCGATATCAATCGTTATAATTTCTCACTAGTTTCATTCCGAAATGCAGAGTTAGTTTAAAAATGTCATACAAAGCACCCCACGCTTTTAGAACAGTGACATTCATTTTCTCGTCAGTCATTTTATTCTTATGTTAACAATTATTTTTTACTTTTTAGTTTGATTAACTCTAAAAGCGTATTTTTTAGTTTTTTTAAACTATTAATTTATTTTGAAACAAACACACTTTTTCCACGTGGTTTTAATTATGCGCGTTTTAAAATTTAAGTAAAATCTATGTTGCTAAGAGTAACGGATTGCTTATATCAAATTCCATACTTTGTATTTCCTTTTAAACTGTCTGGCTTTTGAATGTAAACAGATGATTGTTTCAGTGTTTTGGAAATAGTATCTGTTATGTTTATAAAAGTTAACATAACCATCACTTAACATTATATATACACAATATAATAAGTGATAAAATATATCTACATATAAAAAATTGAAATTTGCAAATTATTTCAGTTTTTTTCTTTCTCAATATTTTACATTAATTTATTACTGAAATCTTAACGAAGTTACATTATAAGAGCACGGTGTAGCTAATAAATTCTATTTAAATATAATATAAAAAAATTAACTTACAGCAGAATGATGATTTGTGTACTCTTTATCGGAGAGATAGAGAAAACATGTCATGATCTCTCGGACTTTTATGATGATGCTTCTAGTTTTTCAAATTTTTATTCTTAGAATTTATATGTTATATTTTATTTTTGTTTTTAACCGTTTTTGAGAGTTGGTCGTTTTTGTTAAGAATGTCTGGTCTTTTCTCTTTGTAATTTTGATTTTTTTTATATATTTTTTTTGTTGCTACGGTAAGTAGCCAAATTTGTAGGGACTAGGTTCCAATAAAGCCATAGATAACAACAACAAGAATCTAAAGAAATTGGAAAATTACGTTTGATAATAATTTCGTGGGATTTAGCTTTAGTAAATATATTTCATGTGATAGAAATGAAATTTTTGATATTGTTCATTTTCATTTCGGCAAGAATTTTCTTTGTCTATCAATTGACTTACTAAAAAGTCAATAACAATTTTTCAGAAGTGTAAGTCATAGAGTAGTTATAAAATAGAGAGCACTCCCCTATTCGGAAGCAAAAAAATGTTGCGGCCAATGTCTCCCATCATTTTTGGGGGCCTGATTGCCGAGTGGCTAGCACTCTGGCGCTCGGTACCATAGGTTTCGAGTTCGAGTCCCGGAGGTGTCATGGATGTTTGTAGTAGTTCGGAATCCACTTTAAGCTGTAGGTCCCGGCCTAAAGTGTTTAGCCTAAAGTGTGCACGGGAGAACCGTAGAGCGACTAACCAAACCCATCATATTCATATTAGATTTGGCGCTACATCGCTGCTTTATTTTTTTCTCTCAAGTAATTATTTCCTCAAAAAACAGTTATAGATTTTTTTGTTTTAAAAATATTAATATTTGCATCATACATTCTCTATTATTAACTTTCTGGCACTACAGCCCATGTTGGAAGAAGGCCGTCTGCCTAAAGACAAATTTCGACAGAGGATATGTTTTCTTTTTACGGGGTAGGATTGTCAGCCGTACGCCAAACGATTTTTTTAGTAGACTGGAACCGACGGTTTAAAGTGAATTTCGAACCACTGTAAACATCTTTGGCATCGTCGGGACTCGAACCCGAAACTTGTAGCACTGGACTTCAGTCACTCGGCCTTCAGGCCCATTACTTTTAAAATACATATTTTTATATAGATTTAATTATGATAAGATTTATATAAAAATAAATTCTACTTTTCTATTTATGAATTCTATTTATATTAAGAAACATTAAATTTACATTTTTAAAATCGTTGTATAATAGGCCATTTTTCCCCCTTCTTGCCAAAAATTGTCAAACTACTATAGCATATGTTAAATCACAAAATCTTGAATTAATTTGTTTTAATTGCGTGTTTAAGGTTTAATTGCAAAACGTTGAAATGCTTGCCTAAAACTAACTCTAAAATGGGTTAAAAATTGACTTCTGATCAATAGATGAGTATTATAACTAGCTCTTCTTCACTTGCGCAATAGCCTCATGGTGAACTAAGGTCGTCTGCTTACTGACAGATTTCGAAACAGGAGATGCTTTTCTTTTTACAGGGTAAGGTTGCCAGCCTTATGTCCAACGCTTTTGCAATCAGAGTTGACCGGGACCTAAGCTTTAAAGTGCCTCCCAAATCACTACAAACATCCATGGTACAGCCGGTACTCGAACCCGAAACCTGCAATCGCTACTTACTCAACAATCATCCTTACTTTACCTTTTACCTTACCAAGGAATTGTGCAAACGTAAAATAAATAGTTTGAAGTAAAGTATGATGCATTAGATGGTACAGAATCCTGATTAAGAAAATATTTCAAATGTCTTTTTATTTAATTCTGAAGACGAATATCTAATTTTTGAGGAATAATTATAAAATTTTAAAGTTGGTTATGCTTTGGTTATATACTTTCATAGTTAGGTTTCAGGTCTATTGCTACAGTTGCT
>BPLQ01006382.1:0-37538 GCA_021605075.1 Caerostris darwini
TTGTTTGCACACTTTAGACTAATTAGATCCGGAACTACTTTTTAACGTGGATTCCGAACCACTAACAAACATCCATGCCACCGCCAGGATGCGAAGTTGATGTCTGCGGCAAAATGCTTGCAAGTTTGACATCAGGCCGCATAAGGCATAGCATAAGAACTGTAGACCGAAAAATCACTTTAAATAAAGATCATAAAAATTTGATCAACACATCCATAGCAGTGCCAATTTTTGTAAATTAATGATATTTTCGAACTACGATTTTAAATAAGAAATACTTTGGGTTTTAGTTTAAAAATTATTCTCATTACTCATTTCTTAAGGAAGCAATTAGTTGCAATCTAACATAATCTATTTTATGTTAAGAAAAATTATATAGAGCTATAAATCAAATTAGTTGAGTTTAGTTTGCTTATACTTAAGTTTAATTATTTTATACTTTACGCAGTTTTAAAATTAATTTAAAATCTTTTATATTTTTTCTTTTATGATTTTTAATCTATTTCATACAACTATATAATTCTTTTACATTCAAGAACAACACAGAAACGAATACTTAATTACTGTATATTAAGATGGTCAATATGCTTAGAGAACATATAGGTCAAAATCTGAAACCATTAATATCTCTGCATTGAAACTTAAAAAATATATTGCTTTAGTTCCGTATTCTAACTTCATGTTTACTAATACATTTATTATTTTTTATCATTTAAAAATCGGAGAGAATATCCAATTCCATGTAAAAAAAATTTTCTTATTAAAAGTGGTACAGACAAGAAACAGAAGATTCGCACAAGCCCTTTCCTGATAAAAAAAAAAGTCATATCATCAAACAAATAAAAACATTTACACAAAAGTTTATTTTTCTGGATAATGTAGCACTTTAGAGAATTTCTACCTTGCATTAACAATAGAAAAGAACGGAACAAGCGATCGTTATGAATCCATCTGGCATCAAAATTTACAGCTCTGGATCCTTTACTCGGTTAAAACATGGACCCCTTTTATCCATTTTAAGAAAAAATCGAATAAGAATGGACGAAAAAAAAAAGGAACACCAAATACGAAAAATGTTGTCGCGACACCTGACAAAATCTTCTTCAGAAAAAATATCTATATACGTCTATTGATTATTCAGCAGAAAGTCAATACTGTAAATTAAGGGTGGATTGTAAAACGCAGCTGCAGCTTAGATTAAAACTGCGAGGACACATTTTTGGAACGTGGTCTCTTATAAAATGTATGCAGTCATTTTTCTTCAACCCTTATGGTGACTTTAAGGTGATCTTGATACAAAAATATATTTTGTAAATTTATCTATATCAGGAATTTTTTCTCTAAATTTAAAAACTTTGTATTCTTGTAATATTTACCTGCGAATATTTTATTTGATTTTTTTTTCACATCTTATCTATCCAAAATATTTATTTGTTTAAAATCTAGTTGATTAAATAATACAATTGAAAAATAGAAAATTTCAAATTATTTTGTTGGTGGATAAACATTTTTTAAGAAAAATAAATATGTAGGTTAGTTCAATTTTTCATTCATATGTTGTTTTGAACAGGGTTTGACGAAATGATATGATTAATTATATAATTTTAATATGTTTTTCATTTTGAAAATTGCTATTATTTCCTATTGTTAGAAGTTTTACTTAGTTAGCTTAAATTATTATTAAGCTAACTAACACTAGTTTGCGTCTACTTACTTCATTAGAAACTAAACTAGAGCGTAGAATTTGCATTGCTGTCCTTCAATTCTGCAAAATATATCTAGCATTTATATTTCAGTTTCCCTAAAAGAATATTTCATGTGCATCAAGATGTATCATAAATAAGATGTATATATAAAATTCATATTAATAGTAAGGAAGGAAATATCAGTTCAAATATCAAAATATAAAGACAATAAAAAATGAACATAAATTTAACATGTTTGTTGCGTTACATTTTTGTTTTCAGTTTTTGCATTCTACGATAGTAATTAAGGACAAGATGTATAGTTTAGAAAATGTTTGATAGAAAAATAAATTAAAGTATAAATCTTCGAGTGAAAAATGAAAGCTCTTTAGCATATTTTTTACTAACTATACAACATGAATAAAACCAGCAACGCTTGTTTTTAATTATCATGCAGTCTCCTCTATAATAACTTATATATATAACTTATATATAACTTATATATATCTCCTCTATAATATAAAGTTTATATATATACCACCAACCCTTCAATTAAGTCAGAATGTTAGACAACACTTCCAAAGTCCTCATAAATTTTAAGATTTTCCAAATACTCGCCGAAAAGCTTCAATAGCTAATAATACTCTTTGAAATGAGCCCCTTGCGTTATTTTCTCATCAACGCCCAATGCTGAACTCACCTCAAAAGATTTCGTAGAGGGTAACTTCATTTTAGCGGGGCCAAATAAGGCGCCATGATTACCAAAAGCTGCTTAAGGAATTAATGAATGTCCTGAGACTTGGAGGGTTTCCTCAATGTCGTATTCGCCCTTCCTCTTTCATTTTTACTCCCCTTTCTTAAACAGTGCATGAATCGATAACCTGCTCTATAACGTCGTCTGCCGTTTCTGTGGATATAAGGTTAAAACTCCACAGTTTAATAGCGTAGACGATATTCCTCTGTCGGAGACGTAATTTTATTACTTTTAGCTTGAAGGAGTGTGTGCATGGAACGTCGAGGAATGCAGCAAATCAAACTCTCTCAGAAAATTAAATTTACTCCTCAATGCACAGAATTGGAAATCTCCATCTTGAAATAAATACAGTTAGTAAGTTAATGAAGTTGGTGCTTTAGTTTATATCAATTCGAAGGAGAAGATCTTTTTCCAGGAAAGAAAAAAAATGGCAAATTCAGTTTTCCTTTGATCCAACACAGCTCTTTTCCTTAGTTTACGGAAGATGAAGATTTTATTGCTCTTACAAACAAGAAGTAACTTCATTTTATTGAAAATTCATTAAAGCTTAAAATATGTGCCTGTTATTAAATAAATTTCTACAAGGATACCTATTTTTATTATGCTTTTGCTCAGTTGAGTAATTGGTTCACCAATAAAATTCTAATTTTAACCATTTTCTTAAAAAGGCTTCATCGAAAAATTTTTCAAAAAATTATTGAATTTATTAATTGGTTTTGTAACTACAAATTCTATATAGTTGCAATTTCATAAGCATTTATTATTGATTTTTTTAAAGCAGTATGGAGTACAGCAGGTTTTTTAAAGTTGCAGCAATTCTAATATTTTGATACTACACTTTATGCTAAAATATAGCAAAATTTAGATTTATTTCCAATAAAAGCGATTTCTTTAAAATAAAGCACAAAAAAATCTTAAAAATATTTAAATAAAATATTTTAAAAATAAATAATTAAAATATTATAAAATAGAAAAATTAAAATTAAAATTATTAAAAATGAAAAATTGGAATAATAATTACTTAAAATATTAAAAAGTTAAAATAATTACAAATAAAGTGAAGTTCTATGAACATAACGATGAAGAACTTGTCATGCTAACTTATCATAATGTCTTCAAGACATTTTAAATAATATCACAGATTAAATTTCAAAATAGCAGATCCTACAAACACTATAAAATAGAAATGCAGTATAATTTTATATTTTTCTTATTTAAAGACTTCCATTTTAACAAAAATATTTTTTTACTTTTTCAAAATCTTTTATTAAATTTTGATATACAGGAAATATTGAAAATCGGTGTTTCTCAAGTGTGCAGAAAGGTTTTGAGATGTTTAAGTTATTCAGTGAGTACAATAAACGTATTTTTGCAAATATAATGATATTCAGATATTCATCAAAACACAATAATATTTTGACAATGAACTTTCGTAAAGTGTTTACAAGAAACTTTAAAAAAACAGCACTGAATAAATTATATTTATTTGATATAATAAAAGGACTTGGAAATTTTTTTTCGAACTACTTTTGTAAGTAGTTTTTAAAATTTTCCAAGTCATTTTATTATGTCAAATTAATATAATTTATTCAGTGAGGTTTTTTTTGTCATATTCATCCTAACACAGTAATATTTGACAATGAAGATCTTTAATAAGTTGTTTGTACGAAACTTTTTTAAAAAAACGAATAAATAAGTTATATATAGATGCACAAAAATAATAAAGTTTGAAAGGTGCATGAGATAAAGAAAAGGAAAAAATATCTGATCAATAAAAATTAAATTGCTTCATTTTTATACACTTTTTGTAATAGGATTTTCAAAACCTGTTATTTTAAAATAATAAATTTTTCATTAATTTTTTAATATAACTATGATTATTGGTTTTTCTATAGAAATAAAAAAAATCTATATTTCTCATAAATTTCAATACTTTCATTTCTTGATGTTTATTCTGTAATTTAGGTTTAAAATATTAATTTAATTTCTTTAAACCTAAATAATTTAGTTTAATTTGTTTAAACCTAAATTATTTAATTTAATTTGTTTAAACCTAAATTATTTAATTTAATTTGTTTAAACCTAAATAACCTAACCAATTTTTACCTGCGCTTATATTTGAGTAGAGAAGTTAGATTTTTCATATAATATTGAGGATACCATTCGCAGAAATAAAATACCAATAAATAATGAATCAAAATACTTGAGTTAATACTGAATTACAAAATTATATACTGAGTCAAACAAGATACAATTTACGAATAATTTTAAAGCACATTTAAAGTAAACTATCAGTTTAAATTATGACATTTATTCTTTAAGACAAAAAAATTCACTTGTGACAAGAATTAGTTGTTATGCACATTTACATAAATAGAAATGAATTGATTGCATTTTCAGAAATTCGAAAGATTCATTGAAGAGATGCGAAAGTGATCCAGTCTCTAGGGTACTGATTCAACTTTGGCCTTGAATCAAATTGTTATCCAGAGTGACATTAACTCAAAATTGGCGGATTCTGTATTAAATGGAATTCAGTAAGAATTTCCCCAATAATTATTTTAAATTGCCAGCATTTTGAAGTAGTTACTTATAAATATGTTATATAAATCAAAATTTTAGATGGTCTTTTGTCAAACACAATAAGATCAGTAGAAAAATTTGCCCTTGCAGCTAATTATCATTTTTTTTTTTTTTTTTTTTTTTTGAAAACACGGATTGATGCACAATATATGATGGTTTGTACACCCACAATATATGACTCGTAAGGTATCCAAGATAGCGTAAAAGGTTTCGTAAAAGTTTTCCAACAAATTTTCACATTTCGTGAGTGTCTTGCATGATTATCCAACAAGATACAACAAATAAAAGAAATGTTACTTCTGGGCCGTAATTCCCTATTGAAAACTGTATGCGGCAATATTGTCCTAGATGTTTTAAACTTGTAGGCATTGGGACACATTTCAAAATAATACTCGTCAACGAAAACAACTTGTGGGCAATTAAAGTAATTTGATTGCACCACTGGAGTTTTATAACATATGTTCACTGAGAGATTTGGCTTTGTTTTCTGTTTCGAATTCTTCTCCCCGAGTTGTTTATGAATACTTCTATTGTTCATTTCTGTGCGATTATAAGTCGGAGCGTAGATATTGATAAATCGTGTGCTGTCTTTGACAATCAATTTATCTTCTCGAACTGTTATAGTCTGAGGTCAAAGATGCACAGACAGCGACTCACTTCAATATTTGTCATTTTTATTTTTTAAAAATATACAATGGAATTTAGATGTTTTGATAGAATTCTTGTATACATTTAAAAAATATAGAAAATCTAACATAGTTAGAGAGCGAACTCATAAATTTGATTACATTTGTTAAGAAAAAAAAAAAAAAAAACACCATTAGGGGAAAACCTTTCTGAATGAAATTTTTCTGCAATGGTAAACTGCAATTTTCTGCAAATAAAAAACTTTTGGATTTTGATAAAAGATAGAAACATAGAATAAGAGCCAGTTTTAATTTAATAAAATAGTAAAATAGAATAAATAAATTAGAATAGAAAATATATATATTAAGTGACTTTTTTAAATTTATTGCAAATTTTAAGATTGAGTACAATGTTTGGGGGTTCCTTTATCTCTATTTTTTTATATGAGGTTATTGTGATATATATTTTTTGTATGAGACTTTTATCAAAATATCTGAATTCTATTAAAACGTTAACTACCGACTTGATTTGTTGCAAAAAAAAATCATATCAAGTTAAGTAGTGAACATGGTATTAAAAAACATGGTATCTTTTAAAATTAAGCTAAATAAAGTAACTTTGGCCTAGTTCAGATAATTTATTAAGAAGTGCAATTGAATTAAGTTTATTAATAATATAAATATTATATACATATAAAGCTTTTATGTACAAAAAGTGCATTGATATTAATAATTGATATGCTTGAAAAACTATTTTTAGCCAATATTAACAATTCAAAAATTATAGATAATTTGCTGAAATCATATACAACACTGCTTCATTTATGTAAGACAAATTTTTATAATGAGAGCAAAACTGTCGAGAGTATTCTTAAAAGTTCATTTTGGTAACAAAACTACAAATTATGGTAGATTAGGTTTGGCTTATCGCTCTACGGCCATTTTATACACTCTAGGGCTAAACAGACCGGTACCTACAGTTTAATGTGAATTCCGAACCACTACTTCTAATACATCACATCAATGTGCATAGAGCTGAGTTGCTCCTATACAGTTTTGGAATGATGTAGGTGAGAAGACAGTGGTATGAGACCGGGACCTGCGGCTTTAAATGGATTCCGAAACACTAAAAACACCTATGGCACCACCGGGACTAGAGTCTGAAACATGTGACATCGAGTGCTAGACAATCGCCACTAGGTCGCCAAATCTTGGTAGAAGTTTTGAATTTAATATCAACTTTCATTTAATCTATACGACTTTAGACTACTTATTTTCAATATCATTCTCTGCTACTCAGTCCCACAGATATCGCGATCATGGATGTTTGTAGGTGTTCGGAATCCACTTTGAGCCGCAGGTCCTGGTCTCATATGACCGTAGAGCGCCACAGAACCCAATCAAACCTCTTCTCATCTACATCATTCCCAAACTGTGAAGGGGCAACTCAGCTCTAGGCACAATGATGCGATGTCGTGTAGTAGTAGTAGTAGTATCGTACAGCTCTAGAATTCATGGTCAGATATTCAATTCATTGGGTTCCAAATTTTATAATTATTCATAAGTGATCTTTAATTATTTGCTTATAATGCTTATTACAATAGGTTTATTTTTCCTAAACGACTCACTGTGGCATATCTGCCTTCATTTATAAATGCTTCTTAAAGAGAAATTGCTAATCGTCTAAACTTGTTAAATAAACTTAAATAAAACACTGATGCAGCCAGTGCAACAGTGTTACTAAAGAATTTTATTAGTCTCTAAATTTCAATCGATATTATTTGGGGCTAATCACGAGAACTAATAACCACCTTCCGTACCATAGATTCATCCCCGATTAAACTATTTAACCTTCTTCTATCTAACGTTCTTGAAGACAAAGTCAGGTTTCACAATGCCTTTTAAATAAACCCAACTTTAAGACGACTCAACGTAAATAAAGCGGAGATTGAGCACAAGAATAAAATATAAACGCTCTTTTAATGACCAGATATTTAAACAATCCCAAACTCCAAACAGATCCAATTCACTCACTCATCAAATAAAATAAAAATAAAAATAATAAAAAAAACAACGCAAACTAAGAGAACGTGTTTCTTTTCTAAAATAGAATGGGATTAAGAGGGTTTTTGTAAGCATTGAAAATCCCCTTTCTTTGAAAGCTTCGATTAATGCCCTTTTAAATAGCCATTGTTTCATTCCTCGAGCGTATTCCTCACTGTAGCAGCCCGAAACACTTCAATATTTGTCATGCCCTGTTAATTAAATTCTCTTAAGAAATTAGGGAGGCATTGAAGTGAAAGGGGTTAAATAAAGCGCCCTATTTGTTTTCGAGCAGCAAAGATCGCAGGAGTCCTCTCTTCATTTGCATGCATTGTTAGAAAACTGGATGCGCATGCAAAGTGAAGCGAGTCATAATATATTGTAACAATTGTAAGTCGGAAGTCAAGATATTTATTTGTTTTCAGAATATTATAATTCATTTTGATGTCATAATTTCGTTACACTCAATATATTTAATGAAATTCTGTTAGAAGGTGACTGATAAAAACTTTTGGTTAAAGCTATCGTAAAAAAGTTGGTAAACTTTGGGTTAGAGCTATTGTTTGGTATATATCGATTAAAGCTGTTAGTATCTATCCATTATTATTATTATTATTATTTTAAATGAAATTAATTTAACGGCTCCCACTTTTGAATTGAGGGATCTAAGGTTTTCAAACGGGAAGCAAGTTTACCAAAATTTCTTAGGTCCTGGTCTAATATGATAGTAAGGCGTAGGGCTGACAATTTTACCCTGTAAAAAGTATAAACATCTCATATTTCGGAACCTACCGATAGACAAATGACCTTTACCACCATGGGCCTCTCGAGTCATTGAAGAACAATTATTATTATAAGTGGCCTGATGGCCAATTGGCTAGCGCTCTGGCCTTTCACAGATCGCAGGAGTCCTGTTCATTTGCATGCATTGTTAGAAAACTGGAAACGCATGCAAAGTGAAGAGAGTCATGCCATATTCAATAATTGTAGCCCGAAAGTCGAGATATTTATTTGTTTCCACAATATTGTAACTCATTTTGATGTCATAATTTTGTTAAACACAATATATTTAATGACATTCTATTAGAAGATAACTAATAAAAACCTTTCATGTATGATTAAAGTTGTTAGCCAATTTTGATTATTTTTTAAATGATACGAAATTGATGGTTCCCGCTTTTGAATTAAGGGAATTAAGGTTTTCAAACGTCAAGCAGGTTTAACTAAAATTCCTATGTTTACTATCGAATAACACCAGATACTTTCCCATGTTCTTGATCTGGTGGGTACAAAATGTATTTTCTTTTCTTGTCCCGGCGGTGCTATGAATGCTTGTAGTGGTTCGGAATCCACTTTAAACTGCAGGTCCCGGTCTCATATGATGGCAAGGTGTAGGGCTGACAACCCTCCCCATAAAAAGTAAAAAATCTCATGTTTCGGAATCAGCCAGTAGGCAGACGGCCTTGGCCCCCATGGAGCTGCTATGCCATCGAAGAAGAATTATTTTTATAAGCGGCCTGATGGCCAATTGGCAGCACTTTGGTCTTTGGTACCACAGGTTTATGTTTGAATACTGACGTTGGCATGGATGGATGTTTGTGAGTGGTTCGGGCGTCTTATTAAACTGTAGGTCCCTGTCTAATTAGGCCAAAGTGTGTACAAAAATTACCGTTGAGCGACAAACCAAACGAAACCAGATACTTTCAATTCAAAAGACGAAATGACTCTTTACTAGACTCAGGAGATAATGTAGAGTATGCGAACCAAGCAATGCTGTATGTTGGATGTTTATTTAAATTGCATTGGCATCATGGATCAATATTGACTCATCGAAGTGATTTTGTAAAGGGATTATTAAGCTTTGCAGGTTTATAGGCACAGGCATAGATATGCAAATGGAACTCCCATTCGAAAACTTTTGGTAGCATATTATGTAAAATTAAAATTTATCAACAATTCATCTATCGAAATAGATTTACGATGTATGTTTTGCGGAAATTATTTCGTATTTCACAGTATATGTAAAGTATCAAATCATGTATTTCTCCATAGTACATACTTATTTTAGTAAATGAAATTTCCATAATATAGTCAAACCTGTTTTGAGCGAGGGATACGGAAAACATAAAAGAAATCGCATAAGAAATATTTTGAAACTATAAAATATAGTAGCTATAAAATATATTGTTTGCAACGCGCTTAAAAACAATAATGCAGTAAATAAGAAACGCATAAAAAATATTTCACACAGAAAATATGTAAATCAAAACTTCACGAAGTAGCGTTATCTCGCATCTAATAACTTTCGTCGTCATAGGATTCTATAATATATTGTGAGCCATCTGCTGGGTAATTTTTAATTTGCATGTTATTTTGAAAGCCATCTGTTGTTTTTTATAGAATTACATTTTTTTTAGTTAATTTTTATTCATAATATGCATTCGATGGAATTGTTTTTTATATACAGCACAAAAAATGACAGCATAAAATCAGATCTGACTATATTAATATTTTTTAAAGATAATATATTTAAGAAATTCAGATTCCTTTGCTTTTAAATTTATAGTAACAAATTTAAATATTTAATAATAAATTTATAACATATGTTTGATAACTTTGTATTTTTACATTCATATGATACTAAAACTGTCAACCTAGTGAATAATTATTTTTGATATAATTACTTATCACAGTATTAAATTATAAATTTTTGTTTCTTAAAGAAATTTTTGTAAGCAATGTGATAACCTTAATCTGATTGAAATAAATAATAAAATATTTCAAATTTTTGGTTGAATAGAATTTTAAATTGTAGATTAAATAAGTTTTATTTTCTCTTACTAAGAAAAGTGCAACAAATATGAATCTTCATTTTTGACAATCATATAGCTGGAAAGATCTTGTCATTAGGAATAAAGTATTATGTAGTTTTCGACGTATGGGTTAATTTATATCAAATTATTGGGAGTAAATAGAAAATAAAGAGGTCTGAAAGAGAGAGAGAGAGAGAAATTGGATTCAATGAGAAGAACATAAGAGTAAACTGTGTGAAATATAAATATATAGTAGTATAAATAAGAAAAAACTGGGAGAAATCGTATTCTACACGAACACATAATTTTTTTTAAACATAAAAATACTTCTTACTAATTTTGGAGAGCTGAATAAAAAATTACTCTTGCTTAATAGATACGGAAATAGTCAATTCTCTCCGTTTTCTTGAAATACATGTAAATATTGAAACACGGAATATGTAAATTTATATACTATACCTTCAAAATTATAATTTGAAAAATGAATTTATAAAAAGTGATATACTAAAATGTATGTCGGATTGTTAAATATATATGGAATGTATAAACAATAATATATATTCTATATACATGAAATATCTGATAACATAATATTTTGAAACATGATTCCCCAGACATTGATTTTTCAACACCTTTATAGCTATTATCACGTAAAATCATTGGAGCTAAAAAATGTCTGCAAGAAAGACACTATTCTGCCAGTATGCATAGTTTCCTACATTTTTAGTATTCTACATTTAATGTTGAATACAATCATGCTATACCAACACAACACATTCTGTCTCGAAAAGAATTGAAAAACCTTGTAAGGTATCTAGTGTCACCAAGACTACTTGCATAGAAACTAAGAAAATGGAATTTACTTCAGAAAGAAATTCACGCGACTTCTTTTCGCAATTATTGCTTAATTTTACATAGGAAAAAACCCGGATTTCTGTTCTTATGTAAAAGGCTTAAAGACTGCACATAACATTGAACATGACCCTTCTTTAATGCCGTATATTTATAGATTCATTCAAAACAAGTCTCAAGCCAGTACTGCTGCATAATGAAAACCCATTTTCACAGAATCTATTCAAACATCCTGTCGTTATGAGAAAAAAATTATAAAATTTGGAAACATTGTTCAACTACCTTCAATACAAAACGTACAGCTGTAATATTTGCTGCGATTTATCTCTAGTGTTAGATTCTCCCATTGGTTCTTAATTAGGACATATGAAGTACAGCAATGTGTTACTAGAAAAACATATGGAATTGGAGATAATAATGTGCAAAGCCTTAATAAAGGAAAAAATCCTACTATAACCCTTGCCCATAAAACTTGATTTAATAAGAAAATTTATGTAAAGAATGGAAAGCTTTGGTTTGTAGCTTTAAGTTCATTTTATTCACACTTTGGAAATTATTACTAGACTGGATACCTACACTTGAACGTGGATTCTGAACCCAGAATAAACATCCATGCCTCCGCCAGGATTTGAACCTGAAGCACGAAACACCAGAGCGATAGCCAGCTGACTATCATGCCTTACAATGAACAGCCTTTAATTATTAAAATAACAAATTTATTGCAATCAGCAAATCTAAACTGAAACAGGGAATTTTCATTGTTCTACAGATCTGTCAGCACATTAAGGATGCACATTTTTTATAGTGTGGCCCAACAAGATGAGAAAGAAACTTGGAAAGCTTTCGCTTTCTGCTGAGGAATTTCTTAAGAAATGTGAAGTCAAATGATTGTAATAAATTAATGATGGAGATGTTATCTGCATACAGGGAACTTAGTTACCCTATGTCTCTAAAATGACTTCTTTCCTGGAAGAAAAAATGAAATTTGAACAACCTTTCCTGGAAGCTGTAATGAGGTTAGCGAATAGTGGGGCGTTTTCACCAGGATGTTACGAAAATAGCTATAAGTTACTAGGAAAAATTATCCACTACAATGTTCGTGAAATATTGCAGGAGAAAAAAAATGTCATTGCAATCTGTGGTCCTGTGTCACTTTAATGATATTTCAAAAATATAATTAAGGATATTTTAAATAATTTATATTATATTCGCTAAATTTTTTTTTAATCAATTTTAATTTGAAAGAATTGATACCCTGAAAAAAAAAAGAAGTTATTTAGTTGAACATATATTAATAGTTGAAGATCGATTCCATTCGGCCTGATGGCCAATTGGCTGGAGCTATGGCCTGTGGTACCAAAGGCTGGAGTGTAGCGATTGCACAGCGACAAACCAACCATTCAATTTTTTTATAAATTAAACAAATTCTTGGAATTCATTAACATATAGTTTCATGTAATTGTTAATGAATATATGAAAATGAAATTTAATTTAGTTATATATAATTAATATTATATATAGTTAATAGTTATTAAATAATTATTTTTTAATTAGCTTGCATAATGTAGAAAATTATTCAGCAATAAAAATTTATAAGAAAACTTTGTGAGAATATTAAAAAAAAAAAAAAATATTATTAGTTAATTAATAAAATGGTCATTTGAAAACAAATAATTTTTAAAAGTGTTTTAATAAATAAAATATACTGATATTCAGTAAATAATAGTAGAGACAGAGGCGGTGCATGAAATATTGAAATAAATAATATTTTAGAATATAATTTTAACACTGCGAATTTTTTAAGCTGTTACCATTTTTTAAAAAACTTTTCAAAAAACCAACTGCATTTGAATCATTTCCAAATTAGCATATCAAACGTAAAATCAAATCTGTGCATTGAAGCAGAAAATCCTCACTCAATTCATTTTTTATAAGGCTTAATAACAAATTTAATGTTTTTAACAAAGAAAAATGTACTTTACACGGAAGAAAATGTTAGTTAATTTTACAGATAATATGAATTGCATTGTATTTCTTTGAACGTAGCAAGCTTTTCTTTTTAAGTGGATCGTTTGGGGAATCTGGCAACACTCCAAATTCACCATCAACAATGATTTCGCTGCCAAATCCTTTAAGCCTTTCCTGAGATTAAAGCACGGCCTTCATATTTATCAGTTGAGTTTTTTTAAAAGAGGTATTAAACATGTTCTCGGGTAATTTGAAAAGTCGTGTTCATCACAAAGGATATTAAAATTATAGATCGAAGAATTGTAAAAGTGCCGTAAAATTTTTCCCCCTTCTAAAATATTCCTTTCGTTTTTGTCCTTTTTTTTTTAGTATAAGGTGCTTTAGGATTCGAAGATTATAGTTGTCAAACTTTGAAATTAAAAAAAATAATAATAATAAGTCCTTTTATGTTGGCTTGGATGTGACCATGGTAATTTTTTTAAGTCCGAAAAAAATTAATGTGCTAACGTTTAATTATCTAAATGTCGACTTTGATGTTGATTAGCAAAAGAATTTTCTTATGTGATATTTGTAAAGCATGAGCTTTCACTAGTAATAAAACTTTCTACTTTTGAATTTTAAAAATAAGGAAAAATATTTAACCTGTTTTAATTAATATAACTTTTTGTAAATGTCATCGAGTTTGAAAAAAAGTTGATAGATTATTTTACTAAATTTTATATGACTAATAAAAGAAATACGTTATGAAAAATATAATCTGTAAGAATTGATAATCAACAACAGAAATAAACACACATTCAGAAAGTCTTCCATTCGGCTTATAAATTATCACTTTGACAAAATTAAAAGCTATGATTTTACCTAAAAGAATATAATTATTATTCTTCATTGGTGCAACAGTCCCATGGTGGTTTGGTCTGGGTTATCGCTATACGGTCATTTTGTGCACACTTTGTATCCCATGGTGGACCAAGGCCGTCTGCCTGCTAGCCAATTTCTAGAGAGGAGATGTTTTTCTTTTTACGGGGAAGAGTTGACCGCACTACACCCAACGCTCTACAGCCATGTTAGACCAGGATCTACAGTTAAAAGTGGATTCCGAACTACTACAAACATCCATGGCACCGCTGAGACTCGAACCCGAAGCCTGTGGCACCGAGCACCAGAGCACTAGTCACTCGGCCATCAGTCCCCGAAATAAACAATATTTAAGAATACATATTTTGCTACTAATTTTTTAAGCTGTTACCATTTTTTAAATACTTAAAAAAACAAAACAAAAAAAATACAGTTGAATCATTTCTAAATTAGCATATCAAAGGTAAAATCAAATCGGTGAATTGAAGCAGAAAATCCTCAATCAATTAATTTTTTTACAATACTTATAAAATAACATGTTCATATTAGTGACAACTAATTTAATGTTTTTAACAAAGAAAAATGCAGTTTTCATTGAAGAAAATTTTAGTTAATTTTATAGATAATATGAATTGCATTGTACTTCTTTGAACGTAGCAAGCTTTTCTTTTTAAATGGATCGTTTGGGGAATCTGGCAACACTCCAAATTCACCATCAACAATGATTTCGCTGCCAAATCCTTTAAGCCTTTCCTGAGATTAAAGCACGGCCTTCATATTTATGAGTTGAGTTTTTTTAAAAGAGGTATTAAACATGTTCTCGGGTAATTTGAAAAGCCGTGTTCATCACGAAGGATATTAAAATTATAGATCAATGGATTGTAAAAGTGCCGTAAAATTTTGCCCACTTGTAAAATATTCTTTTCGTTTTTGCTTCTTTTCTTAGTATAATATGCTTTAGGATTCGAAGATTATGGTTGTCAAACTTTAAAATTAACAAAAAATAACAATAATCCGGCTGCTATGTTGGCTTGGATGTGACCATGGTAATTTTTTTGTTGGAAAAAAGTTAATGTGATAACGTTTAATTATCTAAATGTTGACTATGATGTTGATTAGCAAAAAAATTTACTTATGTGATATTTGAAAAACATGAGCTTTCACTATAAAAAATAATTCTAGTTTTGAATTTAAAAAATAAGGAAAAATATTTAAGCTATTTTAATTAATTTTTTTTTATAATTTGCAGCGAAATACAAGAATAATTGATAGTTTGGTTTGTCGCTCTATTGTCAGTTTGTGCACACAAGGGCTAAACAGAGCGGAAGCTATGCTTTTGCCTAACAGAATATTCGTCTTCTCTTTTATAGATTTCAGGTTCGAATATTAGCGGTATTATAGATATTTGTTAGTGGTTCAGAATCCACGTTAAATGTAGATACTGGTATAATTAGCCCAACGTGGGAATAAAATAACCGTACAGTGACAAACCAAACCATTCAATTTTCTTATAACTTCTCAATTCTAAAAATTCATTAACATATAGTTTATTGAAGTTGTAATGAATATATAAAAATGTAATTTAATATAGTTACATATAATTAAGTTTATAATTTTAATAATATAACATAATATGCTGCATAGCATTTTTGATATTAGGCTGATTGTCATTAAATAAATTTTTTCTTACCTAACTTGAATAATGCAGAAAAATATTCAGCAATAAAAATTTATAAGAAAATTTTATTAGAATATTAGAAAAAATTATTATTAGTTAATTAATAAAATAATGAAATTGAAATAATTGAAAACAAATAATTTTAAAAAGTGTTTCAATAAATAAAATATGTCCATATTCAATAAATAACTATAGAGACTGAGCAGGTGCATAAAATATTGAAATAAACAATATTAAGAACATAATTTTTACCTGAGAATATTTTAAGCTGTTATCATTTTTAAAGAACTTTTCAAAAAACCAAATACAGTTGAATCATTTCGAAATTAGCATAAAACATGTAAAATCAAATCTGTGCATTGATGCAGAAAATCCTCACTCAATTCATTTTTCATAATACCTAATAACAACTAATTTAATGTTTTCAACAAAGAAAAATGTACTTTACACCGAAGAAAATGTTAGTTAATTTCGCAGATAATATGAATTGCATTGTATTTCTTTAAACGAAGCAAGATTTTCTTTTTAAGTGGATCGTTTGGGGAATCTGGCAACTCTCCAAATTCACCATCAACAATGATTTCGCTGCCAAATCCTTTAAGCCTTTCCTGAGATTAAAGCACGGCCTTCATATTTATGAGTTGAGTTTTTTTAAAAGAGGTATTAAACATGTTCTCGGGTAATTTGAAAAGCCGTGTTCATCACAGAGGATATTAAAATTATAGATCGAAGGATTGTAAAAGTGCCGTAAAATTTTCCTCCTTGTAAAACATTCTTTTCGTTTTTGTTCCTGTTTTAGTATAATGTCCTTTAGAATTCGAAGATTATGGTTGTCAAACTTTGAAATTAAAAAAAAATAATAATAATAAGTCGTGATGCTATGTTGGCTTGGATTTTTTATTTTAAGTTGGAAAAAAGTAGTTAATGTGATAATGTTTAATTATCTAAATGTTGACAATGATGTTGATCAGCAAAAAATGTACTAATGTGATATTTGAAAAACATGAGCTTTCACAAATAATAAATCATATTAGTTTTGAATTCTAAAAATAAGGAAAAATATTTAAGCTATTTTAATTAATAAATTTTTTGCAACATGCATCAAATTAAAATAAAATTGATTCATAGTTTAATTAAGTTTTATATAACTATTAAAATAAATACGTTATAAAAATTCTGATCAGTAAGAGTTAATAAGCAACAAATGAATCAATAGTACATTCACAAATATATCAATTCGCATAATAAATTATCAGTGTGTGACAAAATTAAAAGCTGTGCTTTTATCTAAAGGAATGTTTTTTTTAATTGGTGCAACAGTGCCGTGGTGGTTTTGTTTGGTTTGTCGCTCTACGATAATTTTGTGCATACTTTGGATCCTATAGTGGACCAAAACCGTCTGCCTACTGGCAAATTTCGAGACAGGAGATGTTTTCTTTCTACGGAGTAGGGTTGTCAGTACTACGCCGAACGTTCTACAGCCATATTAGACCGGGACCTACGGTTTAAAGTAGATTCCGTACCATTACAAACATCCATTGCACCACCGGGACTCCAACCCGAAACCTGTGACACCCAGCGCCAGAGCACTAGCCACTCGACCGTCAGGCGTCGAAATAAACAATATTTTATAATATAATTTTTCTCTACGAATTTTTTAAGCTCTTACCATTTTTTGAAACACATTTTAAAAAAACCAAATACAATTGAATTATGTCCACATTAGATGCAGTGAAGCAGAAAATCCTCCCTTAATTCATTTTTTATAAGACATATAAAATAACATGTTCATATTAGAGACAACTAATTTAATGCTTTTAACAAAGAAAAGTGCACTTTCCACTGAAGGAAAAATTTAGTTAATTTTACAGATAATATGAATTGCATTGTATTTCTTTAAACGAAGCAAGATTTTCTTTTTAAGTGGATCGTTTGGGGAATCTGGCAACTCTCCAAATTCACCATCAACAATGATTTCGCTGCCAAATCCTTTAAGCCTTTCCTGAGATTAAAGCACGGCCTTCATATTTATCAGTTGAGTTTTTTTAAAAGAGGTATTAAACATGTTCTCGGGTAATTTGAAAAGCCGTGCTCATCACAAAGGATATTAAAATTATAGATCGAAGGATTGTAAAAGTACCGTAAAATGTTTCCCCCTTGTAAAATATTCTTTTCGTTTTTCTTTCTTTTTTTGGTATAATGTGCTTTGGGATTCGAAGATTACGCTTGTCAAACATTGAAACTAAAAAAAAATAATAATAATATGTCCTCCCGCTGTGTTGGCTTGGATATGACCATGGTAATTTTTTTTTTATGTGCTAACGTTTAATTATCTAAATGTCGACCGTGATGTCGATCAGCAAAAAAAGTTACTTATGTTATACTTGAAAAACATGAGCTTTACAATAATCACAAAACATTTTAGTTTTGATTATTTGAAGAAAAATATTTAAGCTATTTTAATTAAAATATTTTTTTGTAATTTCTTCGAATTGCAAGAAAAATTGATAGAGTATTTTACTAAGTTTTATATGAATATTAAAACAAATACGTTATAAAATTTCTTATCTACAATAATTAATAAACAACAGAACCAATCGCACATTCACAAACATTTCAATTCGGATAATAAATTATCACTGTTTGACAAAAGGAAAAGCTGTGCTTTTATCTAAAAGAACAGAACCAATCGCACATTCACAAACATTTCAACTCGGATAATAAATTATCACTGTTTGACAAAAGTAAAAGCTGTGCTTTTATCTAAAAGAATTTTTTTTTATTGGTGCAACAGTCCCATTGTGATTTGGTTTGGTTTGTCACTCTACACACATTTTGTGCACACTTTGGATCCAATGGTGGATCAAGCCCGTGTGCCTGCAAGCCTCTTTCTAGACAGGAGATACTTAGACAGAGATTTTCTTTTTACGGCGTAGGGTTGTCATCATTACGCCCAACGCTCTACTGCCATATTAGACCGGGGAATACTATTCAAAGTGGATTCTGAACCTCTACAAACATCCATGGCACCGCCGAGAGTTGAACCCGAAACCTGTGGCACTGAGATCCACAGCACAAGTCACTCGGCCATCAGGTCCCGAAATAAACAAAAATATTGTTTATTTCGGGATATATAGCACTTTTACTGCGAATTTTTTAATCTGTTGCCATTTTTTTTAAAACTTTCCAAAAAACCAAATACAATTGATTCATCTCCAAATTAGCTTATCAAACGTGAAATCAAATCGGTGCATTGAAGCAGAAAATCCTCACTCAATTCATTTTTTTACAAAACATATAAAATTACATGTTTATATTAATGACAACTAATTTAATGTTTTTAACAAAGAAAAATACACTTTTCACTGAAGGAAATTTTAGTTAATTTTACAGATAATATGAATTGCATTGTATTTCTTTAAACGAAGCAAGATTTTCTTTTTAAGTGGATCGTTTGGGGAATCTGGCAACTCTCCAAATTCACCATCAACAATGATTTCGCTGCCAAATCCTTTAAGCCTTTCCTGAGATTAAAGCACGGCCTTCATATTTATCAGTTGAGTTTTTTTAAAAGAGGTATTAAACATGTTCTCGGGTAATTTGAAAAGCTGTGTTCATCACAAAGGATATTAAAATTATAGATCGAAGGATTGTAAGAGTGCCGTGAAATTTTTCCCTTTTGTAAAATATTCTTTTCGTTTTTGTTCCTTTTATTTGGTATAATATGCTTTAAGATTCAAAGATTATGGTTGTCAAACTTTGAAATTAAAAAAAATAATAATAATAAGTCCTGCTGCTATCTTGGCTTGGATATGACCATGGTAATTTTTTTAGTTGGAAAAAAGTTAATGTGATAACGTTTAATTATCTAAATGTCGACAACGATGTTGATCACCAAAAAATTTACTTATGTGATATTTGAAAAACACGAGCTTTCAATAATAATAAGTAATTATAGTTTTGAATTCCTAAAAATAAGGAAAACTGTTTAAGCTATTTCAATTCAAAAATTTTTTTTTTTGCAATTTCCATCCAATTAAATTCGAAGAAAAATTAATGATTTTAAAAGTTTTATAATTAAAGTTTTATATGGCTATTTATACGCTATAAAAATTCTAATTTGCAAGAACTGTTAATCAATAACAGAATCAATCGCAGAATCACAAAGTTTTCAATTCGGCTAATAAATTATCACTGTTTGACAAAATAAAAAGTTATGCATTTATCTACACTCAAGAGCCAAAACATAATGACCACCCCTACATTTTGCAAGGAACTCGCCTGGATGACGTGGAAGACACGTGATCAGGTGAAAGTGATATTTAACTGCTGCTGAGAGTCTGAAGAATCATTCTTTCACTTAGTTCTGTGTGTGATGGGAAAGGCTGCGGATCTAAGCGACTTTGATAGAGGGCAGATTGTAATGGCTCGAAGGCTCAGAACAAGTATTTCCGAATCTGCATGACTCGTGGGTTGTTCGCGATCTACAGTTGTTAGTACTTATGCAAAGTGGATGAATGACGGTGAAAGCAGCAGTAGACGACATGGTATTGGACGTCCTATCAAAGAAAAAGGTCGTCGGAGACTGTCTCGCATGGTGAAGCAAAACCGGAGCCAGACAGGGGCTCAGCTGACAGCCCAATACAATGCGGGGCCAAATAGAATAGTATACGCAGGGGGTTACGCAGCAAACGTCCCACTCGTGTGCCTTTGCTGACCAAGCGTCATCGCCAACTGCGCCGGGCCCGGGAACATCGTGACTGGTCCATGGATCAGTGGGAGAGAGTTGCCTTGTCAGATGAATCACGGTTTGTCATTCATCACGCCGATGGCCGTGTCAGGATACACCGTCTTCCAGGCGAACAGTTGCTCCCTCAATGTACAGTAGGTCATACACAGGCCGGTGGTGGCGGTATTATGCTTTGGGGGACGTTCTCTTGGGCGTCTCTGGGACCCGTAGTTGTGGTAGAGCAGACCATGAATGCTACAGGGTATCTGAACATCATTGCGGACCAGTTGCACCCTTACATGGCCTCTGTTTTTCCAGCTGGAATTGGAATGTTCCAACAGGAACTTGAAAAACTCAAAATTATTATTAGTATTATTATTATTGTTAATTTCAATTTTTGAATAATGAGTTCTCATAATAAGACTAAACATGATTTACTTTTTGAATTTCTGTAAATAGTATTTTATTTCATGCATAGTTGTGTTAAACACAGTTATGTACTATAATTGTGTTTTATTACATAACTGTGATAAAAACATGGACACAGTGCATAAATTATAGTATGCAACTGTTAACGTTATAGTATATAACTGTGATAAAATCATGGATAAGGATTCAAGAATTTTATGAATGTTTCCATTTTGTTTTATGAATGTCCGGGTCATGAGTCTGCAACTCAGTTCTGGTTATTGTTATGTTTTGGTTGCCCAGGAAAGAATTGTATTTAACGTTAAACCTTTTGCCTTCAAACTGAATTTTATAGGACAACAAATTATATACTATATTAATTTTATTATTATCCTAAGCATTTTTATCAAGACTACAGTAAACGTTTTTTGAGAAATTGTCCGATAACTTTATGTACTCTAAACAAAATTAAATAAATATTTGATTTAACATTAAATACGCATTTTAAAAAAGATAGCAAATATTTTCTACTATACACATTAAATATCTTAGATTGAATTTTATTAAAAAAAAAAAAAAAATAACAAAGACAAGGAATATACGCATAATATGAATAATTTTTAAATTAAATAATTTAATCAATTTTGCTTTATTAGACACATTTCATTCATGAGTTTGATTCTGAGTATTCAAAGAATTATATTTAACATGATAAGCAGAATTACATTTAACATGATGAACAGAATTACATTTAACATGATGAACAGAATTACATTTTACATGATGAACTCAGATAATACTATTTCACCCATTCATTTTCTAATTTTCTAAAAATAATCTTATTAAAATCCATTCAAATACAACTTCCAATCCCCCCAAAAAAAAAAAAAAAAAAAAAAACTTCTTCATTTCTCCTGGTCGTCATTAGCAATTCCATTTATTGTTGAAGGAAAGCGAAATTAAACAATTAAATCGGTCATAAAAGTTGTCTTTAAGTGTTCGACCATAAAAGAAAAAAAGAATTAAACAAGCCGCATCCGACCGGAATCTGGCGATTTCCCTGGCAGAAGCAAAAAGATGAATTAAAGTGGCACGTGACAATTACAGGTGCAGACTGCCACCCCCTCCCATCTCCACCCCCACATCATTCGATTAAGGGACAGGGGGGTGCAGCAGTCTTTGTGCTCCAGCCCGAAGACAAAGGCCCGAACAAATCAACATGTCATTTTCCCTCCTGCGCCGTTTACCGGGCCCATTACTCACGTGACAGCGGAAATAACCTGGAACTCCTGTCCTCCACCATTAATGGCTTTTTCTTAGTCCTGGTGACAATTCTTCCCGATTCGTTTTGGGCCCCTTTTCTTTTAAATCTAATCCCCGATGGGGAAGGACATGCTTGAATAAGAGCATTCCATTTGGGTATTTCTTCTTTTGTTTAGGATTCGGAAGGCGACGAGAAAAAGGACATTGGTTCGCGGTCTGCTAAAGAGGTGCATGTTTTGAAATGTTTGAGTTTATGTCAAATAGCTTATGCTGTAGAAAATAGAACAGTCGGGAAAGGACATCAAATAAAATATATATACTATTAATTTAAATTCATAATGAATATAAACATTGCTAAATTCTGATGCAATTCGTTATGTAACCATGACAGTATGGTATATGGGTGGGACACATTTTGAATTGGTATCAAAATATTTTAAACCAGAAAAACATCTCTCCAACCGAAAATCAAACACAAATGTATACTTTAATTAAAACAGTCCTCGTCATCATCATTGACGCAACAGCTCCATCTAGGGCCAAGGCTATCTGCCCCCTGGCAGATTTCGAAACATGATATGTCTTCTTTTTACGGGGTAGTGTTGTCAGCCCTACGCCCTAGTTTAAAGTGGATTCCGAACCACTACAAAGTTCCATGGCACCGCCGGGACTCGAACCTGAAACATGTAGTACCGAGCACCAGAGCGGTAGACACTGTGCCATTCAGGCCCAAAATAGTCCCAGACATATGTTAATTTAAGAACCCTTATTTATTTATTTTCCTACGCCCTTCCGTGGTTGTTCAGCCATCCGACATATTAATTTAAATTCATAATGAATATAAACATTGTTAAATTTTGATGCAAATGGTTATGCAACCATGGGAGTATGTTGTATGGGTGAGATACATTTTGAATTAATATCAAAATATTTTAAACCAGAAAAAGATCTCTCCAAAAAATAAATAAAATAGAACACATGTGTATTTTATTTAAAACAGCCCTAGACATATGTAATTTTTCATAATGAATATAAACATTGCTAAATTCTAATGCAACTGTTCATGCAACTATGACAATATGGTATCGGTGGAACACATTTTGAACTGATATCATGTCATTTTCTTTCAAAACAGAAAAACATCACTCTAACTGAATATCAAACTGAACAAAAGTTGTATACTGTAGTTAAAATAGTAATAGACATGTGTAATTTAAGAACCCTTATTTATTTATTTTTTCCTATGCCCTTCTGTGGTTATTCAGCCATCCGACGCAGAACCTCCCAGTAGCATGTGCAACGTCCTTAGGCACTTGGAGGCTCGATATACTACCGTGTCCAAAAAGTAAGACTAATTTTCAATTTAAAATTCCCGGGGATTATGGAATTTCAATTTTTTTTTTCTCTTTTAGGTTGCTGGCATTGTCTTTGACATCTGTATGAAATTTGACGTCATAATATTCATTAGTGTTTGAGTTACGCTTGGCTTTGTGTGTATAGAATGTTGCAGAAGGCATTCTGTGACAATTCCTTCATCGGATAGAAATGTTTAGAAATGGTAAAAACAGTTCAAAGAAGGCAGAGAACGCGTTAAAGACGAAGAGCCATCTGGTCGACCACCAACCTAAACCGACGACGCTCACGTCCAAAAAATTAAAGATTTGGTGCTTGCAAACCATCGACTTACAATTAGAGACCTTGCTCAGGATGTTTAAATTTCAAAAGGATCGGTTAAATCCATTATTAGTCTTACTTTTTCGACACAGCAGTACAATGCCCGAGAAAATCAAAAACTCGAGAAAGAACATCAAATGAAATTCATATATTATTAATTTAAATTCATAATGAATATAAACAGTGGTAAATATTGATGGAAATGGTTATGCAACCATGGCAGTATGGCATTTCAATCCCATTTGGAATTGTTATCAAAATATTTTAAGCCAGAAAAACATCTCCCCAACCGAAAATTAAACGAAACAAATGTATACTTTAACTAAAACAATCCTAGATATATGTGATTTTTCATAATGATTATAAACATTGCTAAATTCTGATGCAAATGGTTATGCAATTATGACAGTATGGTATATTGGTGAGACACATTTTGAATTGATACCATGTAATTTTCTTTCAAACCAGAAAAATATCTCTGCAACCTAAAATCAAAGTAAACAAATGTAAACTTTAATTAAAACAGTCCTGGACATGTGTAATATAAGAACCCTTTTTTATTTATTTTCCTATGACCTTCTGTGGTTGTTCAGCCATAAGACGCGGAACCTCCCAGTAACACGCTGTAACGTCATTAGGTACTTTGAGGCTCGATATAGACGATCTCAGTAGTAGCTTTTGCTTTACCCAGGGTGCTCCACGAGAAGGCCTGCTACTTATCAAAGAATAAGGCACGCCCTTATGAAAGAACCCGAAAGCATGGCATTTTTTATTAGAGAACTAAATGAAATTTAAATAAATGAAATTGACTGATAATATTCCCGATTCTATCTTTGATAAGAAATGATTATCACTTATTTAGATCTTTAATATTGTTACTTAAATACGTTAATATTTATACATAAATATTATAAATAGAAGAAAAATTTTTAACATTCTATTCTAGCATTCTAACTAGGATATAGTACTCGTTCTAATAAGTAGTAGTGCGACATTTAAACAGAATCTGTCTATATCAATCCAAGTAAAAGTAAATTACAGTATATAATTTTCCTATGCATCCATATTAACAAACAAATTCCAACAAAAATAATAAGAATATACATTCTAGAATAATTTATTTCATTGTAACGCCTACGAATAATTACAAAATAAAATATGTGTAATAAAATTCCTTTATTTTGTTTTTGACTGTTAAATTGGTGCTTTAGAAATCGCATATTGGCTCATGAATTTTAAAACCATAATATTTCATAAAGCTATACACATTATTCCAAGTGCGTCATAATGACACTTTTCATTAATTTAAATTTTAACAATGATAGAATAATTTTAAAAGCGAAAGAACTTGCTTTACTTTAGTTTTAAATGATAAGCGTAATATACTATTTTAAATTCATATTCAGTTTTTACTTTGAACACATTTATTCTAGTTTCTTAATATAAGAATTCCAGTATATTCATACGAAGCTCGAACTACCTTATTATTTATTTATTACAGTTACTTATTTACATTAGAACATACAGTGTTACTGCTAAATTATTTTAAAACATTTAGACATCTAGCAAATCTAATCGAATATCAATTCCATTATAGTCTTATTTTATTACGACACTAAATATTAAATGAATCTTCATAAAATGCTTTTAAATATGCTTTTAACGAAGTATAACAAACTCCATCGTAGATAGCTTAAAATTTTCTGATGATTGGCTATTAGAGTGAAATTTTATGTGTCTCTTGGCTGACATCTTTTGTGAAGAAATTTACTCTCGTTTACTACATAGATAGCAACCCTATAATAGAAAATTAGCGCTAAATAAATAAAACTGGAAAGGATATGCAAATTAAATAGCGATCAAAATAGATTATATATTTTTATTTTAAATGTAGGATATTTGCAAATATATTCGTAAATTGTAAATATTAACTATAATATTATTAAATTCAATTAAATATAAAGTTATTTACTTAAATTTCATTTATTTGTAATAGTTTAATGTAGTGACACACAAAGTTATTTTATTTTTACTGTGTATGGGATTTGGACAAAATTCCCATCATTCGAAACCAACAACATTTTATGTCATTTTCATAAGGTAATTCATCTATAAATTTCTAACTGATAACAGCATATTTTTTCTTTACTGATTAAAAATATTTTTTTTAAATATAGCACAATTTTTTTGTACATATCACAAAACAAAGTAAACACTAAGGGAATTTGGTTTTACACCCAAAGCTGCTGCTAAACCAAAACGTTCTCCTTTTATACTGGAGATAATGTTTTTTATTACGCTAAAAGAAGTTGGCAGTAGGTGTGAAACCATTCAGAACTTTCGTTCCAAAATGTAGAGGTGGCAGGTAGCAGTGTGCAGCAGCCTTCCTATGATGCACTTTGGGTAATACTGCTATTGTAGACATTTATTATTGTTAACATTATTTCGCGTATCTGCTATTGTAGGGAGCAAAGGATTTCAGGGATAAATGCTGAACATTAGAAAATAACAAGACCTCACTCATCAATGTTACACAATCATCTATTAAATAAAGAACAACTAGAACTTTCCCATAATATGCAATTTGACAGTAATTTGTTTTCTATAAAAATAGTGGAAAACTTTTTTCAATAAATTATTTCTTATAGTATTGTTTTAATGATAAAGAATTCTGTAAAAACAACAATGAAATCAATTTTGTAATTAGTAAAGCAACAGAGTTTCGAAATTTATATCAGTACTCTCTGCTACAACAAAAACTTGTTAGACTTAATCGAATATCATCAATAAAAGCTAGGACATTCTTGTTTTTCTTATAATGAAAATCGATACAATCATCTTGACGTGTATGTTACATTTTTGTTGCTCTTGTGAGAAGAAAAAATTTGTTATTTTGCTGATATCAATATTTCGAACTTCCATACCACTGAGTCATCATAAAGTAATGTTTCCACGTTCGATTCATCAATTTATATCGTCTTTTCATTGTTCATAAAAAAACAAATAAAAATGAAAGACTAGATAGTGAGTTAAGATATAAATAATTGTTTATTAATTATTTTATTCTCATTTCACATTCAAATTATATTCCAAAATTTAAACAGCAAAAGTTTTTCATTGCTGTAACAGATGTTAATTAATCAAATACAAATATAGTTATAGGACAGAAATTCATCTTTCACTTGGAAGGAACATTCTTTTGAATTAAAATTTCTGAAAGTTGTGTTCACACGAAGGTGCTAATAAACCTGATTCATGCCCCTGTGTTTAAAAAGATATCTAAATTTTAATTTTTACGAACTCATTTTATTGTATTTTACTCTCTCAGTAACGTTTTGTAACATATTGTTAAAAATTATAACAATAAAAATGTAACTGTTCATGTTGTTTGATAAAAATTTCATTAAGTTGATTTATTATTATCTCTTACATAGGACTAAAAATTTATTTGATACAAATTTTGTGTGGTTGGCACGAGTATGACAATGAAAAGCTAAAATTGGTTCCCATTTAAAAGAAAAATATCAATTAATATTTTTAATATGTAACAATATGTTACTATACGCATATACCTTTTTATTCAATATTATATAGTAGCCTGGAATATCATTTATGCATTTTCTCATCATCATTTTTAAAATTTGGACCACACTAATCTGCTAAAAATGGAGTGAAGCATTTTCCCTGGTATCCTTGCTCTATTTTCGCAGTGTCCTAGTGAAAAGGCTTACAGTGCTCGTCATTAGTCTGGCTACAGTTTTTATAATATAAGCTCAAATGCCACTGTAGGAAATTCATTTTTAGAAATATAGTGCAACTAAATTTCCTGTATGCAGGCGACATATTCAGCAATAATTCCTTAGAGACCTTAGACTTCACAGAAGAAATTTGAAGAAATAAGTCTAAAAGTATTCCGAGATTTTTCTCACCTTGTTTGAGAAAGCTATCTAAATTTGCATCCTTAAAGTACTTATGGATCTGTAGACCTAGAAAATTCATTGTTTCAGTTTAATTTTGTGTATTGCAGTTAGAGCAAGAGTTATCAACTCTTGTCCCCGGATTTCACAATATTTTCATTAAGTGAAATGGGTGCTTGTTTTTTCCTCTATTAATTGTGGATTTTGTGCATACTTTTCACAGATATTATATGTTTTTTCAATAGACCATTGCTTTTTTTGTGAGGTGAAAGTTTTTGCTCTATTTTTTAGTCAGTCTTGGTCCTATTGTTAAAGCAGCTATACTTCGTATGTTCTAATTACAGACCAATGAGAAGAGCTACCACTTCAAATCACAACAAATATGGCAGTTGTACGTCTTGTATTGAAGACATTTCAGCAAATGCTCTTGATTTTGATGTCTTTCAAAACGACAAGAGTTGACGGACGTTGGTTTCCATTATGCAGCAATACTGTCTTGATATTTATTCCGGATGAATTTATGAATAGACGCAATTGTGGAAGCTCATACTCTATTTTGACAACCGTCATTAAGCAATTAATATCAGTAATTATGAAACGAAGTCAATTGGACATCATCCTGAAGTAAATTCTAATCTCTCTGTCACGAGCAAGTGACTCTGTCTTAGTTTGGGACAAGTTAGTTTTAGATCTCGAATAAAGTTCTTAAATTTTTCTTATGACAGATTATGTGATGTAAGTTTAGGAACATTATATTCAGCACTAGATGTAAAAGATTGTTGAGCATCACATGAAATGGATTCTTGGTCTCCTTCAGGTTCAATGAAAAATTAATTTGAAATTTCTGGAATGGAAAACCATACACCAAGAGGAATTGCTCACATTGAAGATGATATATTCAGGTACATCATTTTCAACTTTTTTCCTGGAGATTCCTCCATGAAAAAGTTGGACCAAGCAGTATTAATAGTCATATACGTGTGATTACTTTTTCCCTCTAAATCCTAGGAATGGCAAAAGACTTTGTCATCTTCTTTTTCTTCCGAAGTTACATGGAAAGGTTCCTCAAACAAGATTTACAGAATATATGTGGGACCCAGGACTTATCCTTATCTTTAATTTGCACCCAAAATAAAGATGATATACATTTTTATACTAAACAAATGGTGAAAAATTTTGGACTTCAAATACCACTTCTCCAAATAACGCAATTCTCCAATACTAATTATTACGCAACTTCATAGCTCTAAAAATATAATATGCTTAACTAAAACTCAAATTTACTAGAAAACATTTCATTTTACAAAAAAAAAAAAAAAAACACCACATCCACTAACATCCATTATTTTTTTATTTTTATAGTCAAGGCGGGAACCAGTGCCGACAGAAAGACTAACGTTATCTCCTGCAGACTAATTAGAGCCAAAAGTTTTACTCGATAGTAGTTATAAAGATTAAAAAATATTAATGTCTCAGAAATCCCGTTTCTAAATCTGACTTTTTTCAGATGCATATGTAAAATATGTATTAATATTTACACGTATTCAATGTACTAGACATGCCTTTTAATATATTTCTTGCTATATAAAAAAAATTTAATGTAAACGATGCAATATAATTTATAAACTATTATAATTTGCTAGTTATATAAATTTACATATTAAAATATTATATTTTTCACAACTATTTAATAAAAGGAGGAATAAATTATCTCCATATCTCAGTCAGACTACCTCCGTAAACAAGAGCCAACTGCCAATTTTTACTTCTATTCTTAAGTTTAAAGTCTCAAAAATACTAAGGACTACTTTCATGTTTAAGAGAATTTGTTTGTTGAGCCTTATATTTTATCACATTTCTTTCACTGTTTCACATTGTTACTATTGTTTGTTAGTATATGTAAGGAGTTTATAATAATTTTGAAACTTGCACTACATTTTTTTTCTGTATTTACTTTGAAACTGAACATATTGAAAGACTTAGATCGTATTAAAATTAAACTGATTATTAAAGTTTTAAATAAAGCTCAAACTTTCTTGCATTCTTATAATTTATTTATTGTGAAATACTTTAAATGTTGATACCCATATTTATTCCTTTCATGAAAAAACTGAATTGTTATTAGTTAAGGCCTTAAACTATATATATATATATATATATATATATAAATAACTATATATACATAATATAACTATATATATAAATATATGATTCGGTATGATCAGTAAAAGTAAAAAAAAATATAAATATTAGAGATTTTTTGCATAATGGAAGCCCCACGCTTTTACTTTTCGCTATCAGGCGCACGATGTCATTACGCATGCGCTCATCAAGAATGGTTGCGGACCTTAAAAAGACTTTTTACATAGCGTATCCACTTTCACTTACGATAATTTCGAAATAGCTGCAATACTAGATCTTAAATGCATTGAACAGGATGATGTTATAGAATTGCAAATATCCATTTCTGGATAGAAAGGATATTTAAGCTTTAATAAAAGTAGATGATTGGATTTTAATTGTTTGCTATAAGAAATTTATCTTCGATTTAATGTTTGTAATAAAAATAATAAAAATTACAGTATGTGTCTTACACATATGCTTGTGCTCCACTTTTTGCTAATTGATATTCATCTTTGTATGACAATAAAACCACTTACTATTTTTCCAACACATACTCAAATGATCGTTAAATATTTATAATTATATTAATTTTTTTCTAAAGTAAAACAGTTATACATTTGTAATAAATGCTTTTTTTAAAATTAAATTCGTTTATGTTCTTAAAATTATATAGATTGTATGCATATCATTTCTATTCGTATAATTTCCATTTTCATTCTTATAAGAATTATTCTTTTTTTTTTGTCACCAGAGAATTTTAAATGTTATTCATTTAAGAACAAATATAATTTTATTCTTTTAAGAATAAGAATAAATTGAACATCTCTATCTGCAGCTTCTTTGTTATAGCTGGCATGAAAGTAGTAATTTATCTCAATATAAACATTTGCTTTTGTTTTCATCTATACATCCATTTATTTTCAAACCAATTATAGTTGGAATGAAAGCTGGACTTAAGTTATTCCCAGAAGCCACAAACCTTTAAGTTTAGATTTATGAAAAGATTTAAATATTTAGCAATATCTAGATATTTAGCAATATAAGTTTTCTTTCATGAGTAAAATTGTAATAGTTACTTCTTTAATAGAAAAAATCTCTACGACTTTTATGCCAATAAAAATTACCATACAGTTATTTTCAATTTATAAATCTATTTTATTGTTATTTCAATTATTTTTTATTCATATTTTTAAAATTCTAAAAGCTCTTTAAAATTAATACCTGCATTCGTAATGTATTCTTATTAATATTTTACATGACTTTAATTTCAGATGTATAAAATAGATATTTAACAATGTTAAAAGTTTTTTTAATTATTAAAATTCTAATATTTAACTATTTTTAAGTTTCATAACTTCTGCTTTACATTTATGTTGAAGAAAAATAGTATAGATATACTTTCTATCAATTAACCTATTGTGGAAATAAGAATCCGCTATGCATTCTCTCGAGAACTATGTATAGCGGACCATGTGCAGGGAAAAAAAAGAAAAAGCTTAAATAAACTTTACTCGAAATATGTGGCAACCATAGAGAGTTCTACGGTTTTTAAAATTACGAGTTTGTGATTGCTTAGTTAGTTAGTCACTGCTTTGTCAGTTTGTTAATTACTTTTGCTTGTAGTAGCAAAATGGAATGTTTGTGTCAATGTCTTCTAACATTTCAATAATCATATTCACTTTATATTCATCTTTTTCCGGAAGCCAAAACTTCTACTTTCGTGAAAGTTTCAAAGTTGCAGCTTATGTAAAATTTAGCTAACACCATTACGTCTTCAATGACGCATACATCCATATCCGGGCATAATCTGCATTATTGATAATTTAATTTTTTTATTTCCATTTTGTATTTCATGGGATTATTTAAAAATAATCTGTAAATTGTACTTGTTATTATGAAAAAATTAGTAATTTTTAATAATAAAGTATTTTAAAATATTACAATAAACAAAACATAAAAGATTTATTAATTTTGTGACCACATTCTTTAATTTCATTCTGACCTCATGCTTATTAGTATAGCTTCATTTATCTGATTAGATTTTTATATTTTGTATTATGTTTTATTATATATTGAAGGTATATTTAGATTTGCTAAACTTATTATTAAATAACTGACAGCTTAATAAATTAGTTTACTTTGAAAATTATTCTTTATTTAAGAAAATAACAAACATATTGCATAACAAAAATATTTTTTTAAACATTTTTAATTAGTTCCTCCTTTATGTTAGTTACTTTTTACAGAAATGGATTACTTTTATGTTTTTTTATACTTTAATTTGTACTACAACTTTCTGTTCCATTTCTTGTAATATTTTACTTTTTTTTATCAGGATTTTTTGTAATGATGTAAAAGTTAATAATTTTTATGATATAAAATATGTATGCTATCTGCAACGATGCAAGTTAAAAGTTAAGTAGTAACATGTAAATAAATCATTGCAATTTATTTTCCATTTATTTTTTTACTTCATGTCGATTTATTGATTTTTTTTCTATATCTTTGATAATAAATTGAAATTGTAGGTAGATTTAATACATTTCTTCTTAATAAATGTGTTTGTTTTGTTTAACATTTTTCTTTATTTAAAGAAATGGCTTATTGTAAGGAATAAATTTTAATGTCTCCCTCATTAATATGTATTATTTTTCAAAACTTTACCTAATCTGCTTAGTTTTCTTTTGTTAGCATTACAATTTTCTGTTCCATTTTTTGAAGAATAAATCTCCTTTCCATGGTTTTTCCACCTTCTATATTGATTTTTTTTTATTACTTCTCTTTATCATGTGAAAATGTATACTTTAAAAAAAAATTTCCATAAAATATAATTAAATTAAAGAAATAATCCTATACATATTAACATACATACAAAAGAATTTAAGATATTTGTGTTATTCGTTGTCTAATCCTTGTCGTTATCCTAATGTGCTTTTATTTGTTTATTTATTATTATTTACTCGTCTTTACAATAAACTTAAATTTATTAAACACACTACATAAGATCATATGTTTTCATAAGATCATATATTAGTTCATAAAAAATAATGTTGATCCTTTTCCTTCACATGGCTTAGTCTTTTTCATAGTTTCCCACCTTAAATAAATACTGAATATAAATATACTTAATTTATTTTTATGTGTGATTGTAATAATAATAAATTAATTGTGATAACTTCACTCTTTAATAGTAAAATAAATAAATTCAATAACAATTTTTAAGGTAGAGGAGTCAATAAACATAAACAGATTAATCTGTATTAAATATCCTATAGATATATAAAATATTAAATATCCTGTATTAAAAAAATCCGAAAATTTAGAATTTTTTTAAATATTTTACAAAGGTACTTAATTGATTTTTGTATTTATAAAATTAATATTCCGAAAGGATAATTATCTGTTACAATAAGTAATTCTACATATTACATTCAGATTAGAAATTGTTTCATCATATAACATCATCCTGCATAATATTTTTTTTCATTCCATTCAATATCATCTGTAAAATTATATGAATATCTCAATTTATATGAATATCTTAATTTGTAAAATTATATGAATATCTCAATTTAAATGAATATTTAATTTTTATAATTATATGAACATCTCAATTTATAAAATTAATTGAAATCCTAAATTAAAAAAAAAATAACCAAATAAATATTCCCAAGCTTCATCTTTTTTTCTGCATTTTTCCCAGTTATGTCATAATTCTTTAGAATAAATTCGAATATTTTAAATCTTTTTCAGAGTTGTTATACATTACCAGAGATGTAAAGTATAACATAAAAATATTGCTCCATATAATTTAAATTGTTTAAATATATGAAACTATTACAATATTATATGTAAATAATACGTAAATGTAATCAAAATTTTAAAATGTTGCACAGAATAGGTAAAATACGGAGTGCTTTTCAATGAACAATGGGATAGCTATTTGTTTTGTGTTGCCATGTTTTTAGTAAACAATCTAGTTGTTAGTAAACGAGTACTCCTTGCACATAAGATTATTTGGTGGCACATCTGTCTCACATTAGCTTATTATTTGGCTCAATCTACCATTTATGTGACCAAAATGAATACATAAACAATGATTACCTCATTTAATTCTCCATTCTGAAATTGATACATATTTTTATTCTCATTTATGTCATAAATAACTGTAAACTTTTCAGTCACTGACTTAAAAAAACAAGAATAATAGGTTGAATCGGGTTGGAATCAAGCCTTTGCACCATTTCTGAGGGATGGGTAGGGCTATTTTAGTTTCTTCCTCTATGATGTTGTTTAGTTTGTAGCTCTACAATCATTTTTTACACACTTTAGGCTAATTAGACCAGGATCCACAGTTTAAAGGGGATTCCGAATAACTAACAAACATCCATACCCCCGCCAAGATTCGAACCTAAAGTATCAAAGGCCAGAGAGCTAGCCAATTGACCATCAGGCCACCCTCTAAAGTAATGGCATTTCTTTTGAAAGTTATTATATAAAATAAAACCTCGCTTTCATTATGTACAATTTTGTAGTTCAATTAATCAAGTATGAATCGATGGATGTTAAAAGTTGCTGATTGAATTTTATTGATTGATTTTTTTATTAGTTTTGATTAATTTTTATTGATTAATTGATTGATTTAATTGATTTTTATATTTATATCAAAAAGGCAAAATAATCGTCCTTTTTTTGGAAAAAATAATTTATTGGAAATACAAGAATATTAAACGAGTTATTTTGAAACGGTATGTGCACTTTTATGTTTTCTTTAGTCAGATCATTTTTTTTTTTTTTTTTTTTTTTTTTTTTGCATTTTAAAATAAACACTTTTAATTTAAAAACTGTAAGATTTTTCTGTAATATATAGGATAATTTATGTGCGTTATAAGCAATTTTGAATGAGAAGCAATGAAAATTTAATTAAATAATACTCAAATAACATGGATGCGAAAGATTTTTGACATTTCTCTTTCATTTCTTCGAGGATATTCGAATCTGCCAGTGTAAAATACCTAGAGAAATACAACCTCTAAAAGAAAACGCCCGAAATTTGGTCTGCGAAAGCGCAGCAAAAAAATCATGTTCTTGTCAACTTTGATTCATGACGAAGGTCTACGGTATTAAACTGGTGTGCCGTTACACTCTGACAACAATGGCAATCTGAAAAAAATATATATATCCTCCATTACTTTCCTCTTTTTTGAAGGATATTCCGAAAATTTGATCCGATGTCAAAACTCACTGGTACTTTTTTTCGGCATCCCTTATCGTGTCATTTTATACATGGAAAATATGAAAGAAGGCTTCACAATAAGTGACAACGCGGCGAAAATCGATAGTGGTGAAAATAAGTAAAATGCATATTGTACTGGCAGCACTAGAGTCTTGTAAAGATAAAAAAAATAAACTGACAGCTTTCAATATTAAGAATGCGAAAGGGTAAGTGTTAACGCCTACGTGAAGTTATTTGCTCTAAAACAACATGATGAAATAATCAATTTCTTTTCGATATCAATTTTGGAATTCAGTTAGTGACATTCACTGTTTTGTTTTTATCAAAAATATTCATTTTTTTAATGTCAGATATTCTGTCTTTTGTTTTCATTGAATAAGATCTCAAATTATTTGGTTCCATATCAAACAAACAAATCATTTGGAACAAAATTTTCTTACTAAATCTTGTAGTAATGACATTTTATAAAAAGAAGCAAATGTCAAGAATTATTGCCAAATTGCTATTTAGTAAAAAATGCTGAAAAGTAAAATTTGATATTAAATATAAATGAAAAATAGGTGTTTAATTTAATTCAGCTAATTTGGATTGTAAAACTAATCGAATTTTATTAAAATTTTAACAACTTTATTATTATATTGTAATGAAATAAAATGCATTATGTAAACATATTGCTTATTTTAGAATTTTTGAAAATGCATGCACTTTGTGAGAGCAATTTTTTTATACATTAGGCAGCTGGCTTTTAATATTGTATTGTAGCATTTTTCCCATGTGAAAAGTTGTAGTTTGTCTTGCCTAGGAGAAAGGAATATATATTCTTTAAAAATATATATAATAATAAACTATCACTCAAATTTGACAGCAGATAAGCAGTGTTGTGAACAGTTATATTACATTAGAGTTTTGTACTAATGAGAACAACCTATCACTCAAAAATTAAAGCAGATTATCAATGTCATGGATAATGAGACCTCATGAAATGTCTGTGCGACCTTCACAGGTCGAAACAATTCTAGATAGGATATGGACTACATAATGAGTTGCTGCATCGGAATTGGTGAGAGATCATGGGCTGAAGAGTTGTTGACTCTAATAAAAAATAGAGTTCCCATTAACCTGAAAGTAGCCCTCTGCTTGAAGCCGTTCTAGGTCGAGTATAGAGCGAGATGTTATAGAATAATGCCGATAGTTTAAACAGACGAATAAATGAAATCATTACTTTTCGAGTATTTTCAAAGATTATTGGTCACCAGTCAATTATTTTATAGGTAAAAACCAGACAAACTATTATCAAACATTTGATTATCGGGTTCTAAAGTAGGCCTATAGGATAGGTTTACAAACTAAGAGTGCTTGGCAGCAAAGCTAGACCGAATGCTTCCGAGTATTTGCCGGACGAAAAATGCTAATTCCACTAATCTTAGTTTATTATCTTAGATCAAATAGAAAACAACAATATTCTATTGGCGATGTAAGATACTGAGATCAGCTGCGACGATTTTATTATTATATATTTTGTGGCATATGACATTTGTTTTGAAATAGAAAATGGATAAAACATAAGGTTAAAAATGAATTAAAAAGAAGAAAATATTGTATTATTCAGCAAATTCTTAATTAATGCTAATACATATGGAAACTCTTCCTTATATGCAAGATTCCTGAATTTAAGTCATTTAAGGTCTTTTATTTCTTTGTTTTTTAAATGGTAGCACATAAAATAAAAATGAGCAACTTTATTAGTTGCATCAGATATTCAGTTTAAGAAAAGGAGGCCTTAAAATTCTATAAACTTGTCTCATAGATCTCATGATACTCGTGACCTTATAGATAAAATTCTATGACCATTCAAGTACATGATTTGAAATCTCAAAAATAATTATAATAATTATCACAAATCGAAATTAATTTATCCTTTAAGTTATACATTAATCTATTCAAACAAATTTGTCAAACATATGGTTTTTTTAATTTTTAAATCATTTATCAGACAGAAAGTCAATAAAATCTATTTATTTGTAAAAAAATATCAACTTTTTTATCCGGCTTAATTCTCTCCAAGAAAATATTACGAAGATTTTCTAACAAATAATTAGAATTTTTTATACAAAAAAGACACTGTACTGCAAATTACAAGCCTTTTCTTAGACATATAGTTTTAAAAACATTATTGCAACCGTCCTTCCTTCTACTCAGTGCAAGACCACACCCTATGGCGTTCAAAAGAAATGGTCAGTAGTGATCGAGACTCTCCAAGAGGAAGTACAGCGCAGCCTGCACTCCCGCTGAGAAATATTGAGTTTTTAATCTGTTATCAGAGGAAT
>BPLQ01006383.1:0-258168 GCA_021605075.1 Caerostris darwini
CTTTCCATTTGAAAAGAGGAAAAAGAAGGATTTGTTTCTGAAAACACTTTTGCGAAAAGTTAAAAAGTTGAGAAGTAAAGTAACTCAGGGAACCCCTAGAGTATCTAGTGAACTTAATAACAAGAAAGTGTCTAGTCATCTAGGTCAAGAAGTCTCTAGTAATTTGCGCTTATATTAAGTGCTTTACCATGTTTTTTTATCACTTATCCGTAGCAATAATTTCAATACAAATTTATGTACTTATGAAGGTATCGAGGAACTTTTTATTTTAATATATTTTAACCTTTTTCACTCTAACATTCTTCAAGAATGCAGATGTTTTGCATCTTCAAAAAAGACAATGCATTCTTCAAGAAAGAAGATGTTTTGCATCATGTATAATACAAAACTGAGGATACTGCTAATCGATTTTAGAATATTCCATGTTCACTTTCTCTTCATTTCGCACATCTTACAGCACTTATACATAAGTTACCAAAGCATTTTCTCACCTGTGGTTTATTACCAAACTCATGATATCCCCCCCCCTTTTTTTTTAGCTGTTTATTTCATTTACTGTTCATTGTTTTAAAATATTTAACCATAAATATCATTTTTTTGTAGCTTAAGGGCTTTTTTTTTTCATGTCTATGCGGCATTTATATCAACAATGGATGGTTATTACATTTTCCTCATGAAATGTTTTATCGTTGCCCGATTATATATAAATGTAATTTGAAAGATAGACATTTTTAGGAATTGAAAAAAAATTTTAAGCTAACTGTAATTAAAAATAGTGGCTACGAAAATAATAACGTTAGAATAAATTTAAGAAATTTTGGTATGGTTTTCATTGTTTTCGGTAATGCATTATATTAATTTATAATTTCATTTTACATTCATAATTGTCGTCAATGTCGTTTTAAAGGATCTCTATTGATAATTTAATATAAATATATATGAGATCGATATATATATATATTACGATAATTTAATATATATATGTATAATTACAATTATATAACTACTTTAAATTTTACAATAATTTGATATAAATAATGTTTACATTACAAAATTATAATTATATTATAGTAATTCTTTATTTCGATTGCATTAAAGATCTTGATATATATCAACTTATCAATTTTTTCCAAATCATAGGGCTACGTAATAAAATATTCAATTGCTTCCTTACAGTTACAATTTTTTTTTTTGCTGTAAACTATTTGATGCAAAGCATCTAATTAAACATGTCAGAAACTAGATGTTTATTAATTAATCATTAATTAATTTTATTTTATTACAAAATGGAGGAGATATTTTTATTGGTCATAGCGTAGTAATTCGATTTTAGCATAGTTTAAAACATCTATTATACTGTTTAATGCCTCACATATTTTAATTCATAAATCAAAAGCATTCGAACAGCAATCAGAAAGAACAAATATATTAAAAGTTAATAAGAAAAAAATTTGCAATATGTATGCATTTGTGTCTCCAAAAGAAAAAGAATATGAAAAGAGTCCATGATTTACACATAAAAGGAGTTCCAGAACATTAAAACAAAGTCTCAAAACTAATAGGAACGAGTTTTCCAGCAATATAATCCTTTATTGAGGAGACGACTGAATGTGCAATAAAAACGTGAAATTTATTTCATTTTTTTAAAAATAATAGTGTATATGCAGAATTACTGCATATAAATTTTATGTTAAGTGATGGTCGATATATGATTATTAAAATATTTATTCATATATAATAAAATAAATTTATTCATATAACCTTTTCATGAAATTGGTTCATTTACAGTCCATGCATCTCTTATATTTATCCATTAAGAAATTGTCACCCAAAGAGTCACAAAAAGTAAAAACTAATTCAACAAATACTCATTTTAAGCAAATTTGTTTTAGCTCTTGTAAATCTAATTTAATGGAAAATATAAAGGAAACCACCTCTTAGATTTACACAAGAGAATGAGGTACCTAAAATAATTGAACACACACAAGTCACAATGATGAAGAACTCAAAAATGTACTATGAGATGCATCAATTTTTATGGTAAGCCAATTGTCGGTACTCTTCTTTTTCATTTCACATTTTAACTTCATGAGAAAGGAGAAAGAAAAAAGAAAAAAAGAATTAAAAAGAAAAAGTGGAAACAACTTGAAATGAAAACGAGGGTGCTCCCGAACTCATTCCTCTTCTGGAGTACTTTTTGGAGACAACACTCTAAAAGGTAGAAAATGAATTTGTTCAAAGAAGAAAAAAAATGTTCCAAAGTAAAAAAGAAGAAAGAAAGAAATATAAGAAAGGAAAAAAAAAAAGAAAAGAACAAGGAAAATGGGAGCAGACCACCAGCAGCAAACGGAGGAAGTAAACGACACATTCTTCTTAAAAAGACAAGATGTTATTCCTTCCCAAATTATCTGTTTCAATTGTGAATCGATTCTTTCACAGCGCGAGATTCGACAAAACGAAAGAATCAAAACTATAAGGAGAAAAAGGGGTGTACAAACTGAACTGAAATAATAAGAAACTTTAAAAGAACAAGAAGAAAAAAAAAGAAAGGAACTTTAGTAGAAATTTGCGATTCTCTTTGAAGCAGCACAGAGAAACGGTGATTAAAATGCGAGAAAGTATCTATCCAGATCCTACCACCCCTTTTCCATATTTTTTTTCTTTTTTTCTTTTTCCTGAGCAGACTAGAACGAAGGGAAGTGAAGAATGCAACTCCAAAAATGCTGGAGGAAGGACTTTGGAAAACGAATGGTGGTGTAATCCTCAGGAAGGGGGTTGTGTAGGGGGTCTGAGATTCTAAAACCTCGCATTCCTTTGCGTATCCTCAGTTTCTCAAGTATCGATTCGAAGGAGGTGTCGGAGGGGTGTGGAGAAAAGAAACCGAGGGATGCTGCACCTCAAAACCATTTCGAAAGAAAATTTAAATTTTTTAGAGAGAAGTTAGCGAAGTTTTTTTTCCCCCCTCCTTCAAGGTATCCCATAAGCCTCTGCGGTTTGAACCTGTGAGCTCATTCAATTTCCATCTTGTTAAGTGACTTCCACATCCAATATACAAGCTGTAAGAAGATTAATCAGCGACTAAGAATTTCCACCGACTGATTAGAAAACTATTCCCCCAATCGACAAAGGATGGGGCAGAAAATTATCCCTCGATATATTTTCTTGCGAGAAAATGGAAAATGTGTCTAACGACTTGGAAGATGAAAAAATAGAAAACGGTGAAATAGCGGCTGTTATGATTTCCATAACAATTATGCAAATAGATACGTGGGACTTATTCTTTGAAGGGATATTTTACGAGTTGAATTTGTTATGATTTAGTTTCTTTTTTGAATTTGGATAGATTTCTAATTATTCAAATGCGTGTAGAATGTTTAATTCTTATTTCGTCAATTTGCATTCATGCTTGCATAATTATTCAAGTAAAAACTAATTTATTTGTTCTTGTTAGTTGGACAACTGTTTTAATTCATATAAATACTACTTAGGCTATGCTACACAAACTAAATATATAAAAAAGATTTTTAGAATTTTAAATTAGTGATTAAATATTTAAGAAGGAATATATTTTAATTTACTGATTGATGTTTTTTTTGGTGTAAAAAATTTATTACTTTTAATACGATTTATTTATTTTTATAGTGATAACAGCTAATAAGTTATAGAAAAAATTAAAAAAAAATAATAAATGTACAGAAAAAAAATATTGTTCACTTATATGGCCAATGTAAATTTATGATCAATTAGGAATTATAATAACTTATACAATCAAGACATATTTTTGAATTACATTTTTCAGAAATATAGAAATATCGACAATAACTGAGCATTTTTAAGTTCGGCTTTTAAACGCAATAATATATGGAGTCTAATCTGATTTCAGAAACAATTTTGGTTCAGTTTTTTTTAATTTTTATTTTTATAGGGAACATAGTTAGAAATTGAACTGGATCTACCTTAGTTTTAGTATAAATCATTAATCTTTTGTATCTTTAGGTTAGAAAAAATGCATATCACTGACGTCAAACATTTATTAACATACTGATGAACTACAGCGAAAATGAACCCATATTAATGAATCATACAGCGTAATAACCATTTCTTCTAAATATTATTACCAAATTCTCTTCTATGTGTTGTAATCCATGTATCTTAAACTTCATATCTCTCTTTGGGCAACAACAAGGGGCAAATACTTTTCAGAAATTCATCTTCCGTCTTTTGCGAAACATTCAATTTCCGTCCTGTTAAGTGACTTCCACATCCAATATACAAGCTGTAAGAAGATTAATCAGCGACTAAGAATTTCCACCGACTGATTAGAAAACTATTCCCTCCTCCCCAATCGACAAAGGATGGAGCAGAAAATTATCCCTCGATATATTTTCTTGCGAGAAAATGGAAAATGTGTCTAACGACTTGGAAGGCGAAAAAACAGAAAACGGTGAAATAGCGGCTGTTATGATTTCCATAACAATTATGCAAATAGATACGTGGGACTTATTCTTTGAAGGGATATTTTACGAGTGGATGAATTTGTTAATGAATTTTGAGTTTCCTTTTCTATGAATTGTGGATTGATTTCTAATTATTCAAATGCGTGTAAAATGTTAATTTCTATTTCGACAATTCGCGTTGATACTTGCATAATTATTCAAGCAATATTAATTTATTTATTCATGGTAATGGAACGAATGTCTTAATTCGTATAAATCCTATTTAGGATATGTTGCACAAACTAAATTTATAAAAATGAATTTTAGAAAAACAATTTAGCAATTAAATATTTAAGACACATTGTTTTAAGGAATATATTTTAATTTACAGATTGATGTTTTTTTTGGTGTAAACAAATAAATACTTTTAATACGATTCGTTTATTAATTTATTGATTTTCATTTTTATATTGTTTAGTAAGTTATAGAGAAATGAAAAAATAAATAAATATACAAAAAATATTGTTCACATATGAGGCCAATTAAATTGCTGAAATTAGGAATGAAAATAGATTTTATACTAAGACATTTTGGTAACATAAAATTATTCAGACATATAGAAATTTCGTCAATAACTGTGGATTTTTAAATTTTTAAAAACAATAGCATTCAGAGTCTAACCTGATTTTAGAAACGATTTTTCAATTTCATCTTTTTTTTTTTTTCATTTTTAGAGGTGGCATGGCTAGAAATTGAAATGGATCAACCTCAGTTTTAGTATAAATCATTAATTATTCATATATTTAGACTAGACAAATTGCATATCACAAACGTCAAACATTTATTTACATACTGATGAACTACAGCGAAACTGAACCCATATTAATGAATCAAACGCCGCAATAAGCATTTCTTCTAAATAATATTACCAAATTCGCATCTATTTATTTGTAATCCAGGGATCTTAAGGTTCATGTCTCTCTCTGGGCAACAACAAGGGGAAAATACTTTTCAGAAATTCATTCCCGTCTTTTGCGAAACATTCAATTTCTGTCCTGTTAAGTGACTTCCACATCCAATATAGAAGCTGTAAGAAGATTAATCTGCGACTAAGAATTTCCACCGACTGATTAGAAAACTATTTCACCCCCAATCGACAAAGGATGGAGCAGAAAATTATGCCTCGATATAATTTCTTGCGAGAAAATGGAAAATGTGTCCAACAGCTTGGAAGGTGCAAAAAAATAGAAAATGGTGAAACAGTGGCTGTTATGATTTCCATAACAATTAGCAAATAGATGCGTTTCACTCCTTCTTCGAAGGGATATTATACGAGTGGATGAATTTGTTAATGAATTCAGTAGTTCCCTTTCCTATGAATTGTGGATTGATTTCTAATTATTCAAATGGGTGTAAAATGTTTAATTCCTTTTTTGTCAATTCTAGTTCATACTTTCATAATTATTCAAGCCATATTAATTTTGCTATTTTAACGAATGTCTTAATTCATATAAATCCTACTTAGGCTATGTTGCTCAAACCAAATATATAAAAATTAATTTTATTAAAGCAATTTAGTAATTAAATATTTAAAACACATTGTTTTAAGAAATATATTTTAATTTACGGATTGATGAATTTTTTGGAGTAAATAATTAATTACTTTTAATTCGATTTGTTTATTTTTACATTGATTTTCACTTTTATATTCCTTAGTAAGTTACAGAAAAATGAAAATAAATAACAAATATACATAAAAATATAGTTCACATATGTGGCAAACGAAAATTAATGACATATTAGAAATAAATAGATTTCATAAACTCAAGAGATATTGGTAACTTACATTTTTCAGAAATGCAAAAATTTCGGCAATAACTGAGAACTTTTAGGAACAATAGTATACAGAATCAAATATGAGTACAGAAACAATTTTGGTCCAGTTTTTAATATTATTATTATTTTTAGAGGGACCGTAGTTAGAAATTACACTGGATCTACCTAGGTTTTATATTTTTAGGTTAGACAAACTCTATGTCACTGACGACAAACATTTATTTACATACGGATGACTTACAGCCAAACTGAACTCATAGAACACTGCCACTTGACTATTAATGAATCGTACAGAGCAATAAGCATTTCTTCTAAATATTAATCATAACTAATTATATGTGGTTGACTTAATATAAGTAACTAATTTTATCTTTACCCTCGACAAATTGCATGTCAGACGACAAACATTTATTTTATATACTGATGAACCGCATCGCAGTTGAACTGAAACTGATAAATCATACTGCATAATAACCATTTCTTCTAAATATTATCACCAAATTCGCTTCCATGTGTATCAAACTTCATATCTCTCTTTGGGGCAACAACAAGGGACAAATACTTTTCAGAAATTCATCTCCCGTCTTTTGCGAAACATTCAATTTCCGTCCTGTTAAGTGACTTCCACGTCCAATATACAAGCTGTAAGAAGATTAATCAGCGACTAAGAATTTCCACCGACTGATTAAAAAACTATTTCCCCTCCAATCGGCAAAGGATGGAGCACAAAATTAACCTTCGATATATTTTCTTGCGTGAAAATGGAAAATGTGTCTAACGACTTGCAAGGGGAAAAAATAGAAAACGGTGAAATATCGGCTGTTATGATTTCTATAACAATTATGCAAATAGATACGTGGGTCTTATTCTTTGAAGGGATATTTTACGAGTGGATGAATTTGTTAATGAACTCAGTATTTCTTTTTCTATGAATTGTGGATTGATTTCTAATTATTTAAATGTGTGTATAGTGCTCCATTTCGTCAATTCGCGTTCATACTTGCATAATTATTCAAGTAATATTAATTCTTTGTTCCTGTAAGTGGAATGAATGTCTTAAATCATATAAATCCTATTTAGGCTTTGTTACACAAATTAAATATAAAAAATTAGTTTTAGAAATACAGTTTTGTGATAAATAATTTAAAACACATTATTTTAAGGAATATATTTTAATTTATTGATTGTCTAATTATTTATTTTAATACGATTTGTTTATTTTTATATTGATAACAGTTTAGTAAATTACAGAAAAATGCAAAAATAATAAATATACACAAAAAATATTGATCACATATGTAGCCAATGAACATTAACGATAAAATAGGCATGGAAAGATTTTACACACTCAAGACGTATTGGTAACTTACATTTTCCAGAAATATAGAAATTTCAACAATGACTGAAGATTTTTAAGTTCACTTTTTAAGAACAAGTCATATCTGATTTCTGAAACAATTTTGGTCTAATTTTTAATTTTTATTTTTAGAGGGGACCTAGTTAGAAATTGAAATAGATTTATCTCAGCTTCAGTATAAATCGTTAATTTTTAATATCTCTAGTCTAGACAAATTGCATATCATGAATGACAAACATTTATTGTTACACTGCTGAACTACAGCGAAACTGAACCCATATTAATGAATCATACAACGCAATAAGCATTTCTGCTAAATATTATTACCAAAACTCGCTTCTATGTGTGGTAATCCATGTATCTGAAAGTTCATATCTCTCTTCGGGCAACAACAAGGGTCCGCCCTGTTAAGTGACTTCCACATCCAATATACAAGCGGTAAGAATGTTAATCAGCGACTAAGAATTTCCACCGACTGATTAGAAAACTATTTCCCCCCCCCGATCGACAAAGGACGGAGCAGCAAATTATCCCTCGATATATTTTCTTGCGAGAAAATGGAAAATGTGTCTAACGACTTGGAAGACGAAAAAATAGAAATCGGTGAATTAGCGGCTGTTATGATTTCCATAACAATTATGCAAATAGATACACGGGACTTATTCTTCGAAGAGAACATTTACGAGTGGATGAATTTTGTTAATGAATTTAGTGTTTCCTTTTCTATGAATTGTGGATTGATTTCTATTTATTCAAATGTGTGTTAAGTGTTCAATTTCTATTTCGTCAATTCGTATTCATACTTGCATAATTATTCAAGCAATACTAATTTATTTGACCATGTCTGTGGAACGAATGTCTTAATTCGTATAAATCCTATTTAGGATATGTTGCACAAACTAAGCATATAAAAATGAATTTTTGAAATGAAATTAAGTAATTAAATATTAAAGATACATTATTTTAAGGAATGCATTTAATTTACTGATTGAGAAATGTTTTGGTGTAAAAAAAAAAATTACTTTTAATACGATTTGTTTATTTTTATAGTGATAACAATTTACTAAGTTATAGAAAAATGTGCACAAAATATTGTTCATATATATATGCATTTGTGTTTTTGCAAATGTTGTAAGTTAATTTGTTACAATAGAGTTATATTAAAGAATTTTCCTCTATTTCGTCCACCTTGTATAGTATCAATAGAGCCAAAAACAGCTATAGATGGTGCGCATTCCTGATCTTGTATAAAAAATTTGATACGGAAAATATCGAACTTTATCCTATCCATAGCATAGATCCTTCATAAATAATTATTTGGTAGTTGTCTTAGTATAAATTAACGTTTTATGACTTTATCCTAAGCAAATTGCATATCACTGACGACATTTATTTATTCATATACTAATGAACTACAGCTGTTGGAAAAATATAGAACCGATACAATCGTATTTATAAAAATTAATTTTTTCATATAGAAAAATCAAACATCTATACATTTTAGCTCTTTGTCTATTATACTCTTTCAAAAAAGTAGTTACATAGCCCAAAACCGTAACATTATCTATTACACTCATTCAAAACACTTGGCCTATTACACTCATTCTAAACACTTGGCCTATTACACTCATTCTAAACACTTGGCCTATTACACTCATTCTAAACACTTGGCCTATTACACTCCTTCATTAAAACTTAAATATAAATGTCTATAACATTAGGAAGAATTTCAATATATATTCATGAATTACTAGTGGTGTATATAATATACCACAATTAAGTCATGAATAATTTTTGACATATTTGTGCATATCTGTGTAACTGTTTTTTTTTCTTTCTGAATATCCATAAATCGTTTTTGTCACTTGCCTTTTCATAATTTAAATATTCAAAAATATTACTAATATTACTAAAATCCAAGTCTCCAGACATTTTCTATTGACTCCAAATAAAGATTGGTGGCTCCCAATTTCCCCAACCTGCGCTTAATTTCCGGAAATTTAATCCTTATCTCACATTTTTGGTCACGTGGTGTTTTCACTGCACCCGTTAATTCCCGGTCTGCAGGAATGATTGCGCCTCCCCTAATAGTTTCCAGGGATTAGGGGCTCTTGCAGTTAAGCCCCTCCCAATGAAATGATGAACGCCCCTCACAGATGGCTTTAGAAAGATTTCCACCCCTTAGAAGCTTATGTTCCAAGCAAAAGGGCCTTGCCTTTCATTTTACGATAACTTTTAGCTCTTTTGAGTTGGCGATGGCAATTTTGATGCCAAGTGCATTTGGCTCAAAATTGTTTTCAAAGTGAATTGGTTGTTCAAGTGCCTTTCGAAGGCCAAAAAATTAATTTCGAAATGTCCTGCAATTTAAATTTCGCTTAGAATGAAAGAAAAGTCTAATCAGATTTTCCATCTCGTGTCAAGTGAACCTCAAGTAAAGATTTGATACATGATAAATTCATAACTCTATTTTTAAGCTCTGCATTTGTTACATACACTTTATATGCATTTTTTATATTTATTTACAATGAAATTTATAAAAAAAGAAAGTTCATGAAAGTTTTATTTAATTTTATTGCAGAACTATTTTCACTACTGTTATTTCACTTTTCCTGCCTTATTTAAAAAACTTTCAGCAACTGGATGACTAAAAAAATTTTTTTTTTTTAAAGCAGCTGGTAAAAACTAGATAATTGTCTTGGATGCCTTAAGGCAAGAGCTGCACCAACGTTACTACCTTAACACTACACAGGGATGCGCGTAGCTTGAAAATAAGCTAAGAACGTTGAAAAACTATACCCCCGCAACGCACTACGACCATCCATCCTACGGTTTAAATTGGATTCCGAACAATTACAAACATCCAGGACACAGCTGGACTCGTGCTCGAAACTTGTGGTACCGAGAGCCAGAGCGCTAGCCACTCGGACATACAGGCAACTCATTAGAACTTAATTATAAATGTCTGTGCCGTCAGGAAGTATGCCAATACATATATTTATGACTTACTTGTGGTATATTATATATACCACAAGTAAGTCGTGAATAGTTTTTAACAGTGAAACCTTTCTTTTCTCTGAATAGCAACAAATCGTCTTTTGTCACTTAATTATTAATTTTTAAGCCATTAGGAAGCATGTGAAATATATATATATGGCACCGTGGCACTCAGTAACCCAGGTATCGGGTTCAAATCCCGGCGGTGCCATGGATGCTTGTAGTGGGTTCGGAATCCACTGAACCGTAGCACTTCACTTAGCCGTATGTCCCTGTCTCATGTGATCGTAGAGTATCATAGAGCCTTATCAGACTTCTTCTCACCCACAGTATTCCTAAACTGTAAAGGGGCAACTCAGCTGTAAGCACAATGGGGAGGTGTAATATATACATATATTCATGAATGTATGGTGTATACAATATACCACAAGTAAGTCATGAATAGTTTTTTGAAATATCTGTGAAACTCTGTGTAACTTTTTTTTTTCTGAATATCCACAAATCATTTTTCTTCCTTGTTATTACATATTTTAAATATCCAAAAGTTCTAACTAATTCTTTTTTATTAAAACTGATAAATTACAAATTAAAAATTCGAGTTCATTTCCCCATCCACTTTCCACGAAGCAATTTCTATTGACTTCAAATAAAGATTGCTGGTTCCCAGTGGCCACCCATTTCCCCAACCTGCTCCTCATTTCCGGAGGTTTAATCCTTATCTTACATTTTTGGTCGCGTAGTATTTTCACTGCACGCCTTCATCCCAGTCTGCGGGAATGATTGCGTCCCCCCCCATAGTTTCCAGGGATTAGGGGCTCTTGCAGTTAAGCCTCTCCCAATGAAATGATGAACGCCCCTCTGAGATGGCTTTTGAAAGATTTCCGCCACTTTTAGGCTTATGTTCCGAGCAAAAGGGTCTTACCTTTCATTTTACGATAACTTTTAGCTCTTTCAAGTTGGCGATGGCAATTTTGATGCCAAGTGTATTTGGTTCAAATTGTTCACAATGTGAATTACTTGTTCAGGTGCCTTTAGATGACCAAAAATTAATTTTGAGATTTCATGCAATTTAATATTCGCTTAGTACGAAAAAAAAAAACACTTTTAGGTCAGGTTTTCTAACTCATGGTTTGTGGCTCTTTGTAGATGTGACACATAATTGATTCATAAATTTTTTTATGCTCTGATATTGTTTCTTGCACTTTATATGTATGTTTAAAATTTAATTACAATATAATAAATTGTAGTTAATTTATTACTAATAAAATAAAAAATAAATTAATAAATAATTTAATTTATAAAAAAAAGACAATGAATGTTCCAAGTAAAAAGCTTTACCTTGAATTTTACGATAACTTTTAGCTCTTTTCAGTTGGCGATGGCAATTTTGATGCCAATTGTGTCTGGCTCAATTTTTTTTCAAAGTGAACTGCTTGTTCAGTTGTCTTTCAATGGCCAAAAAATAAATTCCAATGTTTCTTGCAATTTAATATACGCTTAGTACGAAAAAAAAAGTAATTAATAACTAATAATTTAATGAATTGTAATTAAATTAATAATAATTTGATTTATAAAAAAAAATCAGTGAAAAAAAAAGTCAATATCATGCCCAAGCAAAAGGCCTTAACTTTAATTTTACGATAACTTAAGTTTCGCGATACAATTAAATGATGGTTGTTGATGATTGGTTGATTTGTAAGTTTGGCGATGCCATTTTTGATGCCAAGTGCATTTGGCTGAAATTATTTTGAAAGTGAACTGCTTGTTCAGGTGCCTTTCAATGGAGAAAAAATTAATTTCAAGGTTGCTTGAGATTTAAATATCACTTTGTGTGAATGAAAAAAAAAAACCTAAATTTTTCAACTCGTGGCTTATGAACCTCATGAAATATATCATGAATTGATACATCACGAATTCATACACTTTTTAAGGTCTGGATTTGCTATAAACAAATATATGTATTTTAAAAATATAATTACAAGGAAATTGATAAAAAAGAAATATTTGTAATCATGCTGTTGATCAAAAATTTTTATTTACGACATAGATGTGAAATAAAAATGGGGAATATAGTTCTGCGTTCAAATGAAATTTAATTACAGTTAAATATTCAAAACTTCATTTTTTTGATTAAAACTAATATTAAAAATTAAAAACCCGATCAGATTCCTCAACCACTTTCTCCGAAGCAATTTATATCGTCTTCAAATAAAGATTGCTGGCCACCCATTTCCCCAACCTGCGCCTCATTTCCGGAGATTTAATCCTTATCTTACATTTTTGGTCACGTGGGGTTTTCACTGCACCCGTTAATCCCAGTCTGCAGGAATGATTGCGCCCCTCCCCCCTAATAGTTTCCGGGGATTAGGGGCTCTTACAGTTAAGCCCCTCCCAATGAAATGATGAACGCCCCTCAGTGATGGCTTTTGAAAGATTCCCACCTCTTACAAGCTTATGTTCCGAGCAAAAGGCATTACCTTTCATTTTACTTTTAGCTCTTAAGTTTGGCGATGGCAATTTTGATGCCAAGTTTATTTGGCTCAAATTGTTTTCAAAGTGAACTGCTTGCTCAGGTGCCTTTCTATGGCCACAAAAATTAATTTTGAGATTGCTTGCAATTTAAATTTCGCTTAGTGTGAAAAAAGAAACTAAATCAGATTTTTCATCTCATGGCTTGTGTACCTCAAGAAAAGATATGTTACATACTGAATTTATAACTTTTTGTAAGCTCTGAATTTGTTACATACACATTATATATATATATATTTTTTTTAAATTCAATTACATTGAAAAAAGAAAGTTAAAGAAAACTTTATTTCATTTTAATGCATTCTCATTATCTTTATTTTACATTTCATGCAATAAAAATTTTAATTAAAAGAATTAAACATTAAAAATTATTTTTTTTTAAATTTAAAAAATTAGAATTAAATTTTTTTTATCAGCTGTATGATTAAAAAAATTCATAGAATATAATATGCTATATATTTTTATTCATATTTCTTGCACAAATTATAATACCATATATTTTGAGCCATAGTCAATTCAAAATGGAATCAAATATTACTTCATATGACATTCTGTCCTTTTTTATGCCTCTTTTGAACTAAACCTTTAGCGCGCCAATTATATTTAAATTATTATTTCTTTAATGTGTGGTTCAAAAAAGTTTTGTTTACAATCAAAATACAATCAAATACAATCAATTGTTACAATCAAATTTATAATCTCGGATTTTTAAAGTATACAATTTTTTAAACGTAGTAATACGTTTAATAATATTTAATATTTACTTTTTTGAAAGTGTCTAATCATTTATTGATGAATTATAGCATCAATCATAACCGCTGGTAACTAGCAAGTAGTGAGCTTAATCAAATTATAATCAACAGCATTTTATTTTGCAACATTTTTTTTTTCATAGGAATGTATATAATACGCATTTTATTGAAATTTCTTCCGTTATCCTTGTAAATTGGACTTTCAAAATCAGCAAATTTAAGCCTTAAAATACTGTAATTGATTTAAAATTAACCTGTCTGAAAAATATATCTTCTGAACTCTCATAAAATGGATTTTCGACGCATAAAATAATCGTTTTGTCAATGCATGAATATATAATCTAAGTTTTAAAAAATAGAATGACACTAAAATTCTAAATTAAATATTTATATTTCAAATGCGATATTTATCGAGATAAATGTTTTTTCCTTACCTTATGAACTTGTCAACTATTAAAAAACTTTTAATAATTTACTTTTTTTGTAAATTGGACTTTCAAAATCCCCAAATTTAAGCTTTAAAAAAACTATATTTAATTTAAAATTAACCTTTCTGAAAAATATATATCTTCAGAACTATCAATAAATGTGGATTTTCAACGTATAAAGAATCGTTTTATCAAGTAGGTACATGCATAAATATATATTCTAAGTTATTAAAAACTGAATTACGCTAAAATTTTGAATTAAATATTTATATTTCAAATGCTTATCGAGATAAATATTTTATGAGCCTTTAAAATTATTTAGTACACAATCGTAGCTCAAATGGTGATTTGAAATATTGATCTAAGTCCACTGGAAAAAATTTATATACATAAAACTATATGGATATATATATATATATATGTATATTTAATATATTCATTTTTGAATTGTTACTGCCCTTAATTTTTATTAAACTTTTGAGAGACATCCATTTTTTTATCATTTAACAGAAAGAAATTTGAAGGAAAGGAATGTAAATATTTAACACTATATTTGTATATACTGGTTAATATATTTATGCTGGTTAATATTGGTTGATATATTTATGAAATATTCATTTTTGAATTGATTATGTCCTTAATTTTTTTTATAAAATTTTGTGAAGAATAAATCTTTATCATTTAGCAGATAGGATTGTCTAATATATTCATGCATACTAAATCACATTTAAGATATGCATGCAATTCAAATATTGGAAATCATTCATGATCCACGGTCATCAAAAGTATACTGAATTACTACACTCGCCGTCAAATTTATTTAAACTCTCTGATCATTAAAATAAAGATTCAGTATTTGCCAAAGAAATTCATATGTTTATTATTTATTGATATAGCAATAATGTCCTTAATTTGGTTCAAACACCAATAATAATTTTTCAATGAATAATAAATTGTATTTGATCATATTGAATTTTATTTCTTTTAATATTAACAATCAGTTTCCAAATAAGAGATGTCACAATTAGATATTTAACTTTTTTTTTTTGAAAAAAATTAATAAAACTAGGAGTGTTTGAAAATTAAGAACCTTATTAGCTTAAAAATTCATATAATACTTAGATTTTTAAGCTTATTGCATGTTTTAATTAGTTCGGTAAGCTTTGTGAAGGTGTTCAAACACTTAAAAAAAGCTAATTTAGCGCATAAGAGATTCGAAGACATGATTTGGTGAATTATGAGCTCAAATAAACTTTATTCAAACATCATTTATTTTAAAAGTAATGGGATGGATTATAATTGATTGATTAAAAATGATGTCCTATTCCCACTACGTATAAATGCTTGCTACCTGAAAGAATAAGAAATTTTGTTGTTCCAAAAATAACTAATTAAAATATTACAAATGTGATAATTTGTAAACATGTACTGGTATCGGTAAATTCCAAAACCTAATCTAAGATCTTGGAACATAAAAAAATTAATTAAACACCGACAAATTAATTAAAACCTTATTTATTTCCAAAATATTCCAATTGGAAAAAAAAAACTCTCTAACCATTGAGCCAAATGAAACATGATGCTAATTTTTGAAACATGCATTTTAAAAATCCGTTTAAAAATTAATTAGCAGTAGTACAAAAATGTATTAAGACACAGTAGATGATTGTCGCTTGATTTTTTTTCTTTTTACCGATAACACTGTAATTTCCCAATTAAAGTTTTGAAAACATGTACAATTCAGTAAAAAATGCCAATTTCATTTTCTGATCACATGATTAATTATTTCTTAAGTAATCTTTTTGATAATTTGACGTGCCAGAGTGGGTTTTAGAACAATCTTTATGTCTTAAATTTCTTTTAAATGAGTTCCTCATGTTTTTTTACTCATACCCCTTCTTCACTTCTGAAAATGTGTGCCTGTTTGTGCCAAATAGAGTTTGTGTTTCCCTATTATGATTTATGTTTCTGAGAAAGCAGGTATCCTCATATAGAGTTTACGATAAACGAGGTTAAGAATGCCTATGCTAAAGGGTTCTTTAATTTAATAATATTAGTTCATTTTATTTATTTTATATAAAATTTAAAACGTTACAAGTCTTTAAAACAGCATTTATCTTTAAAAGCCTATAATTCATACAAATAAATGGAGCTTTTAGTTTTTGAAAAGAATACGAATACTAATGGGACTTTCCAAAAGTAGTATAAATATTACGATAATATATTATATCAATATTAAGAATTTTTACCAGAATTGAATTGTATAATTGTGGTAAAGATTCTTACTATTAAAACTACTTTTGAAGAGTGTCATTAGTATTCATATTATTTTCACAAATTAATCTTTGGATTCATGTTATTTTCAGAGGAGGATCTGTAGAATAAAAGTGAGGTTGTGAACCCAGATGTTCAAATTCAGAGTTTCTTTTAATTTAATAGCATTGGTTCATTTTAGTTGCATTACATAAAATCTAAAACGTTCGAAGTCTTTAAAGTAACATTTAACTTGAAAAGCTCACAATTCTTATAAATAAATGAAGCCTTTTAGTCTTTCCAAAGAATACTTTCAATGATCCGCCGATACCAGTTCAGATTCGCCAAAGAAAAGTTGTTAAATTAATGGGTCTGGACTCCCAGGGATAGGAATTCAACACAGCCTTACTTTCTGCTATCTGCAGGTGCTTCCATATCTTCAGGAGAACAAAGAACATTTTACCTCAAGCTTGCGGCTTAGTAGATAAAAAGTGGAACCTTTTTTTTTCTTCCACGGAAGAAAATCTTTCAGCTCTAAGTTTTTTCTCAAGTCTTCCCACCACGGTATTAAGAAGAAGTAATTTTTTTTTATATATACCGAAGAGAATAACGTGTTAGGTAAAAAATGAGTATCCAGCAGGGTTTTTGATATTTTATATCTGATGTATTTCATAAAAGAACTGGGATTTATGTGTTTATAATCTGCCCATTTGTCTTTTTAACGTTAATATATACCGCCATCAAGATATACGACGGAATCGAAGTGACTCATCATGTGGTAATAACATATGAATCCTTCTAGTAAATATCATTATATTACTTCAGTTTTGTAGTATTATTTTTCACGAAAAGAGATTTGGCATTTCATTCCCAGGAGAGATAAATGTATATTATTCGACTAGTACATAATAACAATCCATCACTTAAATTTGTCAGCTGACATTAGCAGTGTTGTGGAAAATTATATTGCAAGCAATTAGTGTTTGTACTAATGAGAACAACTGGTCCTACAAATCTGATAAAATATATTCGGCATCATGTATAACAAGGAAATTAGCGAATGTATATGCGACCTTCACTGGTCGAAACAAATTACAGATTGAACACGGACTACACCATGAGTTGCTCTGTCGTGATTTCTTTATTGACCATGAGCCGAGAAATGTCTACTCTAATGTGAAGTTAGGGAAGCTGATCCCCCTCCTGACGGATTATTTTAAAAGGAATTTTTGGAGAAGAACGGAGATAATTCTGCGACGAATCGACCAGAAGTGTTTTTTTTTCACTGAATAGGCCGGGACTTTTCACCTGTTTTCAGAGCGAACCCCTTGTGATTTCGTGAATCACGCCGTTTGATAGTTAATGTCTGACGCAAACCAGATGTTTAGATTCATAGTAGATTCAACTCTGAAAATCTTCGAACTTGGAATGAACTTCACTTGTGTATGTAATTTATATCCTTAATTTTCATTTTTCTTCAATAGAGTTCTGATATATATGTAATGTTTGTATGTTTATAAAAAATAAATAGTGTTTGCATGAACATGAAATTGGACGCTGTAGGTGTAGTATATGCTTTTTCGTTACAGTAATCATAATAATTTCAAAGATAGACCTTAGGATTCATTTTATTTTTAATCAAGGATTTGTAGAATAAAAACGATATTAATAATCCCAGTTATAAAGGGCTAAACTTAGAGGCTCTTTTAATTTAATAATATTGGTTTATTTTATTTTACATTGTATAAAATCTAAAACGAAAGAAGTCTTTAAAACAGCATTTAACTTTAAAAGCCCACAATTCTTACAAATAAATGAAGCCTTTTAGATTTTCCAAAGAATATTTTCAATGATCCGCCGATACCAGTTCAGATTCCAGAAGAAAAGTTGTTAAATAAATGGCTCTGGACTCACAGGGATTCGAATTCAACATCCTTACTTTCTGCTATCTGCAGGGTGATTCCTTATCTTCAGGAGAACAAAGAACATTTTACCTCAACCTTGCGGCTTAGTAGATAAAAAGTGGAAATTTTTTTTTTCTACCACTGAGAAAAATCTTTCAGCTCTTACTTTTTTTCTCAAGTCTTCGCACCACGGTATTAGGAAGAAGTAATTTTTTTATATACCGAAGAGAATAATGTGTTAGGTGAAAAATGAGTATCCAGCAAAGTTTTTGATATTTTATATCTGATGTATTTCTTGAGAGAATTGCGGTTTATGTGTTTATAATCTCCACATTTGTCTTTTTTACACTGATATATACTGCCATCAAGATATACAAGGGAATCGAAGTGTGTCAACATGTGGTAATATGTTATTAATAATAGATTGATTTGTATTCTCCCATTTTCTAGTAAATATCATTATATTGCTTTGATATTGCAGCATTATTTCTCATGTGAAGAGATTTAGCATTCTATTCCCAGGAGAGATGAATCTATCAAAATGTACATTATAACAACTCATCGCACAAACTTCTCAGCAGACAAGTAGTGTTGTGGATATTACTATATTACATGCAATTATTGTTTTGTAGTAATGAGAACAACCTGTCTCTCAAATTTGATAATAGATGATCAGTGTCATATAAAAGATACTCATAAATTGCTGAATTTCTGCGTGACCTTCAAGTTCGAAACAATTGCAGATTGTATATGCTCTACCATGAGTTGTTCCATTGTGATTGGGGAAGTGTCTGATCATGTGATAATATGGTATTAAAAACGGATTGATTCGTAGTTGCCTATTTTCTAGTTAATATAATTAGAATAATTTGATATTGTAGCATTATTTCTCACGAGAAGAGATTTGGCATTTCATTCCCAGGAGAAATAAATGTATATTCTTCGACAAGTTCATAATAACAACTCATCGCAATGCGGCAGATATGCAGTGTTGTGGGTAGTTATGTATGGTTATGGTGTTGTGGGTGGGTTATGAAGTGTTGTGGGTAGTTATGTGTGGGTGTGGTGTTGTGGGTAGTTATGTGGGGGTGTGGTGTTGTGGGTGGGTTATGCAGTGTTGTGGGTAGTTACATGCCATTAGCGTTTTGAAATAATGAGAACAACATGTCGCTCAAATCTGATAATAGATATTCGGCGTCACGTAAAAAGAGGCTCATAAATTAGCTAATGTTTGCGTGACCTTCACAGGGCAAAATAACTACATATTGAAAATGCTATGCCATGAGTTATTCCATTGTGATTGGTGATAGACCGCGATTTGAGAAATGTCTATTCCAATGAGAAGTAGGAGAAGTTGACCCCCTTCTTGATGGAATCGCTTGGAGTGAATTGCATTTGTGTATCAAATTTATATTCTAAATTTCTATTTTTTCGTAAATAGAATTCTGTATATATGCTTATAAATATATTAGCTTTGTATAATTCAAAATAAAACTAAAAATGCTTCCAAAGTGTTCTCTTTTCCAAAGTCTCTTTTTGATGCCTTTATAGATGAAGTATAGGCTTAGACATTACAGCATTCATAATATTTAATATTTTAAGATTGACCTTAGCATTCTTGTTTGTTTTAAAGGGGAATCTGTAGGAAAAAAATGGAGGTTAAACATCAAGTGGTTCAAATTCAGAAGTTCTTTTAATTTAATACCATTGATACATTTTAGTTACATTACATAAAATCTAAAACGATAGAAGTCTTTAAAACGACATTTAACTTTAAAAGCCCACAATTCTTACAAATAAATGAAGCCTTTTACTCATTCCAAAGAATGTTTTCAATAATCCGCCGATACCAGTTCAGATACCCAAAGAGAATTTGTTAAATTAATGACTCTGGACTCGCAGGGATACGAATTCAACATCCTTACTTTCTGCTATCTGCAGGGGGCTTTCTTATCCTTAGGAGAACAAACAACATTTTACCCCAACCTTGCGGCTTAGTAGATAAAAACTAGAACCTTTTTTTTTCTGCCATGGAGAAAAACTTTCAGCTCTAAGTTTTTTCTCAAGTCTTCCCACCACGGTATTAAGAAGAAGTAATTTTTCTTTATACACCGAAGAGAATAATGCGTTAGGTGAAAAATGAGTATCTAGCAGAGTTTTTGATATTTTATATCTGATGTATTTCTTAAGAGAAGTGCGGTTTATGGGTTTATAATCTCCCCATTTGTCTTTTAACACTGATATATACCGCCATCAAGATATACGATGGAATGGAAGTATCTCATCATCTGGTAATATGGTATTAACAACAGATCGATTCGAAGATGTTCATTTTCTAGTAAATATCATTATATTACTTTGATGTGCTATTTCATTATTTTGCTATACTATACTTTGTAAAATGCTATTGTAGAATTTTTGTGTACTAGTGTTGTGGGTAGTAATATTACATGCAATTTGTGGTTTGTACTACTGAGAACAACCTGTCACTCAAATCTGATAATAGATATTCGGTGTCATGTAAAGTGAGAGTCATGAAATTTACGAATGTCTCTGTGACCTTAACAGGTTGAAACAGACACAGTTTGAATCCGAACTACACCGTTAGTTGTTGGTGTGCGGCCTTGTGCTGAGAAATGTCTCCTCCAATGAGAAGTGAGAGAAGCTGATCCCACTCTTGATTGAATTTACCGGAGTAAACTGCATATTTGTATCAAATTTATATCCCTAATTTCCAATTTTTCTTAAATAGATTTCTGTATACTATATGTATATATATATACAGTTTGTATATTTGAAAAAAAAAAATTTAAATGCGCCCATTAACCTGAAAGTGGCCTACCTTTTTGAAACCGTTATAGGTCTAGTATAGACGTAGAAGTTACAGTATTCATAATATTTTAAAGATTGGCTTTAGGATTCATATTATTTTTAAAGGGGATTTGTAGAATAAAAGTGAATTTAAGATTATCCGTGATAACATGTGAAGTACATAGGTTCCTTTCATTTAATAGTATCCGGTTCATTTTATTGTATTACATAAAATCTTAAAATAGTATGGTCTTTAAAATAGCATTAAACTTTAAAAGCCCACATTTCTTACAAATAAATGAAGCCTTTTAACTCTTTTCAAAGAATATTTTCAATTACCCACCGATAATTTCAGATTCCCAAAGAAAAGTGGTTAAATTATTGGCTCTGGACTCGAAGGGATACGAATTCAACATCCTTACTTTCTGCAATCTGCAGGGGGCTTCTTATCTTTAGGAGAACAAAGAACATTTTACCTCAATCTTGCGGCTTAGTAGATAAAACGTGGAACCTTTTTTTTTTTTTTTTTCCTACCACGGAGAAAAAATCTTTCAGCTCTAAGTTTTTTTCTCAAGTCTTCCCACCACGGTATTAGGAAGAAGTAATTTTTTTTATATACCGAAGAGACTAATGTGTTAGGTGAAAAATGAGTATCCAGCAAAGTTTTTGATATTTTATATCTGATGTATTTCTTAAGAGAAGTGTGGTTTACGTGTTTATAATCTTCCCATTTGTCTTTTTAACACTGATATAAACCGCTATCAAGATGTACGACGGAATAGAAGTGTGCCATCATGTGGTAATATGGTATTAATAACAGATGAATCATTCTAGTAAATATCATTATATCACTTTGATATTGTAGTATTATTTCTCACATGAAGAGACTGGGCATTTCATTCCCAGGAGAAATAAATGTATATTCTTCGAGAGGTACATAATAACAACTCATCGCAAAAGTTTGACAGCAGACAAGTAGTGTTGTTTGCAGTTGTATTACATGCAACTAGTGTTTTGCACTAATGAGAACCAATTGTCGCTCGAATCACATAACATATATTCTGTGTCATGTAAAATGAGACTCATAAATTAGAAAATGTTTGCGCGACCTTCAATGTCGAAATTACTACAGATTAAATATGTGATACTATGAATTGTTCCATCGTGATTGGTGATAGACCACGAGCAGAGAAATGACTACTCCAATAACAAGTGAAGGAAGCTGACGCCCTCGCTTTAAGGATTATCTTAACATGAGTTTTTGTTGAAGAAGGGGGAGAATTTTGTGACGAGTCGTACAGAAGTGTGTTTTTTCTATGTAGTGACTGAATATGTCGGAGTGTTTCGCCTTTTTCTAAAGTGAACTCCTTGTAGTTTCGTGAATCAAGCCGTGTGATAATTAAGTTCTGCCGCAGACCAGGTGTTTAGATTCGTCTAATTCCTGAAAATCTCCGAACTTGGAGTCAACTGCACTTGTATATCTAATTTATACCCTTAATTCTGTTCCAATTAAAAAGAAAATGACTATGTTTTTGAAGCTGTTATAGGCCTAGTATAGGTTTAGATGTTACAGTATTCATAATATTTTCAAAGATTGGCCTCAGGATTTAAGTTATTTTTAAAAGTGTGATCAGTAGAATAAAATTGAGGTTAAGAATCCAGAGTTCACATTAAGAGTTTCTTTTAATTTAATAACCTTGGTTCATTTTAGTTACATTATATAAAATCTAAAAACGATAGAAGTCTTTAAAACAGCATTTAACTTTAAAAGCCAATAACTCTTACAAATAAATGAAGCCTTTTACTCTTTCCAAAGAATATTTTCAATGATCCGCCGATAACAGTTCAGATTCCCGAAGAAAAGTTGTTATATTAATGACACTGGACTCGCAGGGATACGAATCCAACATGGTTACTTCCTGCTATCTGCAGGGGGGCTCTCTTATCGTTCGGAGAACAAAGAACATTTTACCTCAACCTTGCGGCTTTGTAGATAAAAAGTAGAACCTTTTTTTTCTGCCAGGGAGAAAAATCTTTCGGCTCTAAGTTTTTTCTCAAGTCTTCCCACTACGGTATTAAGAAGAATGAATTTTTTTTATAATCCAAAGAGAATAACGCGTTAGGTGAAAAATGAGTATCCAGCAGAGTTTTTGATATTTTATATCTGATGCATTTCTTAAGAGAAGTGCGGTTTATGTGTTTATAATCTCCCCATTTGTCTTTTTATCACTGATATAGACTGCCATCAAGATATACGACGGAATCGAAGTGTCTCATCATGTGGTAATATGGTATTAATAACAGATTGATTTGTATTCGTCCATTTTTTAGTAAATATCATTATATTACTTTGATATATTTCGGAATTAATTTTTAAAAATAGTGAAAGGAATTTTCTTTAAATTGTTTAATATACTATTTAATTTCACTATATCTGAGTATTGCATCTGTAAGTGTTTTTACAATAACCTATTTTAAATCTTTTAGTTAATGATGCAGTAAAAGAATCTATAGAAATTCAAACATTTTTTGAAATTGCGCAACAGATTTATAATTTTTTGGGCAACGTATCAAAAGGTGAAATCTTCGAAAAAGTGGTAAATTATTTTATTTCTAATAAAGAGATTGAGTCTTCAGTCTTAGTAGTATTGAAAACATTTAATCCAACAAGATGGGCAAGAGGCATAGATGTCCTTTTTGCTTTAAGAGTTCGGTTTGTTGAAATTCAAAAATGCTAACAAAAACAAATATGTTAAATTCCAAAGGAGATGGTAGAAATTGAGCTATTTCATTGAAGAAGATAAAAAATCTGCAAGTTTATTATGTTACTAGTTTTTCATTGCAATTTTTACAGATTCGCTCATTTTTTTACTCAACGCGGTTTCTAAAGCAATTCAGTCTAAAACTACCAATATTTCAATTGCCTTAGAGCGACTGCAAATCTGTCTCTAAGAACGTGAAAAATATCGACATGAATTTGGAGATTTAAAAAGTCAAGCAAATAGCAAGGCAGAAAAATTATCTATTTACTCCAATTTTTTTAAATTCTCGTCAGAGAAAGTTGAAACATTATTTTAACAAAATTTGTGAATCCCGAAAGCCTGTTTAAAGTGAGCACGTTTTATCGTATTGGACATTATCATTTATCATCATAGATCGCAATTCTATGGAATGAACGAAATTGTTTCCAATTTCATTGTCTTACAACCTGCCACTTTGCAAAGTTTAAATGACATCGAATTATTGGAAAAGGCTCTAGAATTTGTTGATGTATATAAAAAGGATATATATGTCTCATTTATCAAGGAAATTATCAGTTTCCGCTCTACTATTATACATGAAATAAAAAAAAAGTTATTCCATAAGGGAACTGGCTTATTTATTAATAAGGAATCACTTTACTTTTTCCTGAAGTGTGCATTGCTTTTATTTGTAACAATAACAATTCCTGCCACTGAGGCTAGTGCTGAACGATCATTTTCGAAATTTAACTATAAAAAACTTATTTAAGAAGTTCTCTGGGACGTAGCAGATTACGCAATTTGGCTATTCTATCTATCAACCATTCTATGGCCTGAAATTTGGATGCTGCCTTTGTCACTTTTACTGAGCAAAAATCCTGACAAAAGTAATTTTAATCAATACAAATTTTACAAAAAAAATAGTAATTTTAATCCAATACGCTCTTTAAATTAAAAGTTCATAGTATTAAACAAAAATAATGTGTATTTTTGGTAGCACTATATTAAAAAGAAAATACAATGATGAGACTTTGCATTGAGAGGCCCCATTTGGAACATTTGCCCCCGACCTCAGATGGTATAGTTACGCCACTGACCAAGGCACATGTTTTTTTGTTTTTTTTAGAAAGAAGATGACATGCAACTGAATTGCAAATTCAAGTTTAGAGTCTCCACTTCGACAATGAAGCCCAGCGAGAGATAGAAGATTTTACTGTAATGCTGAACATGGATTTTAATGTAAAGATTACATCCTCACATATTCTTCACTCTTAGCGAGTTGTTTATGGTCCATTACTTGAATTATTAGCTGTTGATAGTTAATAGTGACACGAGAGTTAATAGTCACCACGAATAGTCAATAACTACTAATCGATCAGTAATATAACAGAAACCTAGATGTGCAGCTCGTTAACCAGAAATAGAGAACAAAAAAAAAATACGTTGCCCAGACAAGAGCCATAACTCTCACTTGGTCTAATATCCAGTATCCAATAATCCAATAACTCAAAAATTCTTTGAATTTTAACAACTTAATTAGACAAATTAACGGACTTGAATAAACAATTGTCAAAAATTTAATAATTAAATTACTCAAGTAGTTATATTATTCACTAAATTCTTTCGAGAAGATATATAATTAACTGAAAATTCAAGTATTTGTAAAGAAACAAAAATTCATGTGTGAGTGTTGCTATTTATTAATATATTAACTGCATGACATAAAATAATGGAGACATATAAAATCCATGTAATGTTTATAACTTTCTGCATTTTCGAAAAACTATTACATGAAATTTTAGTAGGCAATTTGAAACGGGAAAATTAACAATAGTTTTTCATCTTAATATTATCAAAATAAAATTAGAAAATATTATAAACAGCATTGATTTCACATATATTCTGAATGTTCATTTTTAAAATTATGTTTCAATTAATTACTATAAAAAATTATGTAACCATTCTTACAACTTAAATAAAACTTAAACATAAATTAACATATAGTGTTAATTTATATTATTAAGCGTATATATATATATATATATATAACGGTAAATTTAATCATGACTACTTAAATAAATACACTCATGTCCATAAATTAAGGATAATGAAGTTCAGGCAAAGAAAGAGACAGAAGCAAAACAAATTTGACTTATTTGTAAAGTCAATTTATTAAACAAAAGGTAAAGAGCAAAACAGATGCTATATGTTTGACATAATTAATAAAAATTGCGATTTTTACTCCCTGGAGCAAATTTAAAAAAAAAACCTATTTACAAAAAACAGTATAACATGGTTAGTATGATGGTTAAGATGGAGTATGCCTCCGGACGATGCAATACAGGCCCTGCAACGCCTAGGCATGCTGAGTATCAAATTATCAATCTCATCTTGGAGAATATTACACCACTCATCAAGCAATGCCCTCCGAAGTTCCGATTGACAGGTGGGAGGGGGTTGACGGGCTGCCATTCCTCGGCCAAGCATATCCCACACATGTTGAATTGGATTCAAGTCCGGTGAGTATGCTGGCCAATCCATACGAGTGATATCCTCCAATTGAGGGCATTCGTCTACAATGTTTGTACGGTGAGGACGGGCGTTGTCATCCATAAACAGAAATTCAGCACCCATGGCGCCCCGAAACAAACGTACATGTTGTTCCAGAATGACATCCCGATAGATGTGGCCTGTCATCGTTACACTCTGAACATGCAGGTAAGTTCTGGAACCAAGAATAATTCCTCCCCAAACGAGTCATCCTGCCCCACCGTAGCGGTGTCGTTCAATGGTGTTCTCCTGGTGGTAACGGGTACCTGGCGCTCTCCATATGAAAGTCCGGCGAAAATTAGACTGCAAACTAAACCTGGACTTTTCGGAAAACATCACACAAGACCACTGTTGCGGTGTCCAAAATACATGCTCTCTACTCCAGGTTAATCGCAGGCGACAGTGAGTTGCGGTAAGTGGAACACATCTGATAGGCCTACGAGCATGTAGACCAATGTGCCCTAAGCGTCTGTACACGGTCTGCCTTGAAACTGTCGTACCGGTAACTGAAGAGAGCTGACGAGACAGGTCTGATGCTGTGCTCCGTCTGTTTCTTTTGGCAGTAACTGCTAAATGCCGGTCCTCATTCGGCGTTGTAACTCGGGGGTGACCTGTGCTTTAACATCTTCTCACATTACCATCATCTTGGAATCGTTGCCAAAGCCTGGAGATGACACTGTGGGCGATTCCAAGTTCCTCGGATACTTCCAGTTGGGTACGTCCACATTCCAGTCGTCCGATAATTCTACGACGTAAAAAATCATCCAAATGCTTCCTTTGTGCCATAACTATGCGGTTATTGCACTGAAAGGCTTTTAAAGCGTTTGTGAACAATTTTACTTCTTTGCCACCATTCCTTATATACCCCTCTCTTACACTCTTGTCATTGTGTCGTACTATCCGCGCCATCTGATGGTTTTCTGTAATTTGCATATTCTTCTTCAAGATGTGTGTGATAATTCTACAGGTGAAATTTTTATTTTAGAGTTCAATTTCTGTGTGATTCTGAATTATCCTTAATTTATGGACATGAGTGTAAATATGATTTGTTTTTCTTATCTCATTCACACAATTAATTATTAGTAGAGAAATAATACATTAATGATGTAATGGAGGTACAATGTAATTTACAAAAAGGCAAAACTAATTAAACATTTTGACCAAAATAACTGCTTCAAATCTATATTCTTGACTTTTAATTCACGGGTATATATAGCAATCGAAAGAGTTTCATTACCACTCTGAAAGTAGAGAAATTAAATTAATATTTTAGTTAATTAATTTAAAATTAATTTAATTAATTATGCAAACACCATGGATGTTACACGTATTCTTTAAATCATTAGCCTATCATATTTCAATTAATTACTTTTAAAAATATTGAAATCATCAATATAATTAAAAAATAATGTAACACACCATGCTAATTTTTATTATAAGTATATATATATATATATATACACACACACATATATATATATATATATATGTATGTATGTATAATGGTAAATTTAATCATGATCGCTTAAGAAATTATTTTCATCTATTTATCTCATTCACAAAATTAATTATCAATACTGAAGTAATACATTGACGATGGAATAATATACAATGTAATTTACGAAAAGAAAAATATAATGCTCTTTTATAAATTAAAGATTTTAAGCTCAATTTATGCTTCAAATTTATATTATTGGCTTTTAATTCAAAGGTATATATTACAATTTAAAATTTCATTACCACTTCAAAAGGAAAGAAATTTAATTACAATTTTAATTAAGTTTTCAATTTTAATTTTGGAAACCACAAAGCATACAATAAATATAACTTTATTTTATGAAAACAAAGCCTAACTGCAAACTATTCAAGTGCATAAATATATACAAATGAATAACAAAAATTGAAACTTAAAAATAAGAAATGTGAATTTAAGATTACATTTACCGTAAGTAAGTACAAACTTTGCAGATAAATAAACTTATAATGAGACTTAACAGTATTGACATAACTAAAAATAAAATTAATTGCACTGCTTTTGTGCATTTATTTAATTTTCTTTCAGATATAATTGAATATATTATTTTTAAGAATCATATGTTTATTCAATGCTTAAATATACATTTAAAAAGAAAATATTTTATACTTAATTAGTGCTATAAAACGGAAAAGTCCAATTGAAATGAATTGTATTATAAATTTTTAATTCTCTTGTGTAGTTTATATTTTATAAAGCTGATACGTTATTAATATTAAAAAGACAATAATAAATATTTGATAAATCCCAATTGAAAAAAAAATAGTTTTAATCTAAATATTCCATCAACGGATGATAAAATGATATTATCACACTTCATTAAATATTTTAGTCAATTGCATATTAATAATTTGGAAATTCAAATGAATTTATATAGGAATATCTGCTTATTCCATAGATTTATAAAAATTTCCACTTTGAATTTTGAAAAAAAATATAGAACATTTAAACTTTTCTTATTGAAAACCAAAATCCTTAATATTGTTACAATTACTTTCATTTTAAATACAATAATTAATTAATTGCACCGCTTTTAAGAATTTATTTAATTTTCTTTCTGATTTAAGTGATTATATTATTTTTAAGAATCATTTGTTTAATCAATATCTGAATATATACTTAGGAATAAAATATTTAATACCTGTATGTACATACCTGTTTTACCATACAATGTTTTATACCTAGTTAGTACTATAAAATTGAAAACTTCAATTGAAGTGTATTATTTTATAAATTTTTAATTCTCTTGTGCAATTTATATTTTATAAAGCTAATACGTAAATAATACTGAAAAGACAATAATAAATAATTTATAAAACTTATTTGAAAAATTAGTTTTAATCAAAATATTCCATCAATAAGTGATAAAATAATAATATCAAACATCAATAATTAAATATTTTACTCAATTGCACATTAATCGTCTGAAAACTGAAATGAACTTTTATAAGAAAATCTGTTTATTTCAACCTATTTATCAAAATTTCCACTTTGAATTTTAAAAAATATAGAGCATTTCAACTTTTCAGAATAATAATAATAATAATAATAATAAAAAAAAAAAAAAAAAATAAAATAAAAACCCACCTCAATATTATTATAATTGCTTTCATTATAAATAAAATAATTAATTAATAGCACCGCGTTTGAGCATTTATTTAATTTTATTTCAGATATTAGTCAATGCAAGAATATATATTTAGGAAGAAAATATTTAATGAATGTTTTATGCTTAATTAGTACCATGAAATTGAAAAATTTATATTTTATAAATTTTTAATTTTCTTGTACAGTTTTCAGTTGATAACGTTAATAAGTTATTAATATTGAAAGACAAAAATAAATATTTGATAAATCCCATTTGAAAAAATTATTTTTAATCTAAATATTCCATCAGCAATTGATAAAATTATATTAACACCCATCATTAAATATTTTAATCAATCGTATATTATTCATTTGTAAATTTAGATGAATTTTTATAATAAAATATGTTTAATTCATGTCATTCAATATTCAGTTATGTATTATTAATTTTATTATTTATTTATTCTTTATTTATTTTATTATTATCAGTTATATATTGTCTATTGATTCATTATTTTCTTTGTTATTCATAGTTTTATCAAAATTCCCAATTTGAATTTTGAAAAGAAAAATAGAACATTTCAGCTTTCCTTAATGAAAAATTAAAATTTTTAATTTATTATAATTACTTTCATTATAAATACAATATAAAGTTGCACATTGAAAGTTCACAGTGAAAAAGAACATTGCTTTAAAGCACGTACAAAACAAAATGAGATGATAATTTCATTTAAACTAAGAAAAGAGAAATAATGACTGAAATTAAACAATTATTCTAATTTGTTTCGAAATCATTTGAACATTAAACATTATATGAAATTTAATATACCTTAGTTGTAGTTTTATGTACAAAGACAGACTAAATAGTGAAATAATGCTGTTTCAAATAACCTTTAAAAATTTGAAATATGCTTTTTAAAATTATTTGTGTTAAAATTATAATAAAATTTCATAAATAGGCATAGCCAACACTACTATTCAACTCTGACAAACAATTTTTGGCTAAACTACGTTTTATCACTCTAATTTATTGGTTCTCAATCTATCTACACTTAACCCTCGTTATCAAGCTTGAAATTTGTCACTCCGCATTTTAAGTAAAAAGCAATTTTATTGGCTACTTCCCCCAATATGATTTATCATTATATGTCAAATACTTTTGATTTGTTATTCTTCATTAGCAATAAACGAAGAACAGTGTTTTATATTACAGTACTGTATCCAGAAAATTAATCTATTAAAAGTTATCACTAATTACAATTGACTTCTCAATTGGTTCTCATTCTATCTGCAGTTCATTTTCATTTACAATCTTGAGATTTATCACTCTCCATTTTATGTAAAACGCAATATTATTGGCTACTTCGCCCAATATGATTTATCACTGTACTACTGTGTCCAAAAAGTAAGACCAATTTTCAACTTAAAATTCCCGGGGCTTATGATATTTCAATTTTTTTCTTCTTTTTTTAGGTTTCTGGCACTGTCCTTGACATCTTTGTGAAATTTAGCGTCAAAATATTCATTATTGTTTTAATTACGCTTGGCTTAGTGAGACGCTAAAACTAATTCCGGCGATTTATGAAATGTCTGAATTAATCGAGCAAAGAACTTGCATTCAATTTTGTTTGCTGAAATGAATAGAATGTTGCAGAAGACATTCGATGAGCTTTCCTATATTGGAACGAAATATTTAGAAGTGGTATAAAAAGTTCAAAGATGGCAGAGAACGCGTTGAAGACGGAGAGCCCTCTGGTTGACAAACCAGCTTCAACCGACGAAGCTCACATCCAAAAATTTAAAGATTTGGTGCATGCAAACCGTCGATTTACAATTAGAGACCTTGCTGGTGATGTTGAAATTTCGAAAGGGCCGGTCAATTTCATTTTAAAAGATCTATTGGGCATTTAACGCGTGAAATCTCGATTGGTACCGGCAACACTGAATTTTTCGGAAAAGAGATTGAAGAGATTCAACGTGAATCGCTGAGCGCTGTGAAGGCCATCCCTGCCGTTGACTTTTTAGCATGCATTGAGGATTGGAAAAAAAAGTTGGTATAAATACATTGTGTTCGGAGGGTATTACTTTGAAGGTGTTGAAATAAATTTGGAAGAGACATATAGTGATAATATAGAGTTTTTGAGAAAAAAAAATAATGAGTCTTAAATTTTGGGCACAGTAGTATGTTAAATAGTTTTGATTTGTTATTCAACAATAATTAAAATATTAATCTGTTTTAGTATTACATTAGCATTAAAATAAAAGCAATGTTTTATATTAAATTAAACTATTCAGAAGATTAACCTACGAAAAATTATCACTAATTACAAATGACTTCTCAATTGGTTCTAAATCTATCTACACTTCAGTTTCGTTAGCAAGAATAAAATTTGTCGCTCTTTATCATTATATATCAAATATTTTTAATTTGTTATTTAACAATAATTAATTATTAATCTGTTTTACTTTTATAGCTAATGAAATATTAAAACAATGTTTTATAATAAATTATTCTAATCAGAAATGAGTCTACGAGAAATTGTTACTAATTGCAATTGACTTCTAAATGTATGGAACAAATGCATTATAAATGTTGCCATGATTAAGAAATTTTGAAAGCATTACTGCAGAAATAATTAGATATTTAATTTTTATTCAGAAAATTATACATTATGAGTAATTTGTCAGTTAATTTTTAGGAAATATTTGATTTTGATCGAATAGTATCAGAAAAAAAAAAGAGAACTTACTGTAAAATAAATAATTGATTTTAATAATAAATAATTTTAAAAAAACTCAACGTTATTGAGGATTGTGTTCATCAAATGTTTTTCGAGATTTATTTTGTAATTTTTCACTTATTTAAAATGTTTAATTTTTATGTGTATAAAAATATCATGTCTCCCTTTCAAACCATGTGTTTCCCTTGCGATTTTCCACCCTTAGTTTAGAAACAATGCATAAAAACTTTTCTAAAACTTTTTCTAAAATATTTCATTATAGGCCTAGAATAGAATAGGCCTTAATGTATATATATATATATATAAAATATACCTATAAAAAGTTAAATATCAATTCATGGACTTAAAATGATTGCCTGAATTTAGAATGGAATGTGAAAAAAACACTTATGTACAGAATAAATGAATATACAGCCAATATATATATATATAAATATATTAACTATATATTTATTTAGTCTGCATACATTTTTTTCAAATTCCGTTCTAAATTAAGGTCATCAGTTGAAGTTCATGAATTTATATGTAATTTTTCATAAATTTTAATTATAAATTACGAAATTGTTTTTGAGCGATACAATTAAAATTGTTTAATTTATTGTATTTTCACACCCCTTTTTCCTCAAATGATGATGTATTTTTAAATGCTTATAAAAGAATTAAGCAACTAAATTTTCTTCTATTTAAGCTATAGAATGACTTAAGATAACTTTATCCTAACAATATGACCTCTTTTGGAAAGATCGCTGCAAGATATAGCAGTTTCAAACCAGTTCTGAATCATGTTATAGAAAATTAAAATGTTGAATTAATGTTACATAAAAATGTTGCACGATTTATTTCAGTTTAATAATTGATATTTCACTAGAATAGAAAAATTCAATGAGTTTTACTCATTGAAGGACATCATAAGTAGACGTTTTAATCTCCATCAAATACTCTATGATTAACAAAACACATAGTATGATTAACAAAATTACAATTAAAACTATTTTGAGTCTTCAGATATTTAACATTATATTTAAAGCCCATGTTTTACCACTAAACACTATATTTCTGTTTAGAACACTAAGATAAACGGAATTTCAGATTTAACCTTATCTCGACCTAATTCTTAGATAAAATTGATAGAGTCATGTAAAATATGTGACATAAGTCACTAATCTGTGAAAAATTATTACTAATTACAATTGAGTTCTACGTGTATTGAAAAAATCCATTATTGAAATATTGCGATAATTTTGAAAATATTACTACAAAAATACATTATTAGACTTATTATTACTTATACATTATTAGAAATTTGTCATTTAATTATTAATAGGTAGTTAATTTGGATCGATTAGGATCAGAACATAAAAAAGAACTTACTCTTAAATAAATAATTTAAAAAAAAAATCAATATTATTGAGGATTGTGTTCATCTTACTATCCTCAATAATGTTATCTTCGATATATATTTTTTAATTTTTAATTTACTTAAAATATTTAATTTTTATTTGGAGACAAATCATCACGTGTTTTTTTTAAACCATGTGCATTTTTCTTGCGGTTTCACTCCCTCAATTTAAGAATAATGGCCGCCCTAGAATAAAAGGGACCTTGATATATATGTATATACTTATGAAAAATTTCGTATCAATTCTACTTCAACTGTTTGTTTATTATGTACTGTGATACTACTGTGCAGGATACCTATATATATATATACATTGTCACGTTTATATGATTGATTGATTGATTATATTGACATTTATATATATATATATATATATATACTGAAGTGACAAAAGTCATGGGATACCTCTTAATATCGTGTCGGCCCTCCTTTCGCCCGGTGAAGTGCAGTAACTCCACGTGGCATGGACTCAACAAGTCGTTGGAAGTCTTCTGCAGGAATATTGAGCCATGCTGTCTCGATAGACGTCCATAATTGTGAAAGCGTTGATGGTGCAGGATTTTGGGCACGAACAGACCTCTCGATGATGTCCCATAAATGCTCGATGGGATTCATGTCGGGCGATCTAGCGGGCCAGATCATTCGTTGGAATTGTCCAGAATGTTCTTCAAACCAACCGGGAACAGTTGTGGCCCGGTGACATGGCGCATTGTCATCCATAAAAATCCCATCGTTGTTTGGGTCCATGAATGGAAGTCCATGAATGGCTGAACATAAGTGATCTCAAGTAGATGGGGAACATAAGCATTTCCAGTCAATGTTCGGTCCAGTCGCACCAGAGGACCAAGTCCATGCCATGAAAAAACAGCCCACACCATTACGGAGCCACCACCAGCTTAAACAGTGCCTTGCTGACAGTTTGGGTCCATGGCTTCGTGGGGTCTGCGCCACACTCGAACCCTACCATCAGCTCTTACCAACTGAAATTGTGACTCATCGGACCAGGCCACGGTTTTCCATTCATCTAGGGACCAACCGATATGCTCATGTGCCCACGAGAGTCGCTGCAAGCGATGTCGTTCTGTCAGTAAAGGCACTCGAGTCGGTCTTCTGCTGGAATAGCCCAAGAATGCCAAATTTATCCGCACAGTTCTAACAGACAAGTCCCTTGTACGTCCCACATTGATTTCTGCGGTTATTTGACGCAGTGTTGCTTGTCTGTTAGAATTTACGACTCTTTGCAGACGTCGCCGGTCTCCGTCGTTAAGTGCAGGCGGTCGACCACTGCGCTGTCCATGGTGGGATGTTATGCCTGAAATTTCATACTCTCGGCACACTTTTGACACAGTGGATCTGGGAATGTTGAATTCCCTAACGATTTCCGAAATGGCATGACCCATGCGTCTAGCTCCAACTAACATTCCGCGTTCAAAGTCTGTTAATTCCCGTCGTTCGGTCATCATCACGTCAAAACCTCTTCACATGAATAACTTGAACAGAAATGAAAGCTCTGCGAAAGAACTGCGCATTTATACCTGTTCTACGCGATGCTACTGCCATCTGAAAATTTGCATATTGCTATCCCATGACTTTTGTCACGTCAGTGTATATATATATATATATATATTAACTGTATATTTATTCAGTCTGTATATAAGGTTTTTTTTTTCGAATTCCACTATAAATTAAGAAGATCAATTAAAGTTCATGAATTGATGTTCAATTTTTCATGAATTTTAATTGTAACTTACGTAATTATTCGTCAGCAACAAAAGTGAAATTGTTTAATATGTTACCCCGTCATTCTCTTTTCCTCAAATGATGACGTATTTTTAAATATTTGTAAAATAATTAAGAAATTAAATTTTACTTTATTTAAAGTTGCCACTGAATGACTTAAGATAATTTCAGAGTAACAATAGGACCTTTTTTTGATATATCTTTGATTGATATTGTTGTTTCAAATCAAACTTTTATGCTAGAAACCATGTTATAAAATATACTGTGACATTAAAATTTTGCACAACTTTTTTTAGAGTTTAAAAGTTGATATTTCTCTATAACAGAAAAATCTTCGATATCTACTCTGGACATTATACATAGACATTTTAATCTCCAATAAATACTCTATAACTCCCAAAACGCATAGTAGGATTAATAAAATTACAATTACAATTATCTTATATGAAATTTTACCACTAAACACTAATATTTCTGTTAAGACATTAATAGAGATAAACGCAATTTCAAATTTAACCTTAACTCGACCCAATGCTTAGATAAAATAGAATGGTGTACAATATGCGACATAAATCACTATTAGGGTTCGTGGCCTCCAGTTCATTATCTATTCATCTCCTGAAGACCTGGCATTTGACTCCATTCTAAGTCATAATGACCTTTTCAACTGTGCGTCTCATTATCTTACCGTGTCAAATATAATGAGCACCGAATTTGAGATATTTACTCTATCGCAGATGTTACAATGCCGTACATTACTTAGCATACAAAACCAAAAGTTGCTTACACTCAGATTGGTGTTCTAACAAAAGAATTGTTAAGAGAAATTTTGAATTTCTTGAATATATTTCCTTTATTTTCAACAATGCAAGGTTATATTTAGAAATGAATTGGAATATTGTGCTAGAAGTGATCAGCTTAAGAATTATTTTGATTAAATCAACTAACTGAAAATCATTGTTATAAGTTCTACGATTATCATCATATCATTAATATCACAACCAATTGTTTATTTTTATCAATAAATGGCATATTTGGAAGCTTTGCATTTTGTCAATCCTTTAAACATCATTTTTCCCATTAGTTGCAAAGATTCATAATCATTTATTAAAATTGTTTCTTTTATTGTAGCGTTTTTCATTAGTGTTACCATGGGTTTTATTTCATTTATAATATGTTTTATAATTCTTGAATATCCAGTTATCATAGAACTAAGGAAAAGAGATTTCGCTGCAAGCTTTTAATTTCACTTCATATTTCGTGTTTGTACGTTTCAAAGATTATTCCTTTTTGTAGTTAGATATTTGAACATCTAGAAATATTTCTAAAGTAATAGTTTTTAATATTTTTCACAATATAATTTTATCTGTTTTTTTATTTTTATTAAATTCTTACTTTTATCTGAAGTGTTGACGTTTTCTTTTACAGAAGTTAGATTTTAGTTTGTTTTCAATACATTTTTTATCCATTCAATTAACTTCGAATGTAATTTAACTGAGAGAAAAATTTAAACAGTCTTTTGCAATTTGAATAATATGTAATACAATACTATATCTTTAATAATAAAATACTATATACTATAATATTAAAATACTATATATACTATAAATTACTATATGCAAGTATTTTTTTTTAATTTGCAGCTTTTAAAACAATAATATTTTTTTAAATAAATAAATGAGCCATGTGGAATCTATGATAAAAAAATGGGCATTTTCATTAAAAACTTTGAAAGTTGTAAGTGCAAATTATGATGGTCAACAATATTTCTTACAGAAAAAGAACAAACAATATATGAAATCAAGTTATATATTAATTTAATTAGTTACATTATTGGATCATTACATATTATTTTGTGAATTTGCTAACAATAAAAAAATGAAACTAATAAATACTGATATTGTAAGAACTATTGAATTCTGTTTGAAGACAATGTTCCTTAAAATGACATCTAAAAATTTCTAAAGTATTTTAGTTTTAGTTCTTTTAAGAAATCAGGTTTTCATATGGTATTTGATTTCATTCTTATAAAAAAATTCAGTGATTTAAAAAAATTAATTTATTATTACCTTTTACAAGTATTTTAAGAGCAAATGAATGATATGGATCATATCAGATTCATCATATTCAATATATATAGTTACATCTAGGCGTAAATGCGAAAATTATGTGTAATACTGTGTCAAAAAGTAAGACCAGTTTGCAATTTAAATTTCCCGAGCATATGGTATTTCAATATTGTTTTTTGGTTGTTCGCACTGTCGTTGACATCTCTATGAAATTTTACGTCAAAATGTTCATTAGTGTTTGAGTTACATTTAGTTACACACACTTAGAAGAATCTGTTTTAGCATCTTATAAAACCAAGTGTAACTCAAGCACTAATGTATATTTTGACGTCACATTTCCCACAGATGTCAAGGACAGTGCCAGGAACCTAAAAGAAAAAAAAATTGAAATATCATATGCGCGGGAAATTTAAATTGAAAACTGGTCTTACTTTTTGGACACAGTAGTAATGCTGCACAGAAAACAGTTTCAGATATTCTTGACAAGAATCGAAAGCTGTGCTGTTTTATGTCGTGTTAGTAGGTGCTATCAGACTTCTTTTGGAGACTTTTAGTTGACTTTTTTTCTAGTATAAAATGATTTACGACTTGGCTAATGATGGCCAGTTGTTTATTTACTGGATTAGATAACATGGAAAGTTTTTATAGTTCGAATTGCAATGCAAGAAATAGAACACTGCGCATTATGTTGCAAATTGGCAAGTGGTTTAACAAGTGCATGTAATAGCAAATAAAAAACACAATGCATTGCAGATAAAAAAAAACAATAGCCTTCATTTTGATATTTGAGTAAATATTATTTTTAAGTCAATATTAATGTTAATTAAGCAGCTGTGACATTTATGTAAATAAAATAGTATTTTAAATATTATGTATCACAGAATAAATTTAAACAAGTAGATTAAGAATTGCTTTTCAATTATTTTTATGAATTTTGTTGATTAATATGGTAATTTATTAAATTTTATCGCTTGAATTATTTAACTTCTTTTTTTTTTTTTGTCTGTTTCAAGTAATCTGCTATTATTTAGGCTTAAAGTTTGCTTTCAATATTTTTAAATGTTTCCTTATAAATATTCACATCTTTCACTAAGCTTTGCTACTATGGATGGTACTATGGACAACTGCAACCAAATATTAGATATTCATTTTGAATTAAAATTTTCAAGTGCTAATTCTAATAAAATATTTCATCTATATTTTGTTTTAGTTTGGAGAAACACATTAAATTAATTTATTCATTTGAAATAATTATTATTATGTCTAATTTAATTCAAGTAAAAACTAAAAAACATGATAAATGATAGTATATTTGTATCCCACAAATAAATGAATAATGCTGGTGCTTCATAACATAAAAGAATTGCTTCAAGAATTTTTACTGTTATCATTTTTTCTTGATTTGTCTATCTATGCCTTTTTTTTCTTATTTTAAATGTGTTGCTAATTTAAAATTAATTTCTCTGGCGATATTAATATTTCATCAAGTTAAATTGTCAGTTAGTAAAGCATGATATTATGAACAGTTCTGTTCAGAATTGCAAAGTTTTGATTTTATTATTATTGTTATTTCTTTTCTTTCTTTTTTTTTTTTTTTTTTTTTTTTTTTGGCTGAGCATATTAACCTGGAAACTTTCTTTAAATTTCTTTGTATACAATATGACAATGGTTCTTGCAATATCTGTAATCTATTAGCAATATTATAAAGTTCATCAGAATTTTAAAATGTCATAAATTTCCTCAACTTTTCAACAATAAAAATGGTTGTAAATCAAACATTTCTTCACCTATATTAAAATTCCAAAATCATTTCTTTATCAGGAGCATTTAGAATAAACACAGACAGTTTAAAAATAGTATATTGTATCTTTTAGATATCCAGCTGACGGTTTGCTGTTTATACAAAGGATTGAGTTTGAAAAAAAAAATCCCAAGAAATTTTCTTTAAAAATAACATTCTGTTTTTGAGCAGCAGTCATATTAAAAATCGTAAAAGTTTTTTTACTTATATTTAATAGGAAGTAGAAAGTAAAACGACTTTCGAAGAAGATATGTTTGAAATGAAAATCATTTTTTTCAACGCTATCAAATATCTCAGGTGCTTAATCCTTCTGAAGAAAATTTTAATATAAGTCGTATTTAAATATGTCTGTCTTAAATATTTTAACTCTTTAATTGGATCCACTGAATATCAATATCTTTTTGGAATATGACCATTGTGAAGATTAATTTTTAATTACGAATTAAACGAGTATTTTGACAAACCTTGTATTATTCAAAGATAGACACTATTTCATTTTTAATATCGTACATCTGTCAACTCGCAATCTATCTTGACTTCAAGTTGTTTTACAGAAAATATGTCTTTCAGTATGCAAAATATAGACGAACACATGCTTCTTATTTAATGTTTATTATTATTTGCAACACATTACGTCAGAATATTAATTACGTCGTTAATTTAAAACTGCAACTTCTAAACTATATCACATAATTTAAATTTTTCTTTTAAAGTAGGTAACCTATTCATTTTTAAGAATAGCGCATACGTTCCCTTAACTGTAATCTGCTCAAATAGGGGTAAATGCCTAATAATAATAGCGATAAACAGCTCAAGTAATAACAATATATATCTTTTTATTTTGAAATCTCTTGTGATAAAAGTTTTTCTGAATCCGATTTCAATCTGATCTGCTAAATGTATTCTTAAATTTATTCTTCTAAATGTATTCTTATATTCTTAGTATTTAATCTGAACTATAAATTTATTATTATTCTTAAATATCAACAATAAATTTTATCTTATTATTCAATCCGAACAATTAATTTGTTCTTAATATTCTTATTATTAAATCCGTAGAGTAAATTTATTCGTACTATTCTTATTACTAAATCTGAACAATAAGTTTATTCTTACTATTCTTCTTCTTCTTTCATATTATTAAATCTGAACAAAAAATTTATAATTCTTACTATTCTTGTCTATAAATTGGAAGAATAAGTTTATTCTTATCATTAAATCTGTATAATAAATTTATTCTTGCTATTTTAATTATTAAATTTGAGCAATAAATTTATTCTTCTAAATTTTATATTATTGTTCTTACAATTTTTATTCTTATTATTGCTAAATTTAGTCTTACTATTCTTATTATTAAATCTGAAAGATAAATATATTCTTATAAATTTATTCTAACTATTCTTAATATTAAATCTGAACAATAAATATATTCTTACTATCCTTATTCTTATTATTAACTAAATTTATACTTACTATTTTTATTATTAAATTTGACCAATGAATATATTCTTAATATTATCATTATTAAATCCGAACAATAAATATAATCTTACTATCCATATTATTAAATCCGAACAATAAATTGATTCTTGATAAGAAATACACAAATCAAGATAAAACATAATGATCATAATTTCAAATTTTAGTAAAAAACAAAATATTCAAAAACGAATTGAAATAAAATGTTGATTAAATGGATTTCTTATCAGTATGAAACATGAAATAATCCAGATTAAGTGCATTTTTCTTTCTAAAGAAGGTAACCTAGTGATTTGCAAGGGAGCAACCTATACGTTCCCTCAAGTGAACAGCTATCTGTTATTGGCGGCCGGGACTCAAAAGATCAGCTTTTATAACAAGAAGAAGGTGATAATAAAATAGCCCGCTTACACATTTACCTTCCGTTTAATAGCCTCGTGGTCGACCAAGTGAATAGAAATTAACGATTCGTTGCTCAACCGCTGATATTTTACAATTTTAACGGCCTGGCCGTAAAAGTACCTGTGCAGACAGGATTTGCTACCCACATTTTTGTTGCTACCGAGCAGCCCTGGTGCTTGCAAAGGTGCCGGTAATAATATGTCACTGCCCTGGTGTAAAAAAGGAACTTTCTCGCACATGCCGATTGGTGAAGGTACTAAACTCGCTTGCAACAATCGAGGATATACTTTTGCGGTTTACCTTTAAAGTTCCGTTTATGGCCGATAAGCTTAAAAGTGTCGAGTTTAGTGCGGATACCAAAGGCTCAGGATATTCTTTTAACCGGAATTTAGTTACGAATTTGCCTTTTTAAATACAATTTTTTATTTGTTTTTTCAAAATCGTAAATTTATTAAGCAGGTTATTACAAAATAGTTAAAAGTTTACTGAACTATTGTGGATAGTGCACCAATTTATAGGATGGAAATAAATATTTGTTTTTGGCTGTAAGTATTTCACATTTTACTTCCTTATATTGGTGTAAGTAATTTATTGTAATGATAAAAGTAGTTAAAATCAATATAGCTTGTTCAAGAAATCATATATTTGTGTCTGTGGCCTGATGGCCGAAAGACTAGCGCTCTGCAGCTCAATGCCACATGGTTCGTGTCCACGGCGGTTCCATTGATGTTTGTAGTTGTTTACTGAATCCATTTTAAACCGTAGGTCCTGGCCTAATATGGCTGTGGGGCGTAGGGCTAACACTCCTACCCCGTAAAAAGAAGAACATCTCTAGTCTCTTAATCTGTCAGTAGGCAGAGGGCCTTGGCCCACCATGGGGCTGTTGCACTGATGATGATGATTCTTTTTATTAAATCTCAACAATAAATATATTTCTCTGTTCTCATGATTAAAATAAACAGTAAATATATTTTTCTGTTCTCATTATTAAAATAAACAATATATTATTGCAATTCGTTATATAATTGTTATTCTAATTATTGCTAAATTTATTCTTACTCTTCTTATTATTAAATATAAACAATAAATTTATTTTCAATAAGAAACAAGAAAATCGAGAGAAAACATACTCATCACGAATTTGCTTTTAGTAAAAAACAATATTCAAAAACATATTTAAACAAAATGACGATTTAAGGGGTACTTTTAAGTATGAAGCAATCAAGATTAGTTACAATTTTTTTCTTCTTGTAAACAAGGTAACCTTTTGATTTGCGAGGGAACAGCTTATACGTCCCCTCACGTGAACAGCTATCTGTTATTGGCAGCATGGACGCGAGAGATCAGCTTTTATAACAACACGAAGGTGATAATAAAACAGTCCACTTACACATTTACCTTCCGTTTAATAGCCTCGTGGTCGACCAAGTGGATAGGAATTAACGATTCCTTGCTCACCGCTGATATTTTACATATTTAACGGCCCGGCCGTAAAAGTACCTGTGCAGACAGGATTTGTTACCCACATTTTTGTAGCTACCGAGCCGCCCTGGTGCTTCTTGCAAAGATGCCGGTAATAATCAGTCGCTGCCCTGGTGTAAAAAAAGGAACTTTATCGCACATGCCGATTGTTGAAGGTACTAAACTCGCTTGCAACAATCAGGGATAAACTTCTGCGGTTTACTGCTAAAAAACCTTTTATGGGCGATAAGTGTAAAAGTGTCGAGTTTAGTGCGGATACCAAAGGCTAAGGATATCCTTTTAACCTGAATTTAGTTCCGAATTTACTTTTTTAAATACAATTTTTAATTTTTTTTTTTCAAAATCATAAATTTATTACGTGACATAAGTTATTACGAAAAAGCTAAAAATTAACTAAACTTTGGATAGTGCACCAATCTGTATGATGGAAATAAATATTTTATCGTTTTAGTTACTTATACTGGTGTGAGTAATTTATTGTAATGATAAAGGTATTTAATATCAATATAACTTGATCAAAAAACTATATATTTGTGGCTGATGCCTGATGGTCGAGTTGCTAGCGCTGCGCCGCTGGATACCACAAGTTTTGGGTTAGAGCCGCTGCGGTGCCATTGGTGCTTGTACTGTGTCGGAATCCACTTTCAATCACAGCTCCCTGTTCTAATATGGCTGTTGGGCGTAGGGATAACACCCCTACCCCGTAAAAAGAAAAACATCTCTCATCTCGTAATCTGCCAGCAGACAGACGATCTTGGCGCACCATGGGGTTGTTGCACAGAGGATGATGTTTCTTTTTGTTAAATCTGAACAATAAATATATTTTTTCTGTTCTCATTTTTAAAACTAAGCAATTAATATATTCTTAGTATTCTTCTTATAATTTTTATTCTTATTATTGCTAAATTTGATCTTTCTCATCTAATTATTTAATCTGAACAATAAATTTATTCTTACTATTATTATTATTAAATCAGAACAATAATAATAACAATTCTTAATAAGAAACAAGCGAAGATAAATCATATTGATAATAATTTCGATTCTAATAAAAACAATATTAAAAAATAAATTGAATTAAAATGAAGATTTAAGGGGCTTCTGATAAGTATGAAATATAAAATAATCCAGATCAGCCTTTAAAGAAAAGAAAAGAAGCTAACTTTTAAAGAAGCTAACCTATTGATTTGCAAGGGAACAACTTATATGTTCCCTTAAATGAACAGCTATCTGTTATTGGCGGCCGGGACGCAAAAGATCAGCTTTTATAACAAGAAGAAGGTGATAATAAAACAGCCCGCTTACACATTTACCTTCCCTTTAATAGCCTCGTGGTCGACCAAGTGGATAGGAATTAACGATTCGTCGCTCACCGCTGATATTGTACAAATTTAACGGCCTGGCCGTAAAAGTACCTGTGCAGACAGGATTTACTTCTTTATATTGATGTGAGTAATTTATTGTAATGATAAAAGTATTTAATATAAGTATGACTTGTTCAAGAAATTATATATCTGTGCCTGGGGTCTGATGGCCTAGTGGCTAGCTGTCTGTCACTGGATACCACAGGTGTCGGGTTTGAATCCCGTCGTTGCCATGGATGTCTGTAATGGTTTAGAATCCACTTTAAGGCTTTAGTACCGGTCTAATATGGCTTTGGGCGTAGGGCTAACATTCCTGCCCCTAAAAAAAAATCTCCCGTCTCTTAGTCTGCCAGTAGGCAGATGACCTTGGAACACCATGGAGATGTTGCACCGATGAGGATGATTCTTTTTATTAAATCTAAACAATAAATAATTTTTTTTCTGTTCTCAGTATTAAACTAAACAATAAATTTATTCTTGTTATAAATTTTATTCTTATTATTGCTAAATTTATTCTTACTATTCTTATTATTAAAATTGAACAATAAATATATTATCATTATTATCATTATTAACCTGAACAATAGATTTATTCTTAAAAGAAACAAGCAAATAACTATAAAGCATACTGATCATAATTTCGATTCTAGTTAAAACCAATATTAAAAAAAAAATTGAAATAAAATGATAATTTAAGGGGTTTCTTATAAATATGATATAACCGATATTAGTTAAGATTTTTTCTTCTTCTAAAGAAGGCTACAGAGCATCTGCTCTATAAAATTTTCTTTTAAAGTTTGGATTTCTGTAATTACGTAACTTTAAAATAAAATTATGATATGAAGGTACAGAGTATTTTACCCTAGGGACTCCGAATAAACATCAGCCATTACTTTACGTTACGTGATGTTCTAAAGAAGGTAACCTATTGATATGCAAGGGAGCATTTTATATGTCCCCTGAAGTGAACAGCTATCTGTTATTGGTGGCCGGGACGCAAAAGATCGGCTTTTATAACAAGAAGAAGGTGATAATAAAACAGCTCGCTTACACATTTACCTTCCGTTTAATAGCCTCGTGGTCGACCAAGTAGATAGGAATTAACGATTCGTTTCTTAACCGCTGATATTTTACAAATTTAACGGTCTGGCCGTAAAAGTACCTGTGCAGACAGGATTTGTTACCCACATTTTTGTTGCTACCAAGCCGCCCTGGTGCTTGCAAAGGTGTCGGTAATAATCTGTCGCTGTCCTGGTGTAAAAAAGGTACTTTATCGCACATGCCGATTGTTGAAGGTACTAAACTCGCTTGCAACAATCAGGGATATGCTTCTGCGGTTTACCCTTAAAGAACCGTTTATGGCCGATAAGTGTAAAAGTGTCGAGTTTAGTACGGATACCAAAGGCTCAGGATATCCTTTTAGCCGGAATTTAGTTTTAAAATACTATTTTTAAATAGTTTTTCAAAATCACAAATTTATTAATTAGATTATTACCAAAAAACTTAAAAGTTTTATAAACAGTTGTGGATAGTGCACTAATTCATCTGATGGAAATAAAAATGAGCTTCTCTTTGTCAGTATTCCATGTTTTATTTCCTTTATTGGTGTGAGTATTTTATTTTAATGATAAAAGTATTTAATATTAATATATTGTTCTTCTAATGCAGCTAGCAATAAAGAGACAGTTAATCTTTATGCTATAAGCGACGGCTGCATCGACTTTATTCATTTAGCACTACCCAAGTGGCACGTGTAGCTTGAAGATATACTACAGACGTGAGTAACACTACCCCACAATGTTCTAAGATCATATCTGTTATCGAGTGCCAGAACGCTAGGCAATCGGTCACCAGGTTAATTTTTTCTTAACTTTATTCTTATTATTCTTGTTTTTAAATCTGAACAATAAATTCATTTTCACTGCTCTTATCATTTAATACGAACGATAAATTAATTCTTACAATTCACATTATTGAATATGTACACTAAATTTATTCTTCATAAAAAAAGAAATAAAGATATAACGTTTTTGTTTTTGTTGTTTCTTATCCCACTTGGCTGGCCAAGCCCACGAGCCCATATGTACTCATGATTGAAGGGAAGGAAGCAGCTTCTATTGTGATGGAGCACCTGTAGGTAGAAGTCTGACTTTGGCACCGTGACGCTCTTACAGTCAAAGGAGACCGGGACCTACGGCTCAAAGTGGATTCCGAACCACTACAAACATCCATGGCACCGCCGGGATTCGAACCCGAAACCTGTGGCACCGAGTACCAGAGCTCTAGACACTCGGCCATTCAGGTCCCAAATTTGTGAATGCCAACGGCACGCGGTGTTCCCAGGTGGTCACCCACCCAAGTACTGACCGCGCCCAATGATGCTTGACTTCGGTGATCTAACGAGAACCGGTATATTCAGCATGGTATGGCCGTTGGCAGATATAACGTACTGATGATAATTTCGATGCTAGTAAAAAACAATATTCAATAACAAGCTTAAATAAAATGATGATTTAAGGTGTTTATTATAAGTATTAAATATGAAATAATCCAAATTAGCTGCAATTTTTTTTCTTATAAAGAAGGAACTTACTGATTAGCAATTGAGCAGCATATACGTCCCCTCAAGTGAACAGCTATCTGTTATTGGCGGCCGGGACGCAAAAGATCAGCTTTTATAACAAGAAGAAGGTGATAATAAAACAGCCCGCTTACACATTTACGTTCCGTTTAATAGCCTCGTGGTCGACCAAGTGGATAGGAATTAACGATTCGTTGCTCACCACTGATATTTTACAAATTTAACGGCCTGGCCGTAAAAGTACCTGTGCAGACAGGATTTGTTACCCACATTTTTGTAGCTACTGTGCCGCCCTGGTGCTTGTAAAGGTGCCGGCAGTAATCTGTCGCTGCCCTGGTGTAAAAAAAGGAATTTTATCGTACATGCCGATTGTTGAAGGTACTAAACTCTCTTGCAACAATCAGGGATATACTTCTGCGGTTTACCGCTAAAGAACCGTTTATGGCCGATAAGTGCAAAAGTATCGAGTTAGTGCGAAGAGCAAAGGCCCAGGATATCCATTTAACCGGAATTTAGTACATTATTTACAATTTTTAATTTGTTTTCCAAAATCATAAATTTATTAAGGAGATTATTACGAAATGGTTAAAAGTTTGCCAAGCAGTTTTGGATAGTGCACTAATCAAAATGATGGAAATTAAAATTTGTTTTTGCTTGTAAGTACCATGCTTTATTTCCTTGTATTGGTTGAGTAATTTATTGTAATGACAAAAGTATTTAATATCAATATAGCAAGTTAGATTTCAAGAAATTATATAGTTTTGTGTAAGAAAAAAGAAAAAAATTATACAGCATATGTACATAAAAGATCTTATAAAGCAACCTTTTAAAACATTAACTAGAAATTATTTTTTTTTAATTTTTAAAAATTGTTTGAGCAGAATTTTTAACAATTTTTGCCGATAAGCCAGTTACGTAACACACTATTTCGAAATTTATTTTTAAACTATTTCTAATCCAGCACGTTTTTGTTTTAATAATAAAATGTTTGTCAAAAGGTTATATGTACAAGTTATCAAGTGAATTTATTTCAATTAGTACAGATATAAAACATATCTAATATATTTTTATAGTTAATGATCACACTATTAAAAAATAATTCATTAAATAATAACTAAATCTGGTGATATAGAAATCTTTTCAAAGGCTTATGCATGGAAATATAAACAATATATATATTTATTCCTCAGTATTTCACCTGAATGAATAATACAAGTTCAATTTTTGTATAATTACTAGAAATTCATTATTTGCATAATTATTAGAAGTTCATTATTTGTCTAAGTATAAATTATTATTTACAATTATTAGAAATTCATTATTTGAATAATCATTAGAAATTTATTATTTGTATAGTTATTAGAATTTTTTTTTTAATAATTATTAGAAATTAATTATTTTATAATTATTAGAAATTCGTTATTTGAATAATTACTAGAGATGAATTTAATTTAATAAATATCATTTATTTTTATGTGATAAGTTATTTTATACAAATAGTTAACTTTTTTTGGTTATAAATCTACTTAATTAATATGCTAATTATTAATTATTGTGGGCATAAACACATAAGGAAATTTCGTTAATTAAATGACAAAAAGGCTTTTCAGTAATTAATACTTTTTATTGAGGCTGGATAATTTTCAATACCTCTAGTTCATAATAAAGCATATTATTTAAGAATTAAAGTGTTGCAGAATTTACAAATATTAAATATAAAGATATTTAAAAGCATCTTATTCTACGCGCAGTTTATAGACGTTTATAAAAATTAATATTTTTCATGGAAATTTTTGATATTCTTAAAATTCTTCGAAATAATATATAATGTTTACTTTTTTTTTTATGTTTCTAAAGAATTTCTTAGAGGTAATCATTAAGGATTTTTTCCCCAAAAAATGAAGCATGCGTTCCTATAATAATTTCTGAAATGTTATAAATAGCATTTTTGTTATAAATAACATTTTTCATAATAAGATCCTAAGAAATGTAAGTCATTGTGCAGTTATTGATTTAAATGTATAGAAGTAAATATTAATAACAAAATGCAGTATGTTTTATAAATTAAAAAAATATTTTTGGACTAGTAAATTTCATTTGTCATAAGTTATGATTCTTATGCATGCACACATATAAAATACACACTGTAAGGTAAATTGAGATTAAAGATAATGAATGAAAAATTTAATTATAATAGTGATACTATAAATATTTGGTTCAAAATGAAATATATTTTTTTATTACAAATTGCTAATATTAAATTATACGTACTAGAAAATTTACAAATTATACTGCGTTTTATGAATATTAAAAAGTTAAATGAAATTTCATGCATACATTAAACAGATAATTAACAGAAATTAAAAAAAGTATATATTTCATCAAACATTCACATACACAGAGAGAAAAAGTTTTTCAAAAGCAGTTTTCTATTAAAAACTTACTAACAAAACTACTTACTTAAAATACTTTCGAAGTCATTTTAAAACATTTTTTATAACATCATTATTTTTCTTGATAATTAAATTTAATTTCCTGAAATTTTAAAACTATTTTACTGGAATAAAAATTGTTTATTTTGTTTCTAGGAATCAATTAAGAAAGATAGAATAATTTTATAGAAAAAAATAACATGTAAATCTGAAAGAAAAAAGAAAAGAAAATATATATATCTGTTTTTTTAAAAGCATTTTAATTAAAAAAATGATTTGAAAAGGAAATGAAAATTTTTATTCATACTGCAATGAAGAAACAATTTCAGAAAATTATAAAAACTATTTTAACAAAATTGCTGCATTTAAAATGCCTTTTATTGAAACTATGAAAAAAATAACTAATACAAGTGTAAAATGTTTATTATATATACATTAAATATTCATGAAATACGAGTTTCTAATATGGTGATGATACTACTCTTTTTATATAAAATGATTCCAAATAGAAAAATATATAATTTTTCTATGGATTAAAATATGTGTTAAATACATAAATTAATAATTTTTTAAATCCAACAGCTGAAATGTAGCATTTATTTGATATAGCATTGATAAAAGAAAATTTGACATGGCAATGATCATTAAAACAACATCGTACAAGCATAATTTCATTTAAATATATTAAGCATTATATGATATTCTACTGAATATTTAATAATATACATTTTGCATTGATCTAATTTAAAAGTCCATTTATTAACTTTATTCGACAAATATTATTCAAACTGTAATAAAAAAAATTTCTAGAAAATTATAAAAATTATTTCGACTAAATTATCCAATTTAAAATGTACTTTATTGAAAAATATGCAAACATGTCTAATACAAGTGTAGAATGTTTACTATACATACATAAAATTTTTACATAATGAAAGTTTCTGAAATGGTTAAGATACTACCCATTTTTTTATATAAAGTGTTTCCAAATACAAAAAGATATATTTTTTTATTGATTAAAATGTTTGTTAGATACATGAATAAATATTTTTTTTTTACGCCAACAGCTGAAATATAGCTTTTTTTAAAAAGTATTATCATATTTGATAAAAAAAATTCATATGGACATAATCCATAAAACCACATCGTAGGCGTAATTTCATAGAAAACGTAAAATATTAAAAATTATATGACAGTCTACTTGATATTTAATATTATATTTTGCACTGAATTAATTTAATGATCAATTTAATTAATTCAATGGTTATTAAATTAATACTATGCAAATTCAGGCGATACGACCTGTATCTTAAAATATTGATAAACTATACAAACACAATTTCTTAGAATTTTGTAATTAATTAATTTACATTGAAAAAAATGAAAATTTAAATTTAAAAATTAAAATTTAACCCATAAAAATAAGAAACCCATATACACCCATAGAAATAAGAAACCATATATACCCATAGAAATAAGATACACATATATAACCACACAAATAAGAAACGAACACCCATTCGTATAAGAAAGTATTAAATAAAAAAAATAAAAATAAAAGTCTGTATTAAAAAATGCAAGATAACTAAAAAACTGTGGCATTATTTACATTTTAACGTAAGTTATTCGAAACATTTATGTAGCTTATTTTGCTGTAATTTTTTACTAATGAATACAAGTTTCCAAACTAATTTTTTTGAAGAACAATTTTTTTACAATTTTTTTTCTTTTTTGAATGAATCAACAACACCATTGTAACTTTCCTTATTTAATATTAAATCTTTTATAGTATATTTCAAAAGTGACAAAAATTATATATCATATTTTGCATTGAATTAATTTAATGATCAATTTAATTAATTCAAGGGTTATTAAATTAATACTATACAAATTCATTCTATACGACCTGTATCTTAAAATATTCATATACTATACAAACACAATTTCTTAGAATTGTGTAATTAATTAATTTACATTGAAAAAAACAGAAATTTAAATTTAAAAATTAAAATTTAACCCATAAATATAAGAAACCCATATACACCCATAGAAATAAGAAACCCATATACACCCATAGAAATAAGAAACACCCATATACACCGTAGAAATAAGAAACCCATATATACCCATAGAAATAAGATACACATATATAACCACACAAATAAGAAACGAACACCCATTCGTATAAGAAAGTATTAAATAAAAAAAATAAAAATAAAAATAAAAGTCTGTATTAAAAAATTCAAGATAATTAAAAAACTGTGGCATTATTTACATTTTAACGTAAGTTATTCGAAAAATTTATGTTGCTTATTTTGCTGTAATTTTTTACTAATGAATACAAGTTTCCAGACTAATTTTTTTGAAGACCAATTTTTTTTTACAATTTTTTCTTTTTTGAATGAATCAACAACACCATTGTAACTTTCCTTATTTAATATTAAATCTTTTATAGTATATTTCAAAAGTGACAAAAATTATATATTATATTTTGCATTGAATTGATTTAACGATCAATTTAATTAATTCAATGGTTATTAAATTAATACTATACAAATTCATTCTATACGACCTGTATCTTAAAATATTCATATACTATACAAACACAATTTCTTAGAATTGTGTAATTAATTAATTTACATTGAAAAAAACAGAAATTTAAATTTAAAAATTAAAATTTAACCCATAAATATAAGAAACCCATATACACCCATAGAAATAAGAAACACCCATATACACCGTAGAAATAAGAAACCCATATATACCCATAGAAATAAGACACACATATATAACCACATAAATAAGAAACGAACACCCATTCGTATAAGAAAGTATTAAATAAAAAAATTAAAAATAAAAATCTGTATTAAAAAATTCAAGATAATTAAAAAACTGTGACATTATTTACATTTTAACGTAAGTTATTCGAAAAATTAATGTTGCTTATTTTGCTGTAATTTTTTACTAATGAATATAAGTTTCCAGACTAATTTCTTTGAAGCCCAATTTTTTACAATTTTTTTCTTTTTTGAATGAATCCACAGCCCCATTGTAACTTTCCTTATTTAATATTAAATCTTCTATAGTGATAAAAGAAAAATTGACATGTTAATAATTATTAAAACAACATCGTAAATGCATTATTTCATAGAAAGGTTAAGGTAGTAAACATTATATGATAATCTACTAGATATTTAATATTATATTTTGCATTGATTCAATTTAAAACTCAATTTATTAGATTTATGTTGCTTATTCTGCTGTAAATTTTTTTGCTAATGAATACAAGTTTAAAAACTAAATCTCTTTAAAGCTCGATGTATTGCAATTTGATATAATCTTTTCTTTTTTTTAAAGAATCAACAAAACCATTGTACTTTCCTTATTTAATATTAAATCTTTCATAGTATATTTCAAAACTGACAAAAATTTGACTCGCATCGATCAATCATGGTACAAAGAGAATCCTTTTTGTCTAAAAAAATCCCTTCTTTCAAACCCCAAATGCTACCTTCAAGCTCCAGTCCGCCATAAAAAGCATTTCAATAACTTTCCTTGTCCTTTGACAACCGTCTTGGCAACACATCCAAAACCCAGTGACGAAATTGTCCTGGCTACACTAGAACATAGGCAGGAATATTGGCCATCAGGTTGGCCTGTCACTCAGTGTCATGGAATACGATCCAAGAATCAATTCTTTGGCACATGGCCAGTTTAAAAGGGGGTAACATTGGCAAAAGCACGCGTCGCTACGTCGTCGGTTCAAATTCTTATCTGTGATGTCTTCTGCGATATGAATCTTTTTTTTTTTCTTCTTCGATTTGGGTGCGGTAGATTTTATTCTAAATCATCAAATATTCGGAGAGATAAATTCTCAAATATTCCTCAGTCGCTGTAATGTCAGGTAATAAATAGTTGAAAGGAATGATATCAGAACTTTTGGTAATAAAATTGGAAATATTGATGCATTGACAAAATTCTGAGGTGTGGATAAAGATCATCGTAGAAAGATTTAATCAGTTACTTTATTGATAATAGAAGATATTAGATAACATAAAAAAGACAATTGAAGTTCTAGAATTAGATTTTACCACAAGACAAGTTACAAAAGAAATAAATTTTCAACATTTTACATCAGAAATTTATTTTAACGTATGTCAATTTATACAAATTTAAATCTGAAACATTTTTCTATGAAATTAAATAGAATGACTTCATCCTTGTTAGAAGTTTTTTAAATCGTTCATTTGATGATTATGCAATAGATTAAATTAAAAATCATATTAACAAGTTCTTTCTTGAAACAGAAAGAAAAAGTTTACGAATATTCGATTCTCTTTTTTAAATGTTTACAAATAATAGATTCTTTTCTTTCTTTTGAGACTATACTTTTTGAGTTTTTTTGTTCTTTTTCATCAAGTATTTTTTCCCAAAAAAATTGAAACATCATTGTGCTTATGGAATTAATTCATTTAAAATACATTTTTGTTATTATTATTTACGTCATATCGAAAAATATTTGATTATGAAATAAATGCTATTTAATACTATAAAGTGATTTTATATAAATCAGCTTTTCTAAATACAACGTAATTTTCGATTTAAAAAGACCTTCTAACAAAGATGAAATCATTCTATTTAATTTCATAGAAAATGTTTCAGATTTAAATTTCTATAAATTGAAATACGTTAAATAAAACTCTGTAGTAAAAATGATGAAAAAATGATTTTCTTGTAAGTTGTCTTGTGGTAAACTGAAATTTTATGTCTTTCACTGTCTGTTTTATTTCACCTAATATTTTCTAATATCAATAAAGTAATTGATTAAATTGAATTAAATCTTTTTAAAACTAAAATGACTTATAGATAATTTATTTGATAATTATGCAATAAATTAAATTGAAAATCAAATTAACAAGTTCTTTCTTGAAATAGAAAGAAAAAGTATGCGAATATTTGAATTCATGATTCTCTATTTGAGGCTTATGCAATTAATTTATTTGAAAGACATTTTTGGTTGTCATTATTTACAACGATTATTCGAAAAATTCTTTTTAATTATTTAAAGTGATTTTATACAAAATAATTTTTTCTAAATACATCATTTTCGATTTGAAAAGAACTGCAAAGAAAGATGAAGTAAATATGTGAATTTTGTGCTGTTTTTAAGAATTTTCACAATGGTCAACTCCTCCAATAAAAAAAAATGCAACCTTTTAATTTAATAACTATGTTAAAATTGAAAGAAGATTACATTTTTGTTCATAACTCTAATAACAATAATACTAATTTAATTTTTTATTTTAATTTAATTATAAATTTAATTTTTTTGTAATTATATTGAAGGTAATATCAATTATATTATATAATAGCCAGTAAATTATTACTACATATATGTATATGTATTAATAATTTACAGCTGTCATATAATATATGTATATATATATGTATGACTATTTTAAGACAGAAGTTGTAATTATTTTCATTACATTACATAATATATAATTAATTATGCAAATCTGCATATGTATCTCTCTCTATCTCTCTCTCTCTCTATATATATATATTAATAATTTACTGACTGTCATATAATAAAATCAGTATTACCTTCAACATAACTATAAAAAATTAAATTTATAATTAAATGAAATTAAAAAATTAAATTAATTAGAATTATGAACAAAACTGTAATCTTCTAACGATTTCACCATAGTGATATATATATATATATATATACCCATGCAAATAAAAAAAAGTATTAAATAAAAAATTAAAAAATAAAAACATGTATTAAAAAATTCAAGATAATTAAAAAACTGTGACATTATTTACATTTTTAACGTAAGTTATTACTATACAAGCCATATTTTGGATTTAATTATTCATGCACTGTTACAAAAAAGAAAAAAAAATTACAAATATTTAATTTAACCCTTCTTAAAGCAAATGAATTTACACATTCTTTTTTTTTTTTAAACTTTTTTCACGAAATGCCTGAATCATTACGCCTAAGGCATATTTAAATAATCTGAATATTTTCTGAATCTATCCAGGCCTTAAAGTAATTACTTTAACTGACTTATGCTTCTTAGTTTACATATGGAAAAGAAAGAAATATGAGATGCCATTGAAGCGAAAATTCAAAAAAAAAAAAGAAGGAAAAAATTCCAAAACATCAAGCATCGTTAAAAAACTGCAATCAATATTTCTCTTTTGGGAAGATAAGTCATTGAAGCTCTTCAGTTTTTGTAATTAAAGTCCACTGATGTGTTGAAATTCTTCAGGAAATTAGTAGCAAAGTCATATCTTTGGTATGCTGCAGCAAAATTACTTGGAATAACGTTTTTATGGATATAAAATCTGTCAGAGGTGAATCGTTAGGTGTTTTTTAATGCTGCACTTTTTTTTTACTTATTTTTAATGTCGTCATTTCTATTTAAATCCACTGGCTGAGTTTTTTTTTTTTTTTTTTTTAGAAAGAATAAAGATATGAAGTTTGAAATAGTTTTGCTTTGCTACGGAATGCATATTGCTATTTATACTTGCAATATTTGATAGAGCTTTTTTCTTTCTATACTGTCTATCAAAATATTTTTATTAATTACATAAAAAATAGTATGGTGATATATTTTTGTATCAATCAATAAAGTTATTTTTTTATTTTCTTATTCTTATTTTTATTTCAGAAACTGTTTGACGTTTATGACTAATATAAAGTATGAACAATAAAATAATGTTTTAAAATACATTTTACTCTTTACAGATAACTATGAGACCTATATGTTTTTATATCGAAGTTATCTTGTTATTTATTTGCATAGATATATATTTAAATTTCTATTTCTTAGTATTTTAATTTTTTTCTGTACCAAGTCCAGTAAAAAGTGGTTCACTGGCAACACTAATCATCTTGTTTAGTTTTAATCCTGTTTTGAAATACAATACAAATCAATATTCCTGAATTTAAATAATTTTATTGCTTTTTATTATCGTCATTAGGGATTTCAGTATCGGACCAAATGTTCAATACCGGTATTCGGCATTTTTTAGATCTCAATACCGGGATACCGGTTTTAATACAGGTACTAGAAATTTTAGTAAAAGAAAGAAAACACAGGTGTGTTTTTTTTTGTTTTATTTGCCAGTTTTATTAGAGAATACAAATATCACAAAAAAACATTCGAAATGGCAAACCATTTAATGCTGCCAGTTTACTAATAATTTCATCCAAATTATCTTTTTTTTTTTTTTTTTTAAATAATCTAAAATCTCTGATGGCTTGAGTTTAGAAACTGTACTGAAGTTTGTGTCTTCACCGCAATTAGATTCTTTCTTCTTTAACAAATTTGTATCATGTTTCGTTTTTAAATGTCTATGGAGTCCGCTTGTACTTCAATAACTCTTCAGCATTTTTCACATTGTGCCACCATATACTTTTCATCATATAAACAATGAAACCAAACCGAAGTATTATCAATTGATTTTTTTATGTTCTTTAAAGTTATTCTTATTCATTATTAAGGAGTATTATTTATGAATATATATATATATATATACTAAATCTGAAAAATATTTTGAACTCTAAAGTATGATATGCAAATAACGATAAAAAAATCACCAATTTAAAAAAGTATCGAAATATTACACGCTTTCTTCACAACTACAAGCTTGTTTTCATAGATAAGAATTTCTAGTCTTCTGATAAGAATACTAAATAAGAATTCATGGATAACAACAAGAATTTCACAGATAACATTTCATTCACAGATAAGAATACTAAATAAGAATTCATAGATAACAGTAAGAATTTCACACATAAAAATTCCTTCACAGATAAGAATTCTAAATTTCTAGTAAATACCGCAAAAAAAGGTATTTAAACTTGTCAATACCGGTATTGTAATCACTAGCCGTCATTTCTATTTAAATCCACTGGCTGAGTATTTTTTTTCATTTTTTTGAAAGAATAAAGATATGAAATTTGAAATTGTTTTGCTTTGCTATGGAATGGCATTTTCCTATTTAACTTAAAGCATTTGATATAACTTTTTTTTATATACTGTATATCAAAATATTGTTATTAATTACATAAAAATATTATGGTAATGTATTTTTGTATCAATCAATATAGTTCTTACTGACTTTATAATTCAATTTTATAAACTGTTTTTTTAATGCAAGACATGGACATTAAAATAATGTTTTAAAATATTTTACTCTGTACTGAGAACTATGAGGCCTATTTATCGCTATGTCTAAGCTATCGTGCTATTTATTTTTAATATATATATGTGTAGGCTTCTAATTATTATTATTTTAATTTTCTTTATGTACCAAGCTCAGAGAAAATGGTTCCACTGGCAACACTAATCGTCATTCAATTCCCTCTACACTCTCACACTCTCCCTTTATATCTTGTTCAAATTTTCAGTCGTTAATTAAATACTTTTTATTCATCCACTCAAGCTCAAATACATTTTTTTTTAACTTGTAGTGGATGACACTTGATGTTAATACAGTTTTTTCAAATATTATTTCAGTAATTAAATTAAATTAATTAATTTTAATTATTTTTAGATTTAAGTGGCATACATCTACCAATAGATGGCGCCGAATAAACTTAAAAAAATGAATGAAAATTATTTATAAAGGACTTTCTACAATAGAATGAAAAAAAGGTAGGAATTGACTTATTTATTTTTTATTTTTTTATATTACTTGTTTTAGTTTTAATCTTGGTTAGAAATACAACACAAATCAGTATTTCTATCAATCATCGTTAAATTGCAAAAATGTTTCTATACATTTGGACCTGATGGCCGAGTGACAAGCGCTATGGCGTTCAGTGCAACAAGGTTCGAATTCCGGCTATGTCATGGATGTTTGTAGTGATTCAGAATCCACCTTAAACCGTATGTGCCTATCTAGCACGACAGGGGAGCGTAGGTCTAACAACCTAACCCCTTGAAAAGAAACATCTCCTGTCTAGAAATCTGCCAGTAGGCAGACAGCCTTGGCCCAATATGGAGCTGTTGTGCCTATGAACAAAGTTTATAGATTAAATTAGTATATAAGCAAAACGACATATGGAGTCATGGGAATTTTTATTTTAAAGACAGGAGTTTCACAAAATTATTTGAAACAGTCTTTAAATTTAGATGGCATAAGAGAAAGAAAAGTAAAATATACTTCATAATCAATTTATAACATTTTATGAAGTATAATTTTTCTTCATCATTCTGTCTACTATAAATTGTCTTCAATTTGTCTGCTAGTTTCGGAGGAAATAAATTAATTTTACTTATATTTTATCTGACTGAACACATTTCATACATATTTTCTTTGAAAAAATCTATAATAAGGGAGTTTTCTTTATAAAAAGATATCACAATTATTTTATATAATTTTTTTTTTTAAGAGACTAATAAAAAAGTAAAATATATTTCATAATTAATTTATAATTGATTTGTCTACTTGTTTCTGAAAAAAAAATTTCTAATTTTAGTCTTATATTTTACCTATTTTTTTTTTTTACAAAATTTATAATAAGTCAGTTATCATTATAAAAAGATATCACAATTTTTTATTTCCTTAATCATTTTTGACGTTATCTAAAATTTATCAGATATTTAATGGCACATGTCTAACACAGTCATTTTCAATGCTTTTTTTCAAAATATTCTTTTAATTTATTTGGTAAATATTTTCTGTTTTGTTGTGCTTTGAAATGTTTATTCTAAGAAAATTTCAGTTCATTTTCTTGCATTTCAGTATCTTATCATATAAAAATTAGATTATAAGGAATACTTAATATTTGTACAATTATCTTTCCTAATGTAATTTTAGGCATACTGTTTAAGGCATATTTTCTCTTATTTATTTGATGATTTTTATCCACTTATTGAAAAGCATTATACTTATAATTTATTCAATTCCTTCTATTAGCTCCCTATATATATCTTGTTCAAATTTTCAATCATTCATAAAATACTTTTTATTCATCCACTCAAGTTCAAATACATTTTTTTTTTAACTTGTAGTGGATGACACTTGATGTTAATACAGTTTTTTCAAATATTATTTCAGTAATTAAATTAAATTAATTAATTTTAATTATTTTTAGATTTAAGTGGCATACATCTACCAATAGATGGCGCCGAATAAACTTAAAAAAATGAATGAAAATTATTTATAAAGGACTTTCTACAATAGAATGAAAAAAAGGTAGGAATTGACTTATTTATTTTTTATTTTTTTATATTACTTGTTTTAGTTTTAATCTTGGTTAGAAATACAACACAAATCAGTATTTCTATCAATCATCGTTAAATTGCAAAAATGTTTCTATACATTTGGACCTGATGGCCGAGTGACAAGCGCTATGGCGTTCAGTGCAACAAGGTTCGAATTCCGGCTATGTCATGGATGTTTGTAGTGATTCAGAATCCACCTTAAACCGTATGTGCCTATCTAGCACAACAGGGGAGCGTAGGTCTAACAACCTAACCCCTTGAAAAGAAACATCTCCTGTCTAGAAATCTGCCAGTAGGCAGACAGCCTTGGCCCAATATGGAGCTGTTGTGCCTATGAACAAAGTTTATAGATTAAATTAGTATATAAGCAAAACGACATATGGAGTCATGGGAATTTTTATTTTAAAGACAGGAGTTTCACAAAAATTATTTGAAACAGTCTTTAAATTTAGATGGCATAAGAGAAAAGAAAAGTAAAATATACTTCATAATCAATTTATAACATTTTATGAAGTATAATTTTTCTTCATCATTCTGTCTACTATAAATTGTCTTCAATTTGTCTGCTAGTTTCGGAGGAAATAAATTAATTTTACTTATATTTTATCTGACTGAACACATTTCATACATATTTTCTTTGAAAAAATCTATAATAAGGGAGTTTTCTTTATAAAAAGATATCACAATTATTTTATATAATTTTTTTTTTTAAGAGACTAATAAAAAAAGTAAAATATATTTCATAATTAATTTATAATTGATTTGTCTACTTGTTTCTGAAAAAAAAATTTCTAATTTTAGTCTTATATTTTACCTATTTTTTTTTTACAAAATTTATAATAAGTCAGTTATCATTATAAAAAGATATCACAATTTTTTATTTCCTTAATCATTTTTGACGTTATCTAAAATTTATCAGATATTTAATGGCACATGTCTAACACAGTCATTTTCAATGCTTTTTTTCAAAATATTCTTTTAATTTATTTGGTAAATATTTTCTGTTTTGTTGTGCTTTGAAATGTTTATTCTAAGAAAATTTCAGTTCATTTTCTTGCATTTCAGTATCTTATCATATAAAAATTAGATTATAAGGAATACTTAATATTTGTACAATTATCTTTCCTAATGTAATTTTAGGCATACTGTTTAAGGCATATTTTCTCTTATTTATTTGATGATTTTTATCCACTTATTGAAAAGCATTATACTTATAATTTATTCAATTCCTTCTATTAGCTCCCTATATATATCTTGTTCAAATTTTCAATCATTCATAAAATACTTTTTATTCATCCACTCAAGTTCAAATACATTTTTTTTTAACTTGTAGTGGATGACACTTGATGTTAATACAGTTTTTTCAAGTATTAGTTCAGTAAATAAATTCAATTAATTAATTAAATTTTTTTTTACATTTAAGTTGCATATATCTACCAATAGATGGCACCAGATAAACTTAAAAAAAAAGGAATGGAAATTATTTATAAAGGACTTTCTGCAATATAGTGAAAAAAAAAGAAGGAATTGACTCTAAATTTTTTTAATATTACTTGTTTCTAATTTATTTCATGATTTTTATCCACTGGTTTAAATGCATTATATTCATATTATCCTTATTTCTTTATTATCAATTCCACGTCTAATACGATATATTACTTAGGGGAATTTTTATTTTAACAGTAGAAGAAAAAATATGTTTTATGATAAAAAGAAAATATTAATTTGAATAAAGAGTGTTACGAAATGTACTGTTAATAGAAAATATTAATAAATTTGCAGTATAAAAATTTTAAAATTAAAATAGTAACTTATAAAAATTCAATTTCTTAATTTATTTGGTAAAATTAAGTTGCTTTAAGAAAGTAAGGATTAAAAAAAAAATCTTTCAATTACATAATATTTATTGTTAAATATTTTAACCACATACTTGGTAACCCTCTTCGTTAGTGACGTTTAGGTCATTTTTAATTTTTATTATTCAATTCCTTCTATTAGCTCACACTCTCCCTATATATATGTTGTTCAAATTTTCAATCGTTAATAAAATACTTTTTATTTAATCACTCAAGTTCAAGTACTTTTTTTTTAACTTGTAGTGGATAACACTGGATGTTAATACAGTTTTTTAAAATATTAATTCATTCATTAAATTTAATTAATAAATTTTAGTTTTTTTTTAGATTTAAAATGTATGTATCTAACAATAGATGGCGCCAGATAAACTTAAAAAAATCAATGCTAATTATTTATTAAGGACTTTCTGCAATAGAGTGAAAAAAAATTAGGAATTGACTTTAACTTTTTTTTATATATATTACTTGTTATATATCTCAAATAAAAATATTGCCTAAACATATTTTTTGGCTTTTGTTATATTTAAATAATTTAAAATTCATAATTTCTTTTTCTCCAGTATTATAACTACAACAACTATCAGCAATCCATTTTTATTCATTTATTCCATTTCACTATTTAAATTTAAGCAGTGGATAAAAAGGAACATTCATTGCAAAATAGATTTCATTTTAGAAAGTGACTTTTAAAATACAAAACACAAATAATATAAAATATTCATTGAATGCATAATGATATTTCTTTTTTATCTTGATATAACAATTCTGATTGTCTAGCCAACTATCTAGAACAGAGAGCAAAAAGAGAACACTTTTCTAGAACAGACTTATTGATAGAAATTCAGAAACCGCTCGACTCATCACCTTCTTACAACATCAATATTATTCATTCAAAGAATTGGCTTCTTTTCAACTATTCCCTCTCTAGCTAAAAATAAATGTTGGTTTTCTAAGATTTTGTAGAATATTTTAATAAAGAGTTGTTCTTATTGGAAATATTAAAAAAAAAAAAAAAAAAAACTTTTTTTCTTTCAGGATAAAACAACCATTTTTTCCGTTTTTAAATTAATTTTTTAAAGAAAATAAAGATAACATCTTATTTTATTTAGATCGTAATTTTTAAAGAGAGTAAAGTATACATTATGATTTTGATGCTCAGATTTAAAAAGATATTATTTTATATAATAAACACCTCATTTTTAAATATATTATTAGTTAAGGGCTCTGGCGCTCGTTACCACAGGTTTCGGGTTCGAGTCCCGGTGGTGCCATGGATGTTTGTAGTGGTTCGGAATACACTTTAAATTGTAGGTCCCAGTCTAACATGACTGTAGATCATTGGTCAAAGAGCTGACAACCCTACACAGTAAAAAGAAGACATCTCATGTTTCGAAATCTGCCAGTAGGCAGACGGCCTTGGTCCACCATAGTGTTGTTGCGTCAATCATGATGATAAGTTAATGGCCAATTAGTATATTACAATAAAATCACATACAAGTGAATTTAGATTCATCTAACTTTTTTTTTAATAAGAATTTGCTCTTATTGGAAATTTTATAAAAAATGGCATTTATACCATTTGTTGCACATACAATTTGGCATTTTACCTAAACATTTCATCAGGATAAAACAACCATTTTTGTTCAGTTATTAAATTTAATTTTTTAAAAGAATAAAGACAACATCTTATTTCATTTAGATCGTATTTTCTTAAGAAAACAAAGAGTGCATCATGATTTTGATACTAAAATTTAATGAGATATTATTTTAGATAAAAAACACATCAATTTTAATTATATTATAAGTTAATAGCCAATTAGTATATTACAATAAAATAACTTCGGCGTGAATTTGGATTCATCAATATTTTGGATTCATGAATTTGGATTCACCAAACTTTTTTTTAATAAGGATTTGTTCTTAATGGAAATATTAAAAAAAAAAAGTTTTCATCTTTAAAAACTTTAATGAATGAAGAAAACAGTCTTTTTTCATCAGTTTTTAAATTTAATTTTTTAAGTGAATAAAGCTTACATCTTATTTCATTTAGATCGTAATTTTTAAAGAGAATAAAGATTACATGATGAGTTTGGTGCTCAGTTTTAAAAGAAATATACATTTTTTTTTTAATAATAAACACCTCGTTTTTAATTATATTATAAGTTAATGACCAATTAGTATAAATAAAATCACCTCGACGTGAATTTGGATTCATCAATATTTTGGATTCCCGAATTTGGATTCATCAATATTTTGAATTCATGAATTTGGATTCATTAACATTTTGGATACATGAATTTGGATTCATCTAACTTTCTCTTTAATAAGGATTTGTTCTTATTAGAAATATTATTAAAATGGCTTTTATCTCTAAAAACTTTCATCAGGAATATAAAACAGCCATATTTTTCTCAGTTTTTAAATTTAATTCTTTTAGAGAATAAAGATAGCATCTTGTTTTATTTGGATCGTAATTTTTATAGATAATAAAGATTACATCATGATTTTGATGCTCAGATTTAAAAAGATATTATTTTAGATAATAGACATCTCATTTTTAAATATATTATAAGCTAATGGCCAATTAATATATTACAATAAAATCACCTGTATGTTAATTTGGATTCATCAATATTTTGGATTCTTGAATTTGGATTTATATAACTTTTTTTTTATTAGGATTTGTTCTTATTAGAAATATGATAAAAAAAGTTTTTATCCCTAAACACTTTCATCAGGATAAAAAGGATAATTTTTCCACAGTTTTCAAATTTATTTTTTTAAAAAGAATAAAGACAAAATATTATTTCATGATGATTGTAATTTTTAAAGTCAATAAAGATTACATCATCATTTTGATGCTCAGATTAAAAAAAAAAAGATAATATTTTAGATAATAAACACCTCATTTTTAAATATAAGTTAATGGTCAATTAGTATATTACAATAAAATCATATCGACGTGAATTTGGTTTCATCAATATTTTCGATTCATGAATTTGAATTTATCAATATTTTTAATTCAGGAATTTGGATTCATCAATATTTTGGATTGATGAATTTGAATTTATCATTATTTTGGATTCATTAATTTGAATTCATCAATACATTTGGAGTCATCTAACTTTTTTTTAATAAATATTTGTTCTTATTGGAAATATTACAAAAAAGGCTTTTATCCCTAAAACTTTCATCAGAATAAAACAGCCACTTTTGCTTAGATTTAAAATTTCATTTTTTAAGAGAATAAAGATATATTATTTTATTTATATCGTAATTTTTTAAGAGAATAAAAATTATATCTTGATTTTGAGGTTCTGATTGCATGATATATTATTCTATATAATCAACACCGAATTTTTAAATAATATTATAGCACCCAAGCAGCTTATTGCAGATTAAAGAATCGCAGTTATTTTAATAGAACGCTGGATAGTACATAATGGTAGTGTTTATTGTATTACATTGTTTTAAAAATTTTCTAATAATTTACCTTCTGTGTTTATATATTTTATATATATTCACATTTCATATTTTTCAATTTTTAAAATTTTATTTTTATGATATTCTCTTCTTTTTTTGTAAAAATGCTCCTCTTTGTTCAGATTCTGCACCACCAAAAGTGAATTTTGCAAACATTTTCCCGCCTCCATCGTGTGTCCATTCTATTCTACCCACATCAACTAATATTCATTTACATAAGGACATTTAAGACGATCACAGGAACTCAAGACACAATTATCATATAATTCTCAGCTATTAACAACTTCATAGAATATATTTCGGCAAAATCTGTTACGACTCGACAGGCTCAAGGCGACTGCAGACAGACCATACCAGCCTCAGAAAGCCAAAATTCTGATTGAAAATAAAGCGATGGTTAAGAGGTGGAGAAATCCCGTGAGTCGTTACTTACGGGTTTCAGGATTCTAAACTCTGGGTGAACGAAATTTAGATGATTTGTGCCAGAGAATAATAGGGAGACAGAGCGTTGCATCATGTATGTATATAACTTTAAAATGATACAATAATAAACATGCAATAAATTCTGGCAATTAACAAGTAATAGATAACAAAAATTACTAGTATTGGTCTTGGTATTCTAACACTCGATATACTTCTTGGTACTCTATACATTGCTTACAAAGTTGGTGGTTTACAGAGGTGTAGATTGCTTGAAAAGTCGGCTGAAAATTGGAAAACGAAATTTGGATATCAGGATAAATCCTATAAATCCTTCTTCCCTTCCCCTTTACCCTGAAAATCAATAAATTTATGAGACCACACGTGTGCTCCTCAGAAGATTTGGGGATCAAAGCAACTTTTCAGAGCTAAAGCATTTGTTAGAAAAATTATGTTTAATGGATTCAAGGTTAGGTCAGTATTTTGAAAGTTTTGGATATAATTTACTTTTATTAATTATGAAATTAGGATAAGTTATTATTGGTTTAAAGTAGTTAACTTTATACGAAATTTTTAAGGTTTTTTTTTTTTGAAAATTAAGAGAAAAAACTAATTTTCTCCATATCAACCATGAATCTTTTGCATAGTATATGTTTCTAATATTTGGTACTGCACATTTGCCCCTTTTTGAGATGTCAGTTTTATATTGAAATCGATTTATTTTAAATATGCTTGATTCATTAATATTCTTTAAATTCGTTATTCCTTTTATATGATTCAATAGATGTATCCCAGAATAGGAAAAACGTTTTTGACATAACAAAACAGTCCTAACAGTAATATAAATATAATGCAATAATTTTAAAGAAAAACTATTGCAAAAAAAATGAAACTTATATTTAAACATAAAGCAAAATATTTCAAAATTTAGTAAAAAAAAATACTCTCTTTTTCAGCAAAATATGAAAATAAATGAGTTTATTGCAAAATAGAAAAAATGGCTTTGTTGAAGAAGTAAAAATTCGTTAAATGTAATCATTTGGTTTGATTGTTACGAAAGGAACTTTCTCTGTTATGAATCGTAGTCCTCTCTTTAAGATACTTCTGGTAATACAAAATGGTATAAAAAAAGTAACTTTTAGAAGTAAGGAAAGAAATTCCAACTTCTGGAATGTCTTTTGCAGCACAAATGATCTTAAGATATTCTGAAGAAGCTATTAAAAGAATACGTGCCATTGTTTTATATCAAAGAGTTATTGATGCATTCAAAAACTGTGCGTTAAGTAAGGAACAGATCAAAATCTATGCATGGTATTGATGACAAATACAGTATCCAAATTTAAAACACATAGAGTAGAAGTAATTTAATTTACACTGCTCCGCATTGGATAACTATCTGAACAATCTCTAGAAACATTGTTTAAAAATTTTAAAATACATCTTGTACATTTTTCTTCAAAGTGTTCATGAGAGAAATATAATGAAGAAAACTTTCACACCCTTATATTTTCTGATACATTTATAACAAATTTAAGTTAACTTCCACAAAGTAATTTCAGTTGATCCCAAGAGAATCATGCAGAATCTTTGAAACGAATTCAGCAACCAATTCAGAATAATCAAAGTTTAGAGCTTGTGCATTTGAACAAAGATTGTGCATGTTGAATTCAGATAATATTTGTTGTTGTTACTCATCCCACTTGGTCGGCAGCATCATCTAGACCAACTCCATCAACCCATGTAGATGATTCATGATAAAGGGTAAACAATGAAGCTTCTTTTTGTCCTTGACTTTGCGGCACAAAGACATTGGGCACCCAAAGGGAGAAATCTGACTTTATAGCACTCCACCCGGTTATACCACCGGGAACTGAGTACACATTGTAGTCCCCTTTTACGACATGTATGGACTACAGTGCGGCTAATTCTAATGCGGACCCATAAGGGGAGATAATATTTGAGATTACATTCAAGGAATCAAACTCAAATTATTATGAAGATTTGTATTTTTAAGTTTTATTTTAAAGGGAATCATTGGGGATTTATTAAAGAAATTATTAATTAATTGAATCAATAAAGTAAATAATATAATCAATTAAAAAGAATCATTGTTATTATCAATAACAATTTTTTTCAAAATTAATGAGAAACTTAAACGGAGAAAATTGTTTAATATTTTAGTGTTAAAAATGCTATTATATTTTTTTCTTTATGGAACTTGTTATAATTATGTTTTAATATTTTTTTTTATTTATATGGAATAAAAATATATGTTAGAAAAATAATTTAGCTGGTAAGATAAAATTTGTATCAAAATTAATGTAAAACATGACATTTGGAAGATAATTTTAATAACATTATTATATAGGGTCTGATGGCTATCCAACTAACGCTCTGGCGTTCGGTGCCGCGTGATTTGCGTTCGAGTCCCGACAGTAGCGTTAGGAGCGAGTCGAGTAGCGTTAGGAGCGAGTCGTGTAGCGTTAGGAATCAACTTTAAGTCATAGGGCCCAGTCTAATATGACTGTAGAGAATTGGGTGTAGGGTTGACAACAATACCCCGTGAAGTCTTCGGCACAGAGGCAAGTCGGGCTTCTACCTACGGGTGCTCCACCACAACATAAGCTGGTATCCCGTCCCCTCTTTCCATGAGACAACATGGGTGTAGATATTCTTGTCAACCAAGTGGGATGAAAAACAACAACGTATTATTATATTACACACAATATTAATACCAATACGCATTCTCAGTAATATTATTTATTATCACTTAACTTAAAATAATTATGCTTTTATTATATTTTATAAAGTGTATTCAATTAAATTTATTATACGAAAATATACATATGAAGAAAATAAAACTAATATAATCTCATGCCGTAAAACTAATATTGCCTCATGCGTATTTAAGAATCAAATTTGTGTCAAATTAACAACGATCTGCTGTACTGAGAGATTTGAAAGGTTACATTTGAATTTCCTCATCCTCAAAACTCCACAAGAAACAATTTTGGAAAACGATTGTATGAAATGCTGATTTTTTTTGCCAAATGTCGAGGTGTTTTCTCCCATTGTACATTGCTTAAAAACACAAACCATCAATAAAATTCATTATAATATATTATATATATATATTATTCGTTATTCGTTATAATATTCGTTCCATAAATAAAATTAAAATTCAAAATTTATTTTTATTTTTCTTTAAATCAAAGGGAATTGACACACTTTTCTGTCTTATGTGCAATTCGTTATCAATGTAACGATTGCATACAATGATAGCAGCTTATCCAATGTGATTAACAACATCCTTTGACGAATATAAGTACGTTATCTGTCACATTTTGGGGAACATTATTTGCTACAGCGAGATATAATATCAGCAGAACGAAAGATTCTAGATTAATCAAATGTATTCTAGAGATTATTTTCACCATATGTCAAATTGTAATGAGCAGGTTGGGCAACGATATTGTAATTTGGTGTGGTTGGATTAAAATACTTGAAACACATATCGGGGAATTTACAGCTTTATTGACACACGCACAAACACCACACACATCCAATTAGATACATACAATATGTAACACATTTAAATACATATAATTATAGATTCGTGGAAAGATTCCATTTCGTGACCGAAAACCCGATACTCAGGCACGCGCTGGATGCGCGAAAAATATTTCCTCTCCGGGAGAGAGTCTGTAGGCCAACTAACTATATCTCTTGAAGACCACAGGTGGCGCTCTCGCCAATGCGTACGAAGAATCATGGTTACAAACTCTTTTAAAGATAATAGTCGATAGGGATGGCACCACATTACACATGTTATATTTAAATATTCTATAATTCTTAAAGTTTGATATAGATGAATAATTTTTTTAGTCATTGGTTAACAATTGTTTAGCCCATTTTCGATTAAACAGTGGCAGATTTTCGTCAGCTGAGTTACACCAGAGAACATATTTTGTAAACTCGGGTTTTCATAAATTCACTTGCGTTCTTGTCCAAAAAATGTTCTATCTGCAATATTGAATACTACGCTATTTAGTACTTTACAATGTTTTCAATGTCGGATGGCTAGCGCTCTGGCGTTCGGTACCACATGTATCGGGTTCAAATCCCGGCTTTGCCCATGGGTGTTATAGTGGTTCGGAATCCACTTTAAGCCGTAGGTCCCGGTCTTAACAGGAAAAGGGGCATTGTTATCCGCGTCCGTGGCTTACCATCAAGTTACACGCTCCCCCGGGTAATACAAAGTGAGTAACATCGGTGCAGTCCTTATCGAGGAAGATCGCGGTTTATTTGCCAGCTGCATTAGCAGAAAAAGAAAAAAACAATGCTTTCAATAATGCTTTGTTTTAAGAATACTATCCATTTTCATGTATCCCACTTCAAATATGTCAAAAGTGATTTTGAAAAATGTCTGTACTTTTTAAGTTATTTGATATACATGTTGGAATAAAAAATATTCTTTAACTATTCACGTTAGTATATTCAAGCAAATATATTACATACACACTACATATTTTTAGTTCAAATTTTCCTATTTTTTTTTTTAAATAAATAATAAATATAATAGTTATTTATTGAAATAAAAATATTTTATCTACATTTTTCAAAATAGTTATTTAAAAATTGAACGTAGAAAATAGCTTATGGGAGCAAAAATATGACAGTGTGTCAAAGTTAAGCTTTATATGCAAGACATATGCCACCAATCTGCATGATATCTTGTCTAAGTCTCAAGATTATGTATATATATATTATTTATTTATATTTTTTGAAGTAAACATGTCACAATTCTTTCTTTTATGGATGGAATTTTCTTAAAATTTGTATAAATACTTATTTATTTTTGTAAAATTTGCTCTCGCAAAATTTATTTAATATACAACAAAATTAATTTGTAAAATTCAGTTTAATTTAATTGGTTGTAAAATTTAAAACTTATGTCTTAAATGAAATGTTTCGTATCATTGATAAATGTTTATGAAGTTAAAAATAATCATAAAAATTTTGTTTCAAATGTGAAATTATTTATAGGTATTTGTAGTTTAGTGCGTTATTGTTTTGGTAGTTATATTTACGAAGTCCATATTCATGATCTTCGCTTTCGTAAACCATTAAATGTGCTTTCTCAAAAATAAGAAGCGTAACAGAAAGTACAACGAGTGCTTCTCTAGAGTGCCATATAGTTTTTTCTAGACCTTTGAATTAGATTTCTAGTTATTCTGCAAATGAGTGCAATAAATCTGTTGTTGTTGTTTCTTATCCCACTTGGCTGGCCAAGCCCACGAGCCCATACATACTCATGATTGAAGGGGAAGGAAGCAGCTTTTGTTGTAATGGAGCACCCGTAGGTAGAAGTCTGACTTTGGCCCCGTGACGCTCTTACAGTCATGGGAGACAGGGACCTACGGCTTAAAGTGGATTTCGAACCACTACAAACATCCATGGCACCGCCGGGTTTCGAACCCGAAACCTGTGGCACCGTGCGCCAGAGCGCTAGACACTCAGCCATTCAGGTCCCAAATTTGTGAATGCCAACGGCACGCGGTGTTCCCAGGTGGTCACCCACCCAAGTACTGACCCCACATAATGATGCTTGACTTCGGTGATCTAACGAGAACCGGTATATCCAGCATGGTATGGCCGCAATAAATCTATCGAGTGAAAAGTTCTTCAGTTGGGCTCTGGGGTAAGGTGAAAGGAGGCATGAAAATCACCTAGATGCAATGAAACAGAAACATAATTTAGAGTAAACTGATTTTACTACAAGAAAACAATTCTAATCAAAGTGGTTGGTATTTAAAGCTATTTAATTTTTATTAATGAATATAAGACCGAATACCAAAATTCAGTGTATAACATTATTATTAATACCATATTTCATTTGCCTATTCCTATATTATTTTAGGTAATTTCTTTTTTTGTTCTACATAGCTTTATCAAATGATAAAAATAATGATTAAGTTCAATGAACAATAATGAACAAAACATTATGTTCAATAATGAAAAACACATCATTATGTTGCAGTAATGAACATAACATTACATTCAACAAATAACAGAAATGAACATAACATAATGTCCGTTATTGCTTCTGTATCACTGAATATAATAATGAAAACGAATGTACATAACCTTGTGTTCAATAATGAGCATAACACCATGTTCAATAAAGAACAATGATGAGCATAACATATTACCATTATTGTTACTGTATCATTGAATATAATGATGAAAATGAATTACCATGAAGATGGAAACATAATGGACATAAGAAAATAAACAATAATGAACGACCATATGAATGAATATTATATGACCTTATATATATATATATATATATATATATATATATATACATATATCTCAATGTTATATGTTATACCGTTTATATAACATTATTTATTTAAGAGGTTCATATGAACGATGAATACCATATTTTATATATTAAAACAATACATGAAACAGTGAACATAACAATGCATACAGCGATGAATATAACAATACCTACAACGGTGAACATAACAGTAAATCTGCAACAGAAAAATGAGAAAGAATATTTTTTTGCTCATGTCCGTTATTTGCTTTTCAGTTCCTGCAAAAAATTCTTACTTTTGACTAGTATAAACTCAGTATAATATACCGTATTCTATGCTGCATTTATTAAAGTATAACTTTATTCTATAAATAAAAAGTTTTCTTTATAAATTCAAAAAATACTTTTTAAGCTACAAAAAAGTTTTCTTTCCCTCGAAATTTTGCTCAAAAGTCCATTTCAACCCTGAAGCATATTTTCGAATGCCTTTTGAAATACCCGAGCATTGAAAGTTATGGAATAGCCAGCAGCCAAGGGAAACATTAAAATAAGATACTATATATTACCTCACGCAAGTAAAATATGGATGCAGCCGAAACTGTTGATTTCATAGAAGTATTTTAAATTTGACTTATTTTTCATCTTAAGAATCTCACATATCACCATAATTCAATTATAACATTACGTTCAATAAATAACAGAAATGATCATAACATAATGTCCATTATTGTTACTGTATCACTGAATATAATAATGAAAACGAATGTACATAACCTTATGTTCAATAATGAAAATAACATCATGTTCAATAATGAACATAACATCATGTTCAATAATGAACATAACATCATGTTCAATAAAGAATGACGAACATAACATATTGCCATTATTGTTACTGTATGATTGAAGATAATGATGAAAAGTAATTACCATAAAGATGAAAACATAATGAACATAAGAAAATAAACAATAATGAACGAGCACATGAGTGAATGTTATATGTTATATATATATATATATATATATATATATCAATGTTATATGTTAAACCATTTATATAACATTATTTATATAATATGTTCATATGAATCCGTCTACCGTTATACCGTTATTGTTAAAGTAGTTTTGTCAAATAGTTCATTCGGGGAATTAGATGAAATTTCGTTATTTTAGAAACTACTATTGTGCCCAAAAAGTAAGACCAATTATTTTTTTTTTTTCAAAAACTCTTTATTTATTCTTCCAAAATTATTTCATCGCCTTCAAAGTAATCCCGCCCGGACACTTATGCCAACTGTTTTTTGCAATCCTCAATGCATGTTAAAAAGTCATTGACTGGAATGGCCATCTACGTGCAAGCCGATTCACTTTGAATCTCTTCAGTCGACTCAAGAAGGTGTCCCCGGAGTGGCCTTTTGAGTTTAGGGAATAGCCAGAAGTCTCCCGTATGAATACGATTGGTTGTGTAACGATATGGGTTTCAGTTTTGGCGAAAAAACATTTTGGCGAGTGTGAGCTGGCGTATTCAGTGTTTTCGGTACCAATCGAGATTTGACGCGTTTAAAGCCCAAAATGGAATTGACCGTTCCTTTTGAAATTCTAATATCATTAGCAAGATCTTTAATTTTATATCGACGGTTTGCAAGCACCATATCTTTAATTTGTTGGACGTGAGCTTCGTCGATTGAGGTCAATGTTCGGCCAGGGGGCTCTTCGTTTTCAACTTGTTCTCTGCCTTCTTTGAACTGTTTATACCACTTGTAAACATTTTTTCCGATACAGGAATGCTCACCGAATGAATTCTGCAACATTCTGTTCGTTGCCGCAAACAAAATTTAATGCAAGTTATTTGCTCGATTCATTCGGACATTTCAAAGATCGTCGGAATGAGTTTTAGCGTCTCACAAAGCCAAGCCTCAAACACTAATGGATACTTTAAAAAAAAAATTTAATTCCATAAGACCCCGGAATTATAAATTGAAAATTGGTCTTACTTTATGGACACAGTAGTACATTACCGTTATCGTTTTAAATTATCGTTAGTTATCGTTTAATATTTAAATTTATTAATTTCAATGAATTCTGCTGCACATTTATACGAAATAAGCTTTAAATTTTGAGGTGTTAATTATGTGTAACTCCTTTTCTCACAAATTACGATAATTAATTTACTTTCGAAGTGTCTTTCAATCGCAAAAATATCACAAAAATATAAGAAATTCAACAAACAAAAAAGATCAAGATACCAATTACCTTCTCAAATAATATTGGCAAGAAGTTCCAACTTTATTATGCAACAATTCCAATATTTTTATGTAATTAATGCATATAAAAATACGGGGGTAATTCTTATCTGTATCAGATAAACAACTAATTAATTAAAAAAATAAATATTTAGCCATGCGTAAATTTGCTGGAATTCCACACCCATAACGCATTTCACATAAATATTAATCAGAGCCTTCAATACTTTACTTCATATGCTACGTTTATTTATTTTATGTATGGATAAATGCCCTTCATTAATTCATTTGGTAAGGCGCGACTACCTACTAAATAGTAAAACTATAAAATTATTTCCTATTAATGTTTTTCTACGGTAGGAGTATAACATTTATTGAAAAGCACAGATTCAACGAGTTTTTACTCTGTACTGGTATAATGGTCTAACGTGCTAGCATTTGATAACATAAACACATTTTAAATTTTCAAACAGAAGCTTCAACAATTTACATCATATACTATGCTTATATATTTCATGAATAAATTCCCTTCATTACTATGCATTTAGTAAAATGAGACTAACTACTAAAGGTAAAATTATTTCATAGTACAGTTTTCTATCGAAGGATTATAATATTAATTGAAAAGCACAAATTAAATTAGTTTACACTTTATACTAGTATTATGATCTAACATGCTAGCATTTGACCACAGCAATACATTTTACATGAAAAATTAAACAGAAGTTTCAACAAGTTGCATCATATACCCTAATTCTACATTTTATGAAAGAATAAATGCCCTACATTACTATGCTTCTAGTAAGCTGTGATTAACTATTAAATTTAAAATTATTTTATATCATAGATTTCTATGAAATTATTATAATATTAATTGAAAAGCCTGAATTAAATTAGTTTACACTTTATACTAGTATAATGGTCTAACGTGCTAGCATATGACAAGAACAACACATTTTTTATGAAATAATAAACGGAAGCTTCACCAATTTACTTACTGTATTATGCTTATATATTTCACGTAAGAATAAATGCCCTTCATTACTATGCATGTAGTAAGCTGAGACTAACTATTAAATGTAAAAATATTTCATATTATAGCTTTCTACAGATGAAGTATAACATTAATTTAACAGCACACATTAATTGAGTTTACATTTTATACTGTTATCATGGTCTAACTTCTAATATGCTAGCATTTAACAACAACAACGCATTATAAAATATATATTTCATGAATAAATGACCTTCATCACTATTCATTTGGTAAGCTAAGGCTACTTATTGAAAGTAAAATTATTTCAAAGTATAGCTTTCTATGGAAGGAAATATATTATTTATTGAAAACACTTTAATTATTTTACACTTTATACTAGAATAAAGGTCTAACTTGCTAGCATTTGACAACAACAACAAAGTTTGTATGAAAAATTAAACAAATGCCTCACCAATTTACATACTATACTATGCTTATATATTTCAGGTAATAATAAATGCCCGTCATTACTATGCATTGGTAAGCTGAGATTAACTATTAAAGCTGAAATTAATTACTATCGTATTTTTTTCACTTAAAGATCAATCCGTTCTTCGTTAGACGCTGTTGCCTTTTTATCTCACCTTTGTCTAAAGAAGAAACACAAAAGCGCAATATTTTACAAACAAGGATCAAAAATATAATAAAAGTCGTTTTGTTGAGACAACCCAAACGTCAAGATGAAAAAAAGTAAGACGTTAGACAATTACAACAGTTACAATAACCATTTATGGCAACAACAACACATTTTATTTTAAGAAAAATTAAATAGAAGAATTAACAAATTGCATAATATAATATGCTTATAAATTTCACATAAGAATAAATGTCCTTCATTACTATAGATTTAGTAAGCTGTGAATAAACTATTAAAAATTATTTCATATAACTGTTTACTACGAGAGGAGTATAATATTAATTGAAAAGAACTAATTAAATGAGTTTACACGCATAATGGTCTAATGTGCTAACATTTGACAACAACAACAAATTTTACATGAAAAATAAACAGAAGTTTCAACGGTTTACTTACATCATATACTATGATAACATATGTTATGAAAGAATAACTGTCATTTATTACTATTTATTTAATAGAGACTAACTATTAAATATAAAGTTAATTCTTATTATAGCTTTCTAAGGAAGAAGTATAATTATAATTGAAAAGCATAAATTAAATGTGTTTACATTTTATACTAATATAATGGTCTAACGTGACATTTGTCGACAACAACACATTTTATATGAAAAATTAAACAGACGATTCACCAATTTACATTATATACTATGTTTACATAATTCGCATAAGAATAAAAGCCCTTCATTACTGTGCATTTGGTAAGCTCAGACTAACTATTTAAGTGTAAAAATATAAATAATTAACACTTTATACTATTATAATGGATAACATCCAACATGCTGGAATTTGACAACAACAAACACATTTTATATGAAAAATTAAACAGAAGCTTCAAATTTTACATAGTATACTATGCTATATTATACATATTTCAGGTAAGAATAAATGCTCTTCATTAATATGCATTTAGTAAGCTGAGACTAACTATTAAAGCTGAAATAAATTACTATCGTATTTTTTCCACGTAAAGATCAACCGGTACTTCGTGGGACGCTGTTGCCTTTTTATCTCACCTCTATCTAAAGAAGAGACACAAAAGCGCAATCTTGTACAACCAAGGTTTAAAAATATAATAAAAGTCCCCTTTGTTGAGAAAACCCCAAGCGTCAAGATAAAAAAAAAGTTAGACGTTAGACCATTATAACAGTTACAATAACTATTTATAGCAACAACAACACATTTTATTTAAAAAAAAATTAAATAGAAAAATTAACAATTTGCATAATATACTATGCTTATAAATTTCACGTAATAATAAATGTCCTTCATTACTATACATTTAGTAAGCTGTGAATAAACTATTAAAAATTATTTCATATAACTGTTTACTACGAAAGGAGTATAATATTAATTGAAAAGAACTTTTTAAATGAGTTTACACGCATAATGGTCTAATGTGCTAACATTTGACAACAACAACAAATTTTACATGAAAAATAAACAGAAGTTTCAACAGTTTATTTACATCATATACTATGATAACATATGTTATGAAAGAATAAATGTCCTTTATTACTATTTATTGAATAGAGACTAACTATTAAATATAAAGGTAATTCTTATTATAGCTTTCTAAGAAAGGAGTATAATTATAATTTATGCTAATATAATGGTCTAAAGTGATGACATTTGTCGACAATAACACATTTTATATGAAAAATTAAACAGGAGTTTCACCAATTTACATTATATACTATGTTTACATATTTCACATAAGAATAAAAGCCCTTCATTACTGTGCATTTAGTAAGCTCAGACTAACTATTAAGTGTAAAAATATAAATAATTAACGCTTTATACTGTTAAAAGGGATAACATCCAACATGATGGAATTTGACAACAACAAACACATTTTATATGAAAAATTAAACATAAGCTTCAGATTTTACATCATATACTGTGCTACATTATATATATTTCTGGTAAGAATAAATGCCCTTCATTACTATGCATTTAGCAAGCTGAGACTCACTATTAAAGCTGAAATTAATTACTATCGTATTTTTTCCACGTAAAGATCAACCGGTACTTCGTCGGACGCTGTTGCCTTTTTATCTCTCCTCTATCTAAAGAAGAGACACAAAAGCGCAATCTTGTACAACCAAGGTTTAAAAATATAATAAAAGTCCTCTTTGTTGAGACAACCCCAAGCGTCAAGATAAAAAAAAAAATTTAAAAACGATGGATTGTGTACTTGCTCCTCAAAAAAAAAAAAAAAAAAGGCTAAATCACATCACCACAATGATGAGACTTTTGGAAATAAGAAAGAGAAAAAAAAAATAATGTAATGAAAAATAAATAAGTAAAAAAAAAAAAAAAAAAAAAAAGAAAGAAAGAAAAAAATAAGAAAAACATTGTGAAGCTCTGAAAAAAGGCTTTAAACAATTTTTGGTCCTTTACTTTAGCAGAGGAAAAACTTCCTTAAAAAGATGGAAGAGAATATTACGTTCTGAAAAGAGTTTTCAGTCTTCAGAAAATGAAAGAGGTTTTATATATATATTTTTTTAGGTTTTCGCAGTTTACTAACTCGAAATACCTCACAATTTTTCAGCAATACGATCTCTCCCATGTAAAAATAAATTGAAATAAAATAACTAGAATGACGGACTATTATTCTTAGACTGAAGCATTTTTTTCTTATATTTTAAAATGTATACAACTATAAAATGACACAGCTATAAAAAAAATTTCCTTTTATCATAAAAAAATGAAAGGAGACAGACTAGATAAACAAATGTATTTTATCAATAATTTTATTTTATTATCTTAAATATTTTTTGTTTTTTAATAGTCATTGAATTTATATACAAAATTTATATTGTTTTCAGTCTTTAGGAAATGAAAGAGGTTTTATGCTTATTTTTTAGGTTTTTGTAGTTTACTAACTGGAAATACCTCACAAGTTTTCAGCAATACGATCTTTTCCATGTAAAAATAAATTGAAATATAATATTTAGAATATAATATCTAATATCTAGAATGACATAGTATTATTCTTAGACTGAAGCATTTTTTTATATATATTTTAAATTGCATACAATTGTAAAACAACAGAGCCATAAAAGCATATTCCTTTTATTATAAAAAATTTAAAGGAGACAGACTAGATAAGCAAACGTATTTTATAAATTATTTTATTTTAATTACCTTAAGGAATTTTTTTTAATAGTCATCGTCTTTATGTACTAAATTTATATGCATGTTTCATCATGAGATATATTTATCTGGTGAAATCTGTTGGTAGATATCTGTAACTTAAATCTTAAAAAACTAAAATTAATTAATTTAATTTAATTAATGAATTACCGTTAGAAAAACCTGTATTAACATCTATTGTCATCCCCTAGAAGTTAAAAAAATGTATTTGAACTTGTGTGGAGGAATAAAAAGTATTTTATGAACGATTGAAAATTTGAACAAGATATATATATATATAGGACGAGTGTGAGCTAATAGTAGGAATTGAAAAAGAAAATGTAAACGAAGAATTTAACAAAGTCGGCCTAAGTCATTGCCTTAAGAGTTCACTAGCTTGCCAGTATCGCGCATAATATACAGAAGTTCCAACTTTATTATCATTAGATACATTTGTCCTGATTCAATGCCCCGAACAATACATTCTCGCAATCATTCACAGAACAGGAGAGGAATTTTTCGCCTTGGAAGATATAGATATAAAACAAACCCGTATGTCTATATTCTGTACATTTTTAAATATATTATTCAAGAAAGATCAATATTTCATAATCATACTTCATAATATATTTCTTAACTTACTTATGGGCTGAACTTACCTTTTACTGAGGCAGCATATACATTTGTCTTGTCTCAGCAGCAATACTTTTCCTAAAATTTGCAACAAAAAGTATCAAAAGTTTTATACACAAACTCTATTACATAAATTTATTATGCATGTCTCGTATAACAAGATCCACTTCGGGCCTTACTTTCAAGGCCAAATAATCATTGCTATTAATTGAAACTTCATATACATTTGTCTTGTTTCAGTTTAATAAGGAATTCTTATCCACCAATCTGCAATAAAAAACATCAATACAGAATCTGCAAAAGCAATTACTTATACATATCCCCAAGAAATTATTATACATGCAATTATCCCACAGCAATTACTTATACATGTCCATGAACAACTTTGTGTTTGTTTTACGAATCTAAGTGATCATTGTCATTCAATGAAACATCAGATGCATTTGTCTTGATTCAGTATTCCTTAGCAATATTTTCTCGCTATCATTCAAAAAACCGGAATTTCTAGTCTTATAAGATATAAACTCATGTTTGTGAAAATTGCAACACCATGAAGGAATCGTCATAATTGAATGAAATTTAATACACAGTTGAGTGGTAGTGGTACAAATAAATGATTAAACGTTCAAAGCAAACAAACAATAACAAGAGATCGGAATCAGTATTTTGTGTAGTCATCACGCGCCGCAATAAGTGCTGCTACACGACGTGGCATGGAGTCAAGCAAATTTTGAATGTCTGCCTGAGGAAGAGCATTCCATATTGTTTGTATGCGCACCCAAAGTTCGTCTGCAGAAGCAACAGGACGAGGATCACGAGCGTGACGCCGACCAACGAAATCCCACACATGTTCAATCGGCGACATATCCGGGGAATACGCAGGCCAAGGAAGAAGCTGTACCTGCCGCGTTGTAAAGAAGGATTGAACAGTCCTAGCGATATGAGGGCGGGCATTGTCCTGTTGAACTACAGCGCCTGGCAAGATTTGAAGGAAGGGAACAGCTTGGGGCTGTAGAACTGCACTGATGTACCGGTTGCTGTTCAGATTGCCCACAATTTTTAGCAATTGAGATCGTCCATGATATGCTATGGCACCCCAGACCATAACTCCGGGTGTTTGTCCACTGTGGCGTTCGATAATGCATTCCGGAAGGTGGCGTTCACCGGCATAGCGTCTGACACGAATGCGGCCATCAAGGTACCACAAATTAAAGCGGGATTCGTCAGAAAACACGACATGCTGACAATCAGCACGGCAGTCTCTATGCTGAGCGGCCCATTGTAGCCGCAGGCGGCGATGGTTTAGCGTTAGAGGGATCCTGTATAAAGGAGTCCTTGCGCGCAGTCCACGCTGCAGCAGACGTCTACGAATTGATGAAGCACACAATGAAACACCTGTAGCTATTGACCACTGTGCTGCCAATTGTCTAGAGGAAACTGTACGGTCCGTCAGGGCCATGCGGACTAGGTGTCTATCATCAGGAGCTGACGTAACATTTCGGGGTCCACTAACTGATTTCCGAGTTGTCCGACACTCGTCCGTCCACTGCTTCCAAAGACGCATCACTGTGCTGCTGTTACGGTGCACACGAGCGGTTACTGCACGATAAGACAATCCAGCTTCACGAAGGCCGATGATTCTCCCCCGTTCAAACTCTGTAAGTTGTTCAAATCTCGCTCTCTTTCGTCGAAGAGGCATAAGTAATGATTGAGCTAACGTTTACCACTAGCAGATAACCACCAATAACCATACACGCCTCGCTACAGCCGCATATTTATTCGGATCCATTCGCCGTTCAGAGGGCGCTGCTCAGCATACGCATGCGCTACGGATTTGAAATTCTAATCATTTGCATATCCTGCGCTAATTTGCCTTTCCTGAAAATTTCAGCTGACTCTCGTAAATCCTTCATGGTGTTGCAATTTTCACAAACATGAGTTTAGAAATAAAGCAAATCCATATTTCTATATTCTAGAAATTCTTCAAGACAGATCAGTATTTCATAATTGCACTTCATATTTAATTCTTAAGATACGTATGAGATGAACTTGCTTTTAGTGTGGCAGCATATGCATTTGTCTTGAAAAAGTAATATGTGTCCTCCATTTTGTAACAAATAGTATCAACGATTTTATATACAAGCTCTGTAAAATAGATTTCTTATATATGTCGTGTATAACATGAACCACTCTGTGTCTGACTTGCAAGGTCAAATAATCATTGTTATTAATCAAATCTTCATATGCATCTGTCTTGATACAGTTTAACCAGAAATACTTTTCCACCGATCTGCAACAAAAAAGATCAAAAGTTCTATTGACAGGATCTACAAAAAGCAATTACTTATACATGTCCCACAAACAATGAACAGCTTTGTGTTCTATTCACGAACCTAAGTGATCATTGCCATTCAAGGAATCATCATATACAATTGTCTTGATTCAGTAAACCCGTGCAATACTTTCTCGCCATCATTCACAGAACAAAATATGAATTTCTCGCCTCGGAAGATATTGAATGATCTCTCATATATAATTTATTGTTAATAAGTTCTGTAAAATGTCTGTTATGAAAGATATGCATAATTTTGTTTTGTGTGGAATTAAAAGCTCTAAGATCAGGCTAAAGCGTCGATAACAGTTAACCAAGGGGAAAATCTCTCGCATTTTTTTATCATAAATTATTTTATAAACGGTCGTGGTAAAAGATACCCATCAAAGATTTGTATGAAATTGCAGGATACAGCCTATCTTTTTCCGTTTAAAAAAATCAAATTATGATAACTTGTCTTGTATTACTACAAATCCTTGTCTAACTACAAATCCAAAAGCCTACTCTCTTCCTGTTTTTAAATATATTTTTTCAAGACAAATCAATAATTCATATCTATTTTAACTTACTTATGGACTAAATTAGCCTTTTAGAGAGACAGCATAGACATTTGTCTAGTTTCAGCTAAAGCAGCAAATAATTTACCTCCAGTTTGAAACAAAAAGTATCAAAAGTTTTGTATACAAGCAATATAATATACATTTTTATACATGTCTCGTATAACAAGAGCCTTACTTAAAAGGTCAAATAATCTTTGTTGTTAATCGAATCTTCATATATATTTGTCTTGTTTAAATTTAATCAAAAATACTTTTCCAGCGATCTGCAGCCAAAAAAGATCAAAAGTTCTATTTACAGGATCTACAAAAAGCAATTACTTATACATGTCCCACAAACCATGAACAACTTTGTGTTCTATTTACGAACCTAAGTGATCATTGTCATTCAATGAATCATCCGATACATTTGTCTTGATTCAGTAAACCCTTGCAGTACTTTCTCGCTATCATTCACAGAACACGATAGGAATTTCTCGCCTTGGAAGATATTTTTTTCTTTCTATTCTAAAAGGCATTTGGCGAGTTAGACGAAGAATAAAACAGCACGAAATACATCGAAAAAGTCATTGCAGTTTGTTCACTACATGCCAAAATATGTGATCATTGATCACATTTTGGTTCAATTTCGTATCCCCCCACTGCAGTAAACTCTCCTTTGCAGTTGGCTTTTAGCTTGATTGTCTTTTAGTTTTTGGTATTTTTTTAAAAGTTATATGGTATTTTGGAAATAAATGTGATGAGAATTTATACAACAAGGATGAAAGGTGCAATGAATTACGAAGAAAAGTTTTATTTCGAATTCATTCTCATTCTAAAAGATATATTGAGCGAAATGTTTTTAAAATGTTTAGTCATATTCTTTGTTTTATAGGACATGATGATATTTATATTTTTCTTATAAATGTTTAATTAATAATAAATATGGATTTTTTTAAGCACAATATATTCCAGTAATTATATAATGTATTAATTTGAATATTTATAAGACATTAATTATGAAATAAATGCAGAAAAATAGAATAAAATACAATTATTAAATGATTAATTTAGAAAAGTATGAAATATTTATTTGCAGATTAAGGTATTATTAATTATTAAACATATATTTTTGGAGGTCCTTGTTAATATAAGCATTATTTATTATTTGATAACTCCATGTGGACTATATTTAAAATTATTATTAACTGCTATTATTTCGTGAGTTGATATTAATATTATTAATTAATAATATTAATATTAATTCACAAATTATATTATTATTTCAGTTATTTATTATTTATTATTTAATTAAAATTAAATAGTTTTTAAACACAAATACATGTATCACAACATTTATTTTTTTTTTCATTAGATTTTATTGATTTGTATTGTTTTGATTATAATAATAATAATAGTTTCATTAACTTTTAAATGTATACAATCTATCGATAAAATAATTTACTAGATTTTCTTCGTAAAATTTTTTATACGCTCAAATTTGTAGTGTATTAAAAGTATGCTTGTTACATTATTTGATCAAAGAACACCAAGTTAACTTATAATTTTTAATTAACTTATTATTTAGTTTAGCTTATTATTTTTATCTGACAGATAAATTTATAATATTTAGATACAGATATATTTATATTTTGTTTTGTTTTTTCAAATTTGAAAAAAACCAACAACTTAATATCATAAATATGATATAAATAAAATTATTATTAATTATTATTTCTTATTTTTAAATAATAATATTTTTAATAGTATATTATATAAATATTATTCATTTATTATAGTTATCTTTTATGATATTTATTTTTTTTTTTTAAATTGAAAATCAAAACAAAATATAAATATATTTGTATCTAAATATCATAAATTGATCTGTTTGTAGATAAAAATAATAAGTTAAGGTAATAACTTGGTAGTGCTTTAGTCAAATAATGAAAAAGACGCTCTTTTAATATAATATATATTATATATGGGCTGATAAAAAATATTTGAGATAGAGACCTATTAAATTATATTATTCATAATATTTATATATATATATATATATATATATATATATATATAAAGTTTTTAAAGATTATATTTATTTTAAATAAGTATTATTTAAAAAATGTGCTTCTGTTTATGAATAAATGTTTTTTTTAATACATAGATCAAGCTCCACGTTTAAATTCAGCATTGTTTAATTCGAATCAATAATAAATATTCTATTTTCGCTTATATATCAGCTTTCAATTAAAATTATATTTAATATAATTTAATTTAAGTATTCATGCCATTTAATTTTAACTCATTGAGGGTATTAATTACTTTTCAGAAAGCTAAAACAGTAATTCATTAATTTTTGTCAATCACGTTTAATTTAATGAATAGGATTTCTCTTTTCCAAAGTAATTATTTTCCTCGACAGAAAAAAAAAAAAAAGAAGAAGAAATAATTTAATCATGATGGACGCTACTGCATGATTAAGATTCAATTACTAAGTAAATATACAGAAAAAAAAAAGAAAGAAATTGGACATTATATTATTAGCTTTCAGAATTGTGCTAATGAAATAAAAAATAATGATGCAACTTAATCAAACACATGAAGGAATAATTGAAATCCAACTTTCGTAAACGAGATTGCTAATTGAATATTAATCTCATTAATCTATCACGCAACTAATATATTTAATATCTATCATCAGAAAAATTGCACAATTACCTCCAGTTGCATATTTAACGATCTAATGTATCTCTTGCTGTTGTTTATATTTTTCAAGATGAGCTTACATAATATTTCGTTGGTATAATTTAACCATTAATAAGTTTTTGAAAAATATGACCATGGAATAAAGTAATTAATAGTAAATCACTAAGTAATTCATGGACTTTAATGTGCATTATAATCCAACTTGTTATGAAAGTAATTAATATGAAAAACATTTAGGTAAAAATATACTTATGATATGGGGCCTGAATGGCCGAATGGCTAGCGCTCTGGCGCTCGATACCGCAGGTATCGGGTTCAAATCCCGGCGTTGCCATGGGTGTTTGTAGTGGTTCGCAATCCACTTTAAACCGTAGGTCCCGATCCTAATAGGATCGTAGAGCGTTGCGGGGGTATTGTTACTCCGCGTCCGTGGCTTATCTTCAAGTTGCACGCGCCCCCTGGGTAATGCAAAGTGAGTAACGTCTGTGCAGAGCTTGCCTTAAGGCATCCAAGACCAAGCTGTCTAAAAGTTTGCCAGCTGCATTAGAAAAAAAAAGTATTTATGATATTTAGATTTTTTCCAAATTTGAACTATTTATTATAACGATATATAATAGACAATTTATATAGATTATTGTTAGAATATATTAATTGTAAAAAATAAATATAAGAATATAATATATAAATTCCTTCATTTATTGGCGCAAGCATATTTTTAAAATAATAGTTATTTAAAATGATAATATATTTTAAAAGTCAATTGTAATATCAATATTAATATTATATTATATTTCAATATCAACGTTATATTTCAATTGTAATATACATATTACAATAGATAGTGAATGATTTTTTAAGTATGTAGAATTTATTTTGAATGAAGATTGCTTGCCTTTTGAAATATATAATTATTTTAAATAAGTATTATAATAAAAAATTAATTATGAATAAATGAATGAATTCATTTTTTAATAAATAGATGAAGCTCCATGTTTAAATTCAGCAGTTTAATTTAAATTAATATTAAATTTCTTCACTTTCAATTACAATTATATTAACTGTAATTTAAGTATACAAGCCATTTAATTTTAAATCACGTGTGTATTAATTACTTTTCAGAAAGCTAAGACGGTGATTATTTTTTTTCAATCAAGGTTTTAATTAATCAATATATTTTTTTTCTAAAGTAAGTATTTTTCTCTCTAGAAAAAAAATAAGAAGGAATAATTTAATTATGATGGACGTTACAGAATGATTAAAATTCAATTACTAAGTAAATATACAGAAAAAAAAGAAAGAAATTGGACATTATGTTATTAGCTCTCAGATTTCTACTAATAAAATAACAAATAATTTTTGAAACTTAATCAAACACATCAAAGAATAATCGCAATTAAACTTTCGTAAATGAGATTGCTAATTGAATATTAATCTCATTAATTTATAACGCACCTAATATATTTAACATCTATCACCAGAAAAATTGCACAATTACCTCCAGTTGCATATTTAACGATGCAATGTCTTTCTTGCTGTTTATATTTTTCAGATGAGCTTATATAATATTTCGTTGGTATGATCTATCTTAAAGTAAGTTTCTGAAACAAATAAGCACGAATAATAATAAATTACTAAATAATCCTTTGACTTTAATATGCATTGTAATCCAATTAATTAATATAAAAAACATTTAGATTAAAATAAATTTATGATATTTGAACTAATTATTATAGAGGTCTACATTAGACAATTTATATATATATATATATATATTATTGTTATAATACATAAATATAAAAAAAAATATAATAATATAATCTGTACATCAATAGATAAATTCATTCATTTGTTGATGTAAGTACATTTTTAACATAATTATACATTTTAAAAAGCAATTGTATTATCAATATTAATATTATATTATATTTACAGTAAATTGTGCAAGAAATTTTGTGTAGAACTTTTTTTAAATGAACAGTGCTTGCCTTTTAAAATATATAATTATTTTAAATAAATAATAGATTAAAAATTTAATTATTAGCAAATGAATGAATTAATGAATGACTGCATTTTTTTTAATACGTAGATCAAGCTAAATGTTTAAATTTAGCATTGTTTAATGCAAATTAATATTATATTTCTTCACTTTCAATTACACTTATAATTAATGTAATTTAAGTATACGAACCATTTAATTTTAAGTCGTTGGGTGTATTAATTACTTTTCAGAAAGCTAAGAGAGTGATTCATTTTTTAAATCAGGTTTTATTAAATCAATATAATTTTTTCTTTTCCAAAGCAATTATTTTTCTTGCAAGAAAAAAAATAAGAAGAAATAATTTAATCACGATGGACGTTACTGCGTGATTAAAATTCAATTAATAGGTAAGTATATAGAAAAAAAAAAAGAAATCGGACATTATGTTATTAGCTTTCAGATTCCAGCTAATAAAATAAAAAATAATGATGCAACTTAATCAAACACATGAAGGAATAATTGCAATCCAACTTTCGTAAATGAGATTGCTAATTGAATATTAATCTCATTAATCTATCACGCACCTAATATATTTAATATCTATTATCAGAAAAATTGCACAATTACTTCCAGTTGCATATTTAACAATGTAGTTTCTTTCTTGTTGTTTATATTTTTCCAGATAATCTTATATAATTTTTCGTTGTTATATATTTTATTTCTTTCGTATATTTTATGATTATATTTTATTTTTTAGTCTTTGAGAAATACCCATAAAATAAAGTAATTAATAATAAATCACTAAGTAATCATTTTACTTTAATATGCATTGTAATCTAACTGGCTCTAAAAGTAATTAATATAAAAAACACTTAGATAAAAATATATTTAAGATATTTATATTTTTTTTTTTAAGTTTGAACTAGTTATTATAGAGTTCTACATTAGACTATTGTAGTATATATTATTGTTATAATATACAAATAACAATATATAAATATAAAAAAATATAATAATATGATGTATAAATTTATTCATTTATTGATTCAAGCGCATTTTTAAAATAATAGTTATTTAAAATAATTATATATTTTAAAAGATATTTGTAATATCATTATTAATATTATAATACATTTAAATATCAATATTATAGTTCAATTGCAATATATACATTACAATAGACAGTGCATGATTTTTTAAGTATGTAGAACTTTTTTTGAATGAAGAGTTCTTGGCTTTTAAAATATATAATTATTTTAAATAATTATTTTATAAAAAATTTCATTATGAATAAATGAATAAATGAGTTTTTTGTAATGCGTAGATCATGCAGCAACGTCCATTATTATTAAATTACTTTTGATTTTTTTTTTTTTTTTTCCTGGCGAGAAAAATAATTACTTTGGAAACGAAAATGTTTAAATTCAGCATTATTAAATTCAAATTAATATTATATTTCGTCACTTTCAATTACAATTATATTCAATGTAATTTAACTATGCATGCCATTTAATTTTAACTCATTGTGTATATTAATTACTTTTCAGAAAGCTAAGATAGTGATTATTTTTTTTCAATCAAGGTTTTATTGAATCAATATAATTTTTCTTTTCCAAAGTAATTATTTTTCTCGCCAGGAAAAAAAAAAAATTAATAATCATGGATGTTGCTGCATGATTAAAATTCAATTACTAAGGAAATATACAAAAAAAAAAGAAAGAAATTGGACATTATGTTATTAGCTTTCAGATTTGTCCTAATGAAATAAAAAATAATGATGCAACTTAATCAAACACATCAAGGAATAATTGCAATTCAATTTTCGTAAATGAGATTGCTAATTGAATATTAATCTCAATAATCTATCATGCACCTAATATATTTAATATCTATCATCAAAAAAATTGCAGAATTATCTCCAGTTGCATATTTGACGATGTAATGTATTTCTTGTTTATATTTTTCAAAATGGGCTGATGTAATATTTCATGGGTATAATTTATCTATCAATAAATTTTTGAAAAAAAAATAACTATGAAATAAAGTAATTAATAGTAAATCACTCAGTAATCCTTTGTAATTCAACAGATTATAAAAGTAATTAATATATCAGTTTTTAAAATAGTTCATTGTTTATCTTTAGATAAGTTTGTTGAAAAAGTTTAAAGCATTATATTTTATCTCGAAATTTCATTTTAAAATAGAATGCAACTGAAATATTAAACAAAAAAAAAAAAAAATAAAATAAAATAAAATAATAATAAGATTTTTTTTATATCATGATTATTATATTATTATTTTTAAATATACACAATTTTAACTTTAACTCGTGTATACAATTTTCAATGAAAAAATGGACGCAGTTAGTTACTGGAAACTTAATATTGTAAAACCAAGATACCAAGAAATTATTATAAAAGAAAAATAGCAGAAAACTAATTCAGTTAATAGTGCATTCTTACACAAGATATTCTTAGAAAAATAAATGTATATTTATAGATTAAGCATTCTTTATATATTTCGATGAAAGCACATGCTTTCTATTTTGATTGTATTTTATATTTTTCAAAAGATAAGCTACTCTTATTAGCATTACGTAGTATCATCTTCGAGAATGCTCATGTGCTATTATCAATGCATCACGAAAATAATTATTTTTTTGCATTAAAAAGCGTCTGGAATTAATAAGTGAATGCACCATTGCTGTAATGTTTATTTATGATTATAGCTGATCTATGAATAGCTCTTAATACTGGATGGATTTCTGAAGCATTTGTTGTTTAGCATGAACAAAGCAAATCCCCTCATTTGGTGGGAAATTGTATTATGCCAGCCATGTCAACTCTATAAGATAGCTGATGAAATTAAAGGAATTTGAGTTTATATCCTTTTCAAGGCATCTGCTACTTTGCAAAAGCGATTTTGAATAGTATTGCCAATAAGATTTATTAAAAAACAGACCAAGACAATATGATTTATTAAAATATTTTGTTTTTTAAATGAACTTCAAATTTTTACTACAAATATAATAATGAGATTCGAAAAGGTGCCAAATAGCACTTCTTCCAACGTTCGAAAAGAACGAGGAAGTTCTGGCGTTTGGTATCGGGTTCAAATCCCGGCGATGCCATGGGTGTTTGTAGTGGTTCGGAATCCACCTTAAGCCGTAGGTCCCGGTCCTAATAGGACCATAGAGCGGGGACATTGTTACTCCGCGTCTGTGACTTACCATCAAGTTGCAGGCGCCCCCTGGGTAATGCAAAGTGAGAACCATCGGTGCAGCCCTTATGGCGAAGATCACGGTCTATTTGCCAGCTGCATTAGAAGAAAAAAAAATAAAATAATGATACCAACTCTTGACTCAATGACAATGTGCGCCGCAGGTAAATATTACGGCTGAGGTTCAATAAGATCATAGCTTTGTTGTAGATACTGTTTCAAAAAAACAAGTAGACTCGATGTCGTTTGTGATGTTCAGCCTCTTGCCTCTTTAGTCGGACTACTACTACTACTACACCCCACCGCACTACTGTGCCTAGAGTTGAGTTGTTACTATTCAGTTTGGGAATGTTGTCGATGAAAAGTCTGACATGGTTCCGTGACTGTCTTACAGACATAATTATGCGAAAGAGACAATGGCTTAAAGTTGATTCCGAACCACTACAAACATCTATGGCACCACTAGAACTCAAATCCGAAACTTGTGGACGAGAGAACGAGAACCAGAGCCAGACTTGAAACGAGAGCCAGAGCGCTAGACACTCGGTCATTCAGGCGTCTCGTTAGTCGGAGTACCTGATCGGAGTACACCAGGTACTCTCCAATACGATACGTAAATATGGGGTTGTTCCCACCTAAACGCCCTCCTTCTTCAACGACACGTAGCCAATTCAGTCATCTACCTTCGGGAGCTTAATCACAACAAAAAGCTGCCGCCCCCTCATTTCCTTTTTCTATAAGTATACTATTGAGGGGATATCCGTCCCGCACTGCAGGGCATTGAGGATTAGACACAACTATATATATGTTCATAATTTTGTTATATTAGAAAAAAAATGTCAAATTTCGTCAAAAAATTACTTAAATATTTAATCAAACAGACATAGCAACAAAATGATCTCTTTCAATATATTTTACAATCACTTAAGTATACAACAGTACAATAAAATACTTAGTTCTTTAAACTCACACACAATATGATAAAGAGCATTTACGCTTAAAAACAAAGACAGCATAATTCACAACAAAAATAATAGTGTCATATGATCACTTCAGAACTTTTTCCCTCATAAAAAAAAGCTACCAGATTTCAAAACTTCAGGTTTGAGTTAATATCTCCTTGCGCCTTCATAGTTTCGCTTTCGTTTACTGGGAACAAGTTAGGCATAAAAATAGACCAAAGGCCAAAGTAATGGATAATTCATGTTCGAATTAATACATTTAATGCTGAGGTTTAATCCTCTGGAGGCTTCGTTGTAAGAATTGTTCCAAACACCGATGTGCATCGATGGCTTTTGTGATGTTCAGCATCTTGCCTCATTAGTCGGATTACCTGAAGGGAGTATTATATGTTTTCCCCCGAACGATACCCAAATATGGAGCAGTTCCCACCTAAAAACCGTTCAGGAAGGTAATGCCCTTCTTCTTCAAGCGACACGAACTCTTCCATGTGAGACTTCTATATAGGGGTACTTCATCCCAGCAGAACCTGGCCCTTTCCCTCCATCCATGAGTAGACTAAACATTGGGTATCTTTCCCGCAATGCAGGACACTGAAGATTAGACACGACGACATACATAGTCATGATTTGGCGCTCTGGCGCTCTGTACCACAGATTTCGGGTTCTAGTCTGTGCCGTGGATGTTTCTAATGGATCGGAATCCACTTTAAACCGCAGGCCCCAGTCTAATATGATCGCAGAGGGTTGGGGGGGTATTGTTACTCACGTCCTTAGCATATCTCCAAGCTATTTATGCCCCTGGGTAGGGCTAAATTAATAATAGCGGTGCAGCTCTAGTTTATGGCATAAATAGTAACTGTCTTTGTATTTCTAGCTTCATTAGGACGACAACAACAATAGAAAGTAACAAATTTCATCAAAACGTTATTAACTATTTAATCAGACGGACATAGCTACAAAATGATCTCATTCAATATATTTTTCAATTACTTAAGTATACAGCAGTACAATAAAATACTTAGTTCTTTAAACTCACACACAATACGATAAAGAACATTCTCACTTAAAAACAAAGGTACAACAATAACAAAAAAAGTGTCATATTATCACTTCAGAACTTTTCTCCCTCGTAAAAAAAAAGCTACCAGCTTTCAAAACTTCAGGTTTGAATTAATATCTCCTTGCGTCTGCATAGTTTCGCTTTCGTTTACTGGGAACAAGTTAGGCGTAAAAGCAGACCAAAGGCCAAAGTAATGGATAATTCATGTTCGAATTAATGCACTTCTCATGTAACGGTGCTATTCAGAATACTTTATTGAACGTTCTTCGCCCATTACAAAGGAGAAGGAGATTCCAGCAATTGACACCTTTGCAGGCAATCGATAGGCGTTTCTTTCATGGCATTACGTACGGCCTTAATCAGTTTTTGTTCTACAAAGGAGCAAAACTTGTAGGCAGGATAAGATAATTTACTTGCAGACTTTTGTCAATAAAATGACACTTCTTTGGAAAAATTTGCAAAGTACGTTAAGATTGCGTTAAGAAGAGCTTAAAATCTCTTTGTGCCATAAATATAATGTGCCTAATGAATTTAAATCTAATTAAAATCAGCTTGAAATAATAACTGGATCAATATTTTTTTTTAAAATACTGTTTTGTTATTGATAATACTAACAAATATGAACCAATTTTACACCACTACATAGAATAAAACTATTCTTAGTTTTGGCAAATTTATCAGTAAACAATATCAGGTTACAACTTCAAATTATTGTTTAGTAAATTTAAAAGGAAAATTATTTTGCATAACTGTTTATAAATAAAAAATGGATTTTTAAAATTTTTTTAAATATTTCTTAAGGGATCCTTTTAATAAAGGATTTTTTTAAAAAGATAATTTAGTAATTTTTAATAAAGGATTTTTTTAAAAAAAAAGATCATTTATTATTTTTAATAAAGTGTTTTTGAAACGATTTTTTAAAATGATTATTTAGTTATTTTAATAAAGGATTTTTAAAAGGATTAGAAGTTTAATTTTACAAGGATTTTCTTAGATTATTTAAACATTTTTTAAACAAAACAATTATATTAAAAGCACACATACATTTAAAAAATTTATTTTACCTTCAAAAAAAAAAAAAAATGTTTAACGATAAATAGATAACTGTAGACGAAGCAATCACTCTAGTTAAAAAAGTTTTTTTATTAATGAAAAAACACAATATTTTTCAAGATCAGTTTGATTACGCAGCAGAAGAAAGATTGTGTTCCAGATACACCATATTCTATAACTACCCTTCATTATTACAGACAATAATAAATCTCGAGTAAAAATTTGTTATATACCAATTGATAAAGCCACTAATACTTATGCTTTTTCCGTAAGTTACATTACCTAATTCACTATAAAATAAACTAAATAATTATTTAACATAAAAACCTATAAAAATAACTCCTAATATGGACAGTGAGCGCTCTGGCGCTCGATGCCATAATTTTCGAGTTAAAGCTCCGGTGATATTTGTAGTGGTTCGGGATCCATTTTAAACCGTAGGTTCTAGTCTAATATTACAATAGAACGTAGGGTTAGAAACCGTACCCTGTTAAAAGAAAATATCTCCTCTCTCGTAATCTATACCGGTAGGCAGAGGGCCTTCGGGCACCATGGAGCTGTTGCTCCAATGAAGAAGAAGAAGAATAGGGACATTTATTTTAACAAATTCGTTAAAATCAGTAATAACCCTATCAAAATCCATTTCTAAAATTTCACAAAATTCCAATAGATTATCCTTTGTCACAAACTTCCTCTCGACATGAATGGATATGTCAGTAGAGAAATTTTTAATCTTCTTAAAATCGTTTCTAATACCAACATGATAGATTTATAACATGAATTATTAATAGCTATAAACCCGCTTTAAAATTATGACTTGGCTTTCCAAACAATATCTCTTCGAGGCCTTGGATTTAAATCTTTATAGCAATCCTCTTAAAGTCTCCTAATACCTTAAATTCACTTTACCAGGACTATCAAAATATTCTACAAGGAAACTTCCATTACTGACTAAAAATCTATATTCTACATTATCCATAACTGCATTTATAATAACGAGAATTTTCACTTCCAAACTCTAGGTATTAAATATCCATCGATACTAGATAATATTTACTTATACTATGAAAAAATTATAATCTGTAAATTCACAAACATATGGATGACTTAATTCTTTTCAATCATCCAAAATTTCAAAACCTTTGTCGTGACAACCAATAGTTTATTTTAAAAAGATTAATACAAATAACCCTCAAGCTGATATTCTTGATATCAATATTAACATTCATAACTCCTTACAAATTTTAATGTATCTACAAAAAATAAAAAACTGAACTCTAAATCACATATATTAGTATCAAAATGCATAGCAAAATCATCATTAATCAACTACTCGGAAATAATTCCGTAGATAAAACATTACTTTTAAATAGCAATAAGAAAAATAACTTATTAATAATATTTTAAAAATGATGCCCCAAAAACATTTCTACACCTTGACTTTCTTAATATGTGATCTAACAGGTAATGATTGTTAGCAAAAAACTTTCCATTGTGTACAGTATCCACAGATTTTCCACAATATTAGTGCTTCCTGTCACATTCCTTCAAAGAAATTATAAATCACTGCATCAATTTTTACATCACTATTTCACTTTCCCATTCTTCTAATTAACCGAAATCTTGCAGCGAGCAATAAATCGCCCCACTCAGATATTATACGTATATAAATAATTTATCGTAGTCAATCAACTAATCACTCAATTAATGATCATATTATTGTAAATAATCAAGAGGTTCTATCACAGGACTCGATTTTAGCTGTATTAAATATATGCCAAACACTGACAACACGCATACCAAATAAACATTGCCAAATCATTCAATTCCTTCTCTTAGCTCACACTCTTCCTATATATATCTTGTTCAAATTTTCAATCGTTCATAAAATAATTTGTATTCATCCACTCAAGTTCAAATACATTTTTTTGAACCTGTAGTGGATGACACTGGATGTTAGTACAGTTTCTTCAAATATTAATTCAGTAATTAAATTTAATTCATTAATTTTTGTTTTTTTTAGATTTAAGTTGCATATATCTATCAATAGATGGCGACAGATAAACTTAAAAAAAAATGAAAATTAGTTATAAAAGACTTTCTGCAATATAGTGGAAAAAAAAGGAGGAATTGACTTTAAAATATATATATTTTTTTTATATTACTTGTTTAATCTGCGAATATGGTTCTAACCATTCAAACTGTTTATCTAATGATCTTTGTTTTCATTCTCTATTACGAAGATTATGATTATTTTGTTAAACAATTTACATGTAGTGAATACTGTTGTGGCTTTTGCAAAATGTTAGTGCTTTGAACTCATTCCTTATCATACCTTCTTTGGTTTGTGTGTTGACGGTTAGCGTGTTGCATTTTATATATTTTTGCGTGTGTGCATAGAGGTCGTGAAATGAAAATATGATATAAGGCTCATGGTAATTAAGGGTAAATAACTTCAATCTACTAGATAACTTAATACTTATAGATGTTATGAATAATTTTGCAAATACAAAAAAAAAAGCGTTGTATTATAATGTAAGTAGTGTTAACATGAATTATGTAATTTAAAAATATAATTGAAATAAAATAAAATGCAAATAAACAAAGTATAATTTGAGAAATTTTTCCTGTCAAACAATGACAAAACATATTTATATAAATGGCTTTGAACAAATAAATTATATCTTTTTGAAGATTTGATTGAGTTTCACGAAAGGTAAAATTATCTGTAACTTTCATTAAAGGAAATATGTACATTTTATAATAATAGAAGTTATTATCGTCCCACCTTGAATTGTATAAGTTGTTTTACAATTATATAATGTTTTCTCATAATATATAATACTTATGACAGGAGTCAGAGAAGACCGGTGAATAGCCAAATAAGGTATACGGAGCTTCACACGACGTTCAACAAATAATAACGAATTGAAAGTTTATGTGTATATACAGGAGAATAAAGGTTGTGACATTCTTCCTTTAAGTTGGATAGTAGGATAACGCGGAGCCAACGGCCATACCATGCTGAGTGTACCGGTTCTCGTTAGATCACCGAAGTCAAGCATCATTGGGCGCGGTCAGTACTTGCGTGGGTGACCACCTGGGAACACTGTGTGCCGTTGGCATTCACAAATTTGGGACCTGAATGGCCGAGTGTCTAGCGCTCGGAGCCACAGGTTTCGGTTTCGAATCCCGGCGGTGTCATGGATGTTTGTAGTGGTTCGGAATCCACTTTAAGCCGTAGGTCCCGGTCTCCTATGACTGTAAGAGCGTCACGGAGCCAAAGTCAGACTTCTACCTACGGGTTCTCCCTCACAACAGAAGCTGCTTCCTTCCCCTTCAATCATGAGTACGTATGGGCTCGTGGGCTTGGCCAGCCGAGTGGGATAAGAAACAACAAAACAACAACAGTAGGATAACTCGAATTCATTAAATATTACTGGAAACCATTAGATATCAACTTTAAGCTGCGAATATGTATATATAAAACCAAATTTATATTAATCTAAGGTTATCTAATTTAATTTACCTAATAGGAAGATAATTCACTGATAAATGTAAAGATAGTCTAGATTTTTGTTTCATTATATATATATGGTAAAGCAGAAAATGTGTTGTTTTTATTTTCCAAATAACCATATCTGACCTTTCGTTGTGCACCATATGTATCTGAATCAGACCTTTAGTTGTGCACCATAGGTAATTCTAAATCTGTAACATGTCTGCACCTACGGTGAATGGCTTAAGTCAAAATATTTTTGAATTTGAGTAAAAGTAAATATTTTATTTATTAAATTACATTATAATTTTGTTTCAAATATTAACATAATATTAAGCATTTATATAAATACAAATAACGGATAATCTGTAGCATATTAAAATTATAGACATTACATAAATCTTAGTAGAATGAAATGATTAAATAATGGAAATGAAATAATAATTCTATTTAAAAATATATATTTTTTCTTGTAAAAAAATACGTATCCGAAAAGTAAAACAAGTGCCATTTTTTTTTATTGTAAAATTGCTAAAGTTTATATTTTTTGTGTTTGTGAAGGAGAGCATTATAAATACTTAGCAATACATAAGAATAAGAAAAAAACAGATCTGACTTTCATATTTAGTGTTTATAAATGGATATAAATGGATGTTGACAATTTTACTAGGGAAAATATTTCAATGTACTAGCATCTCTTGATATCATATTTTCTTTTAGAATTTTAGCATAAATTAAATTAGGGAATTTAGGAGAACTGTCTCTATTCTCAACAAGACGAAATTGTGAAATAAAGTGCCTTAGAATAACTTGATGACCTTTAAGAAGTTCATTTACTTATAAGGATAAATACATTTATGCATGCGCATTTTTTAGCAGAGTGCTACTTTTAGTAAATAGTTTAAATATGTATAAGTTTTTATAAAAAGGTATAAAAGCTTTTTTATATGATAAATATATTATGAGAATTATAGATACTACAAAAAAATATTTCACCAGAAAACAAAGATTAGTAGTAATAATATGAGCTTAGTTTAAGATCTTAATTTAGTTGTATATATATTAGTAGTATATTTAGTAGTAGTCACAAAACTAAATGATAAAGTAATAACGGATGCTATAAGTTTTTATAAGTTATATTTGTTATGCAAAATAACATAATTATTCTATGTACATACTTAAAATATAAACATTCCATTAATAAAAGAATTTTTTTTACTAATACTCATTAAAATTTGTACTTTTATAAGAAAATTAAGTATGAAAATCTACTTTCAATTTTTTTTTGTCTCTGTATTTACAATCCAGCCGTTGAAAGAAAAATGCTACATTAAAGAAAACCGCCTGTACATTCGCTGAATTTCTATAGTTAGACTACGTTTGCTTCCAAAGAAAGATTTCACAGTACATTAAGCAAGTGTTTTGTTTCAGAGAATTCAGAATACAAAAGAAACACTTCTGGTCTTTCACGGAGAGTGTGCTGACGTTGAAATTTCCTTCGATTTTTGCCAAACGCCTCAACTAAACAAATGTTCTTTCAATCATACTCTCGCAGTTGTTCCACCTGAAAAGTTCCGCTGCTTATTCTTTTCTAAAATAAAATTCACACGAAAGAAAGTGCGTTTGTTTATATAACGTTTGTTGTTTATATAACGCCTAGAAGTGCACAGAATTGGGGGGAGAGAGAGAGAGAAAAGTTTTTAGTTTCTTTTTCTCATTTTGAAGTGAAGGGAGAGAAAAAAAGGGTCTAGAAACTTTGCATCAAAGTTTTACTAGAACTTCTTCAACTATAAATATTTACACGTTTCTTCTCTGAATTCGATACTCTTCGAATTTTTTGTATTAAATTTTTTTTTGTTGTTGTTGATTTACTTTACACTCTGTCAATTTAGTCGTTTAGTAGACGACTTTTTAGTTGTTTACTGCATCTTATACTAATTTTATGTGAGATAAACTATGTGCTATTATATATAGATAGCCAAATTAAATATCGTCAAATAAGTAAATTGCTAGCTGTTTAAATAAGATAACCTTGTAATATAAATTACCTTATATTATATATTACTATAATATAAATTACTAAAAATTATTTTGTATAAGAATTATTAAAAAATATCATTTTTTCAAAAGTATATTTGCAATATACTTTTGATAAAATATACAATACACATATTTTGCTTATACAATATACATTTGACAAAATGTGCAAAACACATTTGATAAAATATGCAATATAAATTTGTTAATATGTACAATAAATATTTATATAGGGCTTATTCAATATAGATTCGATATAATAAACAATATACATATTTGCTTATGCAATATACATTCCATAAATTATGCAATATACATTCCATAAATTATGCATTCCATAAATTATGCAATACACATATATTGCTTATACAATATTTGATACAAAAATTCAATCTACTTATATTGCTTATGCAATATACATTTGATAAAATGATAATATTATATATATGATAGTTTTGATACAAAAGTTAACTACATAACAATTTGTATTATAGGGTTAGTTAATTTTTATAGCTAGCTATTTATTTTTAATACTAATCGTAAAAATTATCACGTTCTTAATCATAAAATAACATCTATTTTTTTATAAAAAATCAAGCCAAATATTAATCATCTTTTTGAATTATTAATCCACTTTCTTGGATAAAAAAGTTATTTCCCCCTACATCAATGTGGTTATTTTGAATAATCCTTTTTATCAACGAAGCAATATTTAAGATTCGATAGTTATGTTATACTTACACTCAAGACATAGAAATTAAAGCTTGTACATTTATAAAAAAATTAAAATGTAAAAACCTACTTTTTTTTGGTGTATCTGTCTATTTACAATACAGCCGTTGAAAGAACAATGCTAGATTAAAGAAAACATCTTGTATTCGCTGAATTTCTGTAGTTTGACTATTTTTGCTTCCGAAAAAAGATTTCACAGTACATTAAGCATGTGTTTTGTTTCCGAAAATTGAGAACACAAAATAAATACTTCTTGTTTGTCTTTCACAGAGAGTGTGCTGATGTTGAAATTTCCTTCTATTTTTGCCGAACGCCTCAACTAAACAAATGTTCTTTCAATCATACTCTCGCAGTTATTCTACCTGAAAAGTTTCGCTGCTTATTCTTTTCGCCAATAAAATTCACACGAAAGAAAATGCATTTGTTTATATAACGCCTAGCAGTGCATGGAAATGCAGAAAGAGAGAGAAAAGTTTCTAGTTTCTTTTTCTCATTTTGAAGTGAAAAGAGGAAAAAAAAATTGTCTAGAAACTTTGCATCAAAGTTTTACTAGAACTTCTTCGACGATAAATATTTACACGTTTCTTCTATGAATTCGATACTCTTGGAAGTTTTTGGTATTAGATCTTTTTTGGTTGCTGTTGTTTTAGCTCACACTTTGTCAATTTAAGCCTTCATTAGACGACATTTTCTTTGTTTAGTGCATCTTATACACTTTTTTATATATATAATAACCAATGTGTTGTAATTCATAGATAAAAGACAAATTACACATTGTCAAATATGCAAATTGCCAGTTGTTTAAATACAATAACCATAAAATATGAATTATTCTACAGTAAAAATTATTTTGAATTATAAAATATTATCATTTTTATCAAATGTATATTGCTTATGCAATGAGACATTTGATAAAATATTGCTTAGGCAGTAAAATATTTGATAAAATCTGAAAATTCATTTGATAAAATATTCAAAATACATATAATACTTAGGTAATATACATTTGAAAAATATTGCTTATTCAATATACAATTGATAAATATACAATACACATATCCTTACAATCAAGACATATAATTTAAAACTTTTATTATTATAAGAAATTAAAGTATGAAAACTTTATTACCATTTTTTTGTCTGTATGTTTACAATACAACCGTTGAAAGGAATAATGCTAGGTCTATAGTTATACTATTTTTGCTTCCCACGAAAGATTTCACAGTACATTAAGCATGTGTTTTGTTTCCATAAATTGTGAATACAAAAGAAATGCTTTCTTGTTTGTCCTTCACGGAGACTGTGCTGATGTCGAAATATCCTTCTATATTCGCCGAACGCCTCAACTAAACAAATGTTCGTTCAATCATACGCTCGCAGTTATTCCACCTGAAAAGATTCGCTGCTTATTCTTTTCTTCAGTAAAATTCACGCGAAAGAATGTTTGTAGTTTCTTTTTCTCATTTTGAAGGGAAGACAGAGAAAAAAAGGGTCTAGAAACTTTGCATCAAAGTTTTACTAGAACTTCTTCAACGATAAATATTTACACGTTTCTTCCGTGAATTCGATACTCTTGGAATTTTTTGGATTAGATTTTTTGCTGTTTTGTTTTACTTTCGCTTGGTAAATTTAAGCCTTCATTAGACGGAATTTTAATTGTTCACTGCATATCATACACTTTTTCTATAAGATATACGATGTGTAGTAAATTAGCGAAAATAAACAAATTACAAAACATGCAAACTGTACTTGAAAATATTCCAATAATATAAATTATTATGTAGCGAAAATTATTTTGTGAAAGGATTATCATGAAATATTATAATTTTTAACAAAGCTACTATATATATAGGTCTTATGCAATATAGATTCTGTATAATATACATTATACAGATATTGCTTATGCAGTATACATTCCATAAATTATGCAATACACATATATTGCGTATACAATATTTGATACAAAAATGCAATATACATTTGATAAAATGATAATATTATATATATGATAGTTTGATTCGAAATGTTTACTACATAACAATTTGTATTATAGGGTTAGTTAATTTTTATAGCTAGCTATTTATTTTTAATACTAATCGTAAAAATTATCACGTTCTTAATCATAAAATAACATCTATTTTTTTATAAAAAATCAAGCCAAATATTAATCATCTTTTTGAATTATTAATCCACTTTCTTGGATAAAAAAGTTATTTCCCCCTACATCAATGTGGTTATTTTGAATAATCCTTTTTATCAACGAAGCAATATTTAAGATTCGATAGTTATGTTATACTTACACTCAAGACAAAGAAATTAAAGCTTGTACATTTATAAAAAAAATTAAAGTGTGAAAACCTACTTTTTTTTTGTTGTGTCTGTCTATTTACAATACAGCCGTTGAAAGAACAATGCTAGATCAAAGAAAACAATCTGTATTCGCTGAATTTCTATAGTTAGACTATTTTTGCTTCCGACGAAAGATTTCTCAGTACATTAAGCATGTGTTTTGTTTCCAAAACTTGAGAATAGAAAACAACTACTTCTCGTGTGTCTTTCACATAGAGTGTGCTGATGTTGAAACTTCCTTCTATTTTTGCCAAACGCCTCAACTAAACAAATGTTCTTTCAATCATACTCTCACAGTTATTCCACCTGAAAAGTTTCGCTGCTTATTCTTTTCGCCAATAAAATTCACACGAAAGAAAATGCGTTTGTTTATATAACGCCTAGCAGTGCATGGAAATGCAGCAAGAGAGAGAAAAGTTTCTAGTTTCTTTTTCTCATTTTGAAGTGAAAAGAGGAAAAAAAATTGTCTAGAAACTTTGCATCAAAGTTTTACTAGAACTTCTTCGACGATAAATATTTACACGTTTCTTCTATGAATTCGATACTCTTGGAAGTTTTTGGTATTATTATTTTTTTGTTGCTGTGGTTTTAGTTCACACTTTGTCAATTTAAGCCTTCATTAGACGACTTTTTCTTTGTTTACTGCATCTTATACACTTTTATATATACATAATAGGCACTGTGTTGTAATTCATAGATAAAAGACAAATTACACATTGTCAAATATGCAAATTGTCAGTTGTTTAAATACAATAACCCTAAAGTATGAATTATTCTGCAGTAGAAATTGTTTTGAATAATAAAATATTATTATTTTTATCAAATGTATATTGCTTATGCAATAAGACATTTGATGAAATATTGCTTAGGCAGTAATGTATTTGATAAAATCTGAAAATTCATTTGATACTATATGCGAAATACATATAATGCTTAGGTAATATACATTTGAAAAAATATTGCTTATTCAATATACAATTAATAAATATACAATACACATATCCTTACAATCACGACATAGAATTTAAAACTTTTGTTATTATATAAAATTAACGGTTGAAAACCTTATTACCATTTTTTTTGTCTGTATGTTTACAATATAACCGTTGAAAGAAATATTGCTAGGTCTATAGTTAGACTATTTTTGCTTCCGACTAAAGATTTCACAGTACATTAAGCATGTGTTTTGTTTCCATAAATTGAGAATACAAAAGAAATGCTTCTTGTTTGTCCTTCACGGTGAGTGTGCTGATGACGAAATATCCTTCTATATTCGCCGAACGCCTCAACTAAACAAATGTTCTTTCAATCATACTCTCGCAGTTATTCCACCTGAAAAGATTCGCTGCTTATTCTTTTTTCCAATAAAATTCACGCGAAAGAAAGTTTGTAGTTTCTTTTTCTCATTTTGATGTGAAGGGAGAGAAAAAAAGGGTCTAGAAACTTTGCATCAAAGTTTTACTAGAACTTCTTCAACGATAAATATTTATACGTTTCTGCTGTGAATTCGATACTCTTGGAATTTTTTGGATTATATTTTTTGCTGTTGTTGTTTTACTTTACACTTTGTAAATTTAAGCCTTCATTAGACGGCATTTTAATTGTTTACTGCATATTATACACTTTTTATATAAGATATACGATGTGTAGTAAATTAGAGATAATAAACAAATTACAAAATATGCAAACTGTACGTGAAAATAATCCAATAATATAAGTTATTATGTAGCTAAAATAATTTTATAAAAGGATTATCATGAAATATTATCACTTTTAACAAAGGTATATTGCTTATGTAATAAAACATTTGATAAAATATTTTTTTTGTAAAATACAATTGATAAATTATGCCAAATACATATATTGCTAATACAATATGCATTTCATAAAATATGTAATATACGCATTGTGCTTATGCAACATGTATTCTATAAAATATGCAATTTACCTAGATTGTTTATGCCATATGCACTTGATAAAATGATGTTATATATACATATATATATGATAGTTCTTATAGAAAATATTTACTACTTAATAATATATATTACAGGGTTATTTTATTTAAATAGTTAGCAATTTTATTTTTATCAATAATCGTTCAAATTATAACGTTCAAATTCATGGAGTAACTTTTTTTAATGAAAAATTGAAGTCAAATATTTATCACTTGTTTGAATAATTTATCCTCTTTCTTAGATAAAATATTTATTTTACCCTTCATAAATATGGTTATTTTGAATAATAAAATTAATCAACGAAGCGATATTCTAGATTCGATAGTTATGTTATCTTTACCATGAAGACATATAAATTAAAACTTGTACTTTTAAAAGAAATTAAAGTGAGAAAATCTACTATCAATTTTTTTGTCTGTGTATTTACAATACAAACGTTGAAAGAAAAAATCTATATTATAGAACGCAAGCCTGCATTCGCTGAATATCTATAGTTAGACTATTTTTGCTCCCAAAGAAAGATTTCACAGTACATTAAGCATGTGTTTTGCTTCCAAAAATTGAGAACACAAAAGAAATACTTCTTGTTTGTCTTTCGCAGAGAGTGTGCTGATGTTGAAATTTCCTTCCTATTTTTGCCAAACGCCTCAACTAAACAAATGTTCTTTCAATCATACTCTCACAGTTATTCCACCTGAAAAGTTTCGCTGCTTATTCTTTTCTCCAATAAAATTCACACGAAAGAAAGTTCGTTTGTTTATATAACTCCAAGGAGTGCAGAGAAGTAGAGAGAGAGAGAGAGAAAAGTTTCTAGTTTCTTTTTCTGATTTTGAAGTGAAGATAGAAAAAAAAAGGTTCTAGAAATTTTGCATCAAAGTTTTACTAGCACTTCTTTAACGATAAATATGTACTTGCTCCGTCTATGAATTCGATACTGTTGGAATTTTTTGGATTGGATTATTTTTTGTTGTTTCTTTTACTTTACTCTTTGTCAATTTAAGCGTTCATTAGAAACATACTTTTTAATAGTGTACTGCATCTCATACCATTTTTATATGAGATAAGATAAGCAATTTGTGATAATTTAGAGATAATACACAGATTACACAGATTGTCAAGTAGGCAAATTGCTAATTATTTAAATAAAATAACCCTATAATATAAATTATTATGTAGTAGAATTTATTGCGAATAACCATTATCATGAAATATTAACATTTTTATCAAATGTATATTGTTTATGCAATAAAACATTTGATAAAATATACAACATAAATGTATTGCTTACGCAATATACATTCGATAAAATATGCAATATACATATACTGCTTATACAACAAGCTTTTGATAAAATATGCAATATATATATATATATATGAATCGCTAATACACTATGCATTTTATGAATTATGCAGCATAACTATATTGTTTATGCAATATACATTTAATAAAATGATAATATTATATATATGATAGTTCTTATGCAATATTGTTACTACATAATGATTTATATTATAGGGTTTGTTTATTTAAATTGCTACAATTTTATTTTGATCTATAATCAAAAAAATTATTACGTTCTTAACAACATCTATTTTTTTAACGAAAAATTCAAGCGAAATATTTATCATCTGTTTTAATTTTTGATCTTCTTTCTTGAATAAAAAATTTATTTCACACTACATCAATATGGTTATTTTGAATAATAAGAAAACAATGTTTTAGATTCGAAAGTTATATTGTCCATCCAATCAAGACATAGAAATTAGAACTTGTATTTTTATAAGAAATTAAAGTGTAAAAATCTAGTTTCCATTTTTTTTTGTCTGTGTATTGAGAATACAATCGTTAAAAAAACCGCTAGATTAAAGAAAACAGCCTGTATTCGCTGAATTTCTATAGTTAGACTATTTTTGCTTCAAACGAAAGATTTCACAATACATTAAGCATGTGTTTTGTTTCAAAAATCGAGAATACAAAAGAAATACTTCTTGTTTGTATTTCACAGAGAGTGTGCTGATGTTGAAATTTCCTTCTATTTTTGCCGAACGCCTCAACTAAACAAATATTCTTTCAATCATACTCTCACAGTTATTCCACCTGAAAAGTTTCGCTGTCTGTTCTTTTCGCCAATAAAATTCACACGAAAGGAAATACGTTTGTTTATATAACGCCTAGCAGTGCATGCAAATGCAGAAAGAGAGAGAAAAGTTTCTAGTTCCTTTTTCTCATTTGGAAGTGAAGGAAGAAAAAAAAATTGTCAAAGTTTATGCCATATGCACTTGATAAAATGATTTTATATATATATATATATGATAGTTCTTATACAAAATTTTACTACGTAATAATACATATTACAGGGTTATTTTATTTAAACAGCTAGCAATTTTATTTTTATAAATAATCGTTCAAATTATAACGTTCAAATTCATGGAGTAACCTTTTTTTTATGAAAAATTCAGGTCAAATATTTATCACTTGTTCGAATAATTTATCCTCTTTCTTAGATAAAATATTTATTTCACCCTACATAAATATGGTTATTTTGAATAATAAAGTTTAGCAACGAAATGATATTCTGGATTCGATAGTTATCTTATCTTTACCATCAAGACATATAAATTAAAACTTGTACTTTTAAAAGAAATTAAAGTGAGAAAATCTACTATCAATTTTTTTGTCTGTGTATTTACAATACAAACGTTGAAAGAAAAAATCTATATTATAGAACGCAAGCCTGCATTCGCTGAATATCTATAGTTAGACTATTTTTGCTCCCGTCGAAAGATTTCACAGTACATTAAGCATGTGTTTTGCTTCCAAAAATTGAGAACACAAAAGAAATACTTCATGTTTGTCTTTCTCAGAGAGTCTGCTGATGTTGAAATTTCCTTCCTATTTTTGCCAAACACCTCAACTAAACAAATGTTCTTTCAATCATACTCTCGCAGTTATTCCACCTGAAAAGTTTCGCTGCTTATTCTGTTCTCCAATAAAATTCACGCGAAAGAAAGTTTGTAGTTTCTTTTTCTCATTTAGAAGTGAAGGGAGAGAAAAAAAGTGTCTAGAAACTTTGCATCAAAGTTTTACTAGAACTGTTTCAACGATAAATATTTACACGTTTCGTCATTGAATTCGATACTTTAGGAATCTTTTGGATTTTTTTTCTGTTATTTTACTTTACAATTTGTCAATTTAAGCCTTCAACAGATGACGTTTTAGTCCTTTACTGCATCTTATACCATTTTTAAAGGATATAAGATAATCATTGTGTTGTAATTTAGAAATAATAGTCAAATTACACAGATTACTAAACAGGCAAATTGATATTTAAAAAAAAAATAACACAATAATATAAATTATTATGTAGTAGAAAGTATTTTGAATAAGAATTATCATAAAATGTGATCATTTTTATTGGATGTATATTGCTTATGCAACAATAAATTTGACAAAATATACAATGTATTATATATGCAATATACAATATCAAATGAAATATACATTTGATTAAATATTCAATATACATATTTTGCCTATGCTACATATATTTTGTAAGCAATATACTTACGATAAAATGATTATATTATTTATATATTAGCTCTTATACAAAATGTTTACTGTTTATTATTAAAATTTCAAGCCAAATATTTATCACATGTTTGAATTATTTGTTCTGTTTCTTGGATAAAAAATTTATTTCACCCTACACCAATATGGTTATTTTAAATAATAATTTTTATCAACAAAACTAAATTTTAGATTCAATAGTTATGTTATCTGTAGGGATCAAGGCCATATAATTTGAAACTTGTATTTTTATAAGAATTAAAGTGTGAAAATCTACTTTCAATTTTTTTTGTCTGTGTATTAATACAGCCGTTGAAAGAAAGATGCTAGATTAAAGAAAACAGCCTGCATCGCTGAATTTCTATAGTTAGATTATTTGTGCTTCAAAAGAAAGATTTCACAGTACATTAAACATTTGTTTTGTTTCCAAAAACTGAAAATACAAAAGAAATACTTCTTGTTTGTCTTTCACAGAGAGTGTGCCGATGTTAAAATTTTCCTTCCATTTTTGCCAAACGCCTCAACTAAATAAATGTTCTTTCAATCATACTCTCCTGTTCCACCTGATCATACTGTTCCACCTGAAAAGTTTCGCTGCTTATTCTTTTCTCCAATAAAATTCACACGAAAGAAAGTGCGTTTGTTTATATAACGCCTAGAAGTGCATGGAAGTGGAAACTTTGCATCAAAGTTTTACTAGAATTTCTTTAACGATAAATATTTACACGTTTCGTCTATGAATTCGATACTGTTGGAATTTTTTGGATTGGATTATTTTTTGTTGTTTCTTTTACTTTACTCTTTGTCAATTTAAGCCTTCATTAGACTACTTTTTAATTGTTTATTGCATCTTACACTCTTTTTTATATGGGATAAACAATAAGTTGCAATTTAGAGAGTATAGACAAATTACAGAATTCTAGATATTTAAAAAAATAACCCAATATGAATTATTATGTAGTAGTAATTATTTTGATTTAGAATTATCATAAAATATTATCTTTTTAATCAAATGCATATTGTTTATACAATTTTGCTAAAATTTGCAATATGCCTTTAATAAAAAATGCAAATAACTTATATTGCTTATTCAATATAAATTTGATAAATTAGTTAATATACATATATCGCTTATGCAATAAAACAATTATTAAAATTGCAATATACATTTGATAAAATATTGCTTTTGTAATATAATATTGATAAAATATGTAATATACATATATTGCTTACGGAATATACATTTAATAAATTGATTAATATTTTATATGTGATATTTCTTATAAAAAAAGTTTTACTTCACAATAATTTAAATTATAGTGTTATTTTATTTAAACCGCTAGGACTTTTATTTTGTTCAATCAGCGTTTAAATTATACCGTTCTTATTCATAGAGTATCACCTGTTTTTTGCGAAGAATTCAAGCCAAATATTTATCACTTATTTGAATTATTGATCTTCTTTCTTGAATTAAAAATTTATTTCACCCTACATTAATATGGTTATTTTGAACAATACTTTTTATCAACGAAACAATATTTCAGATTCTATAGTTATGTTATTCTTATCATGAAGACATAGAAATAAAAACTTGTACTTTTATAAGAAACTTAAGTGTGAGAATCTACTTTCCATTTCTTTTTGTCTGTCTATTTAGAATACAACCATTGAAAGTTATGAAAGTTACGTTAAAATGTATGTTAAGTTAATAACTACAATAACTATATACAACAACTATAACTATTAACTATATTGTTATATATAGTTAATATATTTATCTTATGAACATACTTAAAATATACGATTTCCATTGATAAAGAATTTTTTCTATTCTTCTGTAAAATTTGTACTTTTATAAGAAACTATAGTGAGAAAATTTACATTCCTTTTTTTTTGTATGTGTATTTAAAATACAATCGTTGAAATAAAAACGCTAGATTAAAGAAAACAGCCTGTATTCGCTGAATTTCTATAGTTAGACTATTTTTGCTTCCGAAGAAAGTTTTCACAGTACGTTAAGCATGTGTTTTGTTTCCAAAACTTGAGAATACAAAACAACTACTTGTTTTTTGCCCTTCACAGAGAGTGTGCTGATGTTGAAACTTCCTTCTATATTTGCCAAACGCCTCAACTAAACAAATGTTCTTTCAATCATACTCTCGCAGTTAATCCACCTGAAAAGTTTCGCTGCTTATTCTTTTCTCCAATAAAATTCACACGAAAGTGCGTTTGTTTATATAACGTCTAGAAGTGCACAGAATTGGGGAGAGAGAGAGAGAGAGAGAGAAAAGTTTCTAGTTTCTTTTTCTCGTTTTAAAGTGATGGAAGAAAAAAAGGGCCAAGAAACTTTGCATCAAAGTTTTACTACAACTTCTTCAACGATAAATATTTACACTTTTCGTCTATGAATTCGATACTCTTGGAATTTTTTTGTTGTTGTTTTAATTTACACTTTGTCAATTTAAGTCTTCATTAGACGACATTTTAATTGTTTACTGCATCTTATGCAGTTTTTATATGATATAAGATAAGCAACGTGTTGTAATTTAGAGATAATATACAAATTACAAAGATTGCCATATAGGCAATCTGTGATTAAATAAAATAACCCTCCAGTATATATAGTAGAAATTATTTTGAATAAGGATTTTCATAAACTATTATCATTTTTTATAACATATGCAACATACATTTGATAAAATGTGCAGTATATATTTAATAAAATATCCAATATTCATTTGAAAAAATGTTGATTATGCAATATATAATTGATAAAATATGCAATATACATTTGATAAAATGTTGTTTATGTAATATACATATATTGCTTATGCAATCGAAATTTTATAAAATATAGTTTATGTAATATACATATATTGTTTATGCAATCTAAATTTTATAAAATATTGTATATGCAATATACATATATTGCTTATGCAATCTAAATTTGATAAAATTATATTTTATATATGATAGTTCTTATACAAAATTTTACTACATATTAATTTATAAATAGCGAGCAATTTTTTCTTTATCAATAATTTTCAAATCTAGCAAGATCTTAATCTTAGAAAAGCGTCTATTTGTTATGAAAATTTCAAGCCTAATATTTATCACTTGTTTGAATTATTGATCTTCCCGCTTGGATAATTTTTTTTTAATACTACATCAATATGGATATACATTTGCTTATACAATATACATTTGATAAAATAATATTATCTATCTATATAATAATTCTTATGCAAAATTTGTACAACAAAATAATTTATATTACAGTGTTATTTTATTTAATAAGCCGGCAATAACATTTTTCACAATAATCTTTAAAATTATCAGTTTCTTAATCTAAAAATAGCAGCTATTTTTATGGAAAATTGAAGCCAAATATTTATCACTTGTTAGAATTATTGATCTTCTTCAATAATTTCGCACTACGCACTTATATCTTGAATAATAATTTTTATCAACAAAATAATATTTTAGATTCAAAAGTTATTTTATCCTTACAGTCAAGACATACAAAAACAAAAAATGATTTATTTAATAAATCGTAACACGGTTACAGCAAGTTTAGGAGGAAAAACATGCTAACAGCTTTTTTTTTAAGTATTTCTAATTGATAAATCTGCCTTTTAGTGAATTGCACCTGTTATATTATTTTTATATGCTATGAATCTATTATCATGTTTTATTACACATACAATGATATTAATACTGGCAGGTAATAAATTATGTATTATTACCTCAGGAATAATTTGCGATAGAAATGCCTTACTTTTACGTATCCTGTGCTGGAAAGTTTGGAACATCCTATCACGTAGGCTCAACTAAACAGTATTTTTTTTTAATTAGAAGCTTACAGTTTTTCTATCTGAAGAGTTTCGTTGCTTTCACCAATAAAAAGTCACTCGAAGAAATGAAGTTTGCGTACAATTTATACATATTAATATGAAAGTTTACTAGGAGTAGGTAACATAAAAAAGATTCGTATTTGAATAGAAACCCATAAACTGAAATTTCCCCAGAAGACTGCAATCGTCACTGTTCATCAGCATTGATAACATCAACAAGAGCCATAACCACACATAAACCCATAAACGGAAACTCCAATAGAAGACTATAAAAGTCGCTGTTAATCGGTGCTAGGAGAAACCAACTTCTAATTCATTCGTTCAAACAATGAACCGAACTCAAAGCTAGTAGATATGCATCGATTGCAAGCCGTAGTTGGGAGAAATGGACGAGTCATTTAAAGAATTTTTTGACAACGGTTCACACAGAAAGATACTAGAATATAATCAATTTAAATATGTACATCAAAGTTTGTGCTATTATTGCGCATTTAAAATTAGTGCAAATACTCGGCCATGGAAAAAAAAAGATGTTGGATGATATGCCTAAAAGGTCATGTATAATTATTGTTGCTTCTACATTTTAATTTCTCGTAGATGTATGCAGCTAGTTTTGCAAACTAAATCATATCATTAGTTAGTTATTAATTACTGTAACTTGAGTTAGTGCAAATCTTCGGCCATAGAAAAAAAAAAGATGTTGGATATTGTGCTTAAAAGGACATGTATAATATTGTTGTTTCTACATTTTGAATCTCTCGTAATTGTATGATGCTAGTTTTGCATGCTAAATCGTAACATTATTAGTTACCATAACATGAGTTACTGTAAATCTTCGGCCATGAAAAAAAACGATGTTTAATTTTGTGACTAAAAGATCACGTATAATATTGTTGCTTCTGCATTTTGAGTTTCTCGTAAATGTATGCAGCTCGTTTTGCACGCTAAATCATGGCACCTATTTCCTCATTAAATAAACCTATCCAATTTATGTTGTTAAATGAGGTTCAATAAATATTTTTTTCTTTATATGTTATTTGTTTCAGTGAACTTTCTTGTACTTGTGAAACCATCTAGTACTTTCAGATGGCATTTCCAGTTGTAGGTTACTATGGATTATGGTATCTTTTGTTGTCCATGTAGCTGCAGCTTAAGCGTTTATACTAATTATTATTTTATTTTTATTTTAAATCACACAAAATAGTGCGTTTTGTATGGTACTTTTTTTTGGATTAGATTTATTTGCACTTTGCCAATTTAAATATTTTTAAACGATTATTCGATATTTCTCAGGGTGATGACTGAAAAAGTGCATAGAAGTAGATAATGAAGCATTGACGAAGAAGTGGAGAATGAAGTACAGACGTGTACTAGAACAGAATCGGTTTAAATATGTTCATCAAAGTCTGTGCCATTATACGTTTTTACAGTTACGTGAAAATCCATGAGTATGGATAAAAACGATGTTGAATGTTGTGTACAGAAAGCCATGTATATATATTGTTGCGTCTAGTTCTTGAGTCTCTTTTTGCAAGCTAAATCATCACACATATTTCCTCATTAAATATACTAACCAATTTCTGTTATTAAATGATATTCAATAAATATGGTTTTTTCTTTATATGATATTTGTTTTGATGTAATTACTTGTAATTGTGAAACCCTCTAATACTTCCCAATGATATCTCCAGTCATAGGTTTCTATAGATTATGGTTTATTTCGATGCTGTCCGTATAGCTTACGCTTTAATGTTTGTACTAATCATTTTAAATCACACCATACAACCGAAAACGAGTATAGAAGTGGAAAGTAAAACATTCAATTTTCTTTTCATGTTTCATAATTATAAAGTAGGCTTGAAATTTTGAAAAAATATTTCATTAAAACGACTTCAATAAATATTTACATTTTCATCTATACATTAGGTACTGTTTTGGCTCAGATTTATTTAAAATATTTATTATTTTAGGCTATTTTTCTTTTACAAAAATGATGACAATCGGCAAATTGTCATCCTTAAATAAATTCATCAGAGCAAATTGTCATTACATGATGACAAATTGCTCTGATGAATTTTAAAAATGATAAAAAAATCATCGAATTCCTTTTTGGATTTTTTTTAGATTAAAAAGTAACAAAACAATAAATTTTTTGGATTTTGTTTAATTAGATTTATTTGAACTTTGACAATTGAAATATTTTTAAATTATATTCAGTATTTCTCAAGAAGATAGTTATTAAACAATTGTATTCCGATTATAAATGATAAAAACATGTTAATCTGAGGCAATTATAAAAAACTAATGACAGTCTATTGGCTTTTTTAAAGAACTTCAAAAGTAACAAAACAATCAATTTTTTGGCTTTTTTTTAGTTAGATTTATTTGAACTTTGACAATTCAGCTTTTTATAGGTATATCAACCCCGTAAAGATGTTATTCATACAATACAAAACATTACCTAAAAATCAGTATTATTTGATACAAAGTCTTAAAAAAGTTAAAACTAAAAATATTGGGAAAGAAATGTTTAAAAAAATGCAAATGAATAGGTAAACATTGTACGAAAGTTAACAATGCAATAGATACAATACATTTCTATATAAGACAGACAATTTCATTCAAGAATATTAAAAATTAATATATAAACAGTAGAACCTCTTTAAATTGAACATCGAAAAATCGAAAAACATTTTTGTTCCCTTCCCTATAAGACTCAAAACCTCCATCACTCGAAATTTCAACTATCTATATGTCGAAATAATTAGTTTATATATTAGTTAAGATATTTTGATACATAATTTCCCTCCGTAACTAGAAAAAAAAAATTGGAACTCTATATCTCGAACATTAGCAGAGTTTGATTTTACAACCTTTTTTACAACCTTTACAACTCGATAATTTGAAATTATTTCGGAATTATTTTGATTTTTTTTTATTGTAGTACACAATATTTAAGTGCTTTTAGTTGTAAATAAACACATTTCTTTTAAGTTGCAAATAAACATACTTATTACCTCTGTAACTTGAATTTTCATTTATTTTACCTCTCTAACTCAAAATAAGTTAGAAAGAATCTAACCCTCTAGAAGTCGACTATTTTCTTACAAAATCCGCGTACTTCGAAATCCTCTATGTTGAAAACTCTATAACTCGAATTATTTGGCGTCTCCTTTGAAGTTCGACTTACAGAGGTTCTACTGTATTATTTAAATTGCACAAAAATTATGCCATATGTAAGGAGAATTCCTAATGTACTAAACAAGTTGCTTTTTGTAAAATATATCATATTGCAGCCCGATAGTACTGGATCATACATAGATACAATATCCTTAAGGTCTGATAAAGTGCTTCTTTTTATACGCTTATTGGCTATACAATCGGCATTTTTCTTAAATACAGTCATTTTTAACTCGTGGATACGTAGAGGGATTTTGCCAGGAAAATAAAACAATAAAAATAAACTTGCTAAATTAAACAAAATATCGAAAATGTAGTGAAGTGTAATTCTTGCATTCTTTGCAGGCTTCAAATAAATCATGGCAGATTTTGTGAAGCAAACAGTTAAGAAATGTATACACATAAAAAAGGTGGCTGCCGAGAAGATATTTTGCGTTTTATCCAAAGTATCAATTATTTGCAAAAACTTTTCTACGTATATTGCTTGAGACATTCGAAACTGGTGAACAGAAGCACAACTCAAGTGAGTTTTTAAGTTTGAAATTGTTGCAGAAATATAATGGCAGGTAACTACAAAGAGGATGAGAATGGTGTATTCCATAATATCTGGTATGAACAAAAATAATAATAATTTGAAGACCACACATACAGCCTTTATCCACTTGCTTTCTATTGATAATAAGCTTAAGTAAACCGCATAAAATTTCCTTTTATCATAATAAATGAATAAAATCCATTCTATAAGATATTTGGCCAATCGAATGACAATCACTGTAAAAACTACTAAATTTATTTTAATTCTTCTGATATCTTTATTTAAAAAATATAATTTTCTTAACAGTGACAAAACACGATTTCTTTGTTCAAATATAGCATACCATATAATCAGTTTCAGAGTTTCTGCCACCAAGTAACTAACGTGATATTGCCACTGAAATCTTAAATCAGTTCTATTCATAAACGAATTGAAGAAAGAAAATAGCATTTCAATATAAGATGAAATCAATAAAGTAGGAAAAATATATACTAATAAACGAAGTATTATAGATGTATTTTTAAAATTAACGAAACCTAAGCATAATAATACAGAGATTAAAACTCCATAGCTTTTATAACATGATTCATCTAATATATTTGAACTCACGTACATAATGATTGCAAGTGAAAAGGGCTATTCAGAAATTAAAATTATTGCTTAATTATTAGTTTGGAATACAATATCGTTAAATGCCTATTTCTGAACTATTTTTTAAAAAAAAATCAAACTTTCGCTCTAAATTCACACTTCAAATTTCAAACTTTCCAAACCAAAATTAAATTCAAAATTCAAGTGAAAAGTTTATTTATTGCTTACTGTAAAAGAGTAAATAAAACTGTAAAACCGTTTTATTTATTTTTTACCGTTACTGCCTCTTTTAGATGTTTCCAGAAATCTGGCAACATACAAGTCATAAGATTAATAAAATTAAATTTTAAGCACGACCTTTCCTTAAATTCTTTCATATTTCTCCATAACAAACTGTATTTTAATAAATTCAATCAATATTCTGATACTACTTACAACAGCAATCTATACATGATGACTTGTCGCGGTGATAGCTTGATACTTTGTGTAGTTTATCTCGAGGAAAATGCGCTTAAAAATTAATTCATTTGCTGATTTTTCCAAATCAATAATAGTTGATCAATGCACATATGAAAATTAATTTTCTGAACAATTTATTACCATGGAGATATTGGAAAATTGTATTATATTCATTGAAAGGCATCAAAAATTAATTTTAATTTAAAAGAAAATTGAATATGTTTATTTTCGACGGACAAGAAAAAATGAAGCAATTGTGTAGCTTTTAATTCCAAACTACTCATCTCAGAAAACGATTTTAAAGCTAAAGTAATAGAAAAATTCCAGTTAAAGGCTTTTACAAGAGAATTGAAAGTTTTTTCAAATTATTTTGCTACAAAGGAAAGAAAATTGTACTCTGAATAATATGTTTATTACCCGTCAGTTCGGATAGATTATTATTGATGATTTTTATTGTGTGCCCTATGTTTTTAATATAACATTTCTTTTAAATCATGTGTAATACCAGTTATTAAAATATGTGCTTTGAAAGCAAAATTTTTGAATGGAATATTCTCCAAACGTACAATAAGCAAAAAACACTTAATAAAATAAATTTTACTTTAATATATTACATGGTAAATAAGCCTATATTCTTCTAAATAGAGACAAAAAAAACCCAACTCAATAACTAGATAAAAAATTTGTAAATTGAACGTAAAATTTGTATAAATAATTACTAAATTAAATGTAAAGTTGTAACTTGTTCAAATTGTGTTTTCAAAATAATTCGCAATTGCTCCAGCAGTTTTTTTTTTTTTTAAATTTTTGTTGATAGTTTCACTTACACTCTTTAACAATACGAAACACTTGAACCATTTTATTATTTGTGTTTTTGTTGTGACGAAATAGGCTTTTTCAAAAATTAAAAAAGCTAACCCGATCTTGAAAGAATATAAAATAGGTTTTATACTTAACAAATTTTGTACCTTATACAAAAACATTATCAAATATCAAAAGAAAAATAATAAAACCCACTTTTCTTTTTAATGCAATGTGCAGAGAATATCAGAGAATCTGACACAAAGACATAATTATCATCAATTATGCAATTTTTTTACAATCAACTTTTAATCCTCAGTTTTAAAATTTTCAAATGATTGATTTGCTGGATAATTTTAACTTACATTTTAAAATGTTTATTTCTCACTGAATTCGACAAATCTGTATTTTATAGAAGTTTCGTTACACATTTGTTTACTGTTTTTTGTTTTTAATTCTGAGATAAACTACAAGAAAAATAAATTGTTTTTATTTCTATATCTTCCAACATTTGGCAACATGCATTCATTACTATTTCATTTTTTAGCTAATATGAAAATTTTTTTGTTATTTAAATATGTTGCTATGTTATGTAACTATAAATTATTATCAACAGAATTTTTAATTAATAATCACCAGTCATTATTATTATTATTATTATTTTGCTTTTAACAAGACATGTTTTATAATCATGTCAATAATTTGTTTTCCTATTTCTAAATCTTTAAACACCTGGCAATTTGCATACATTAATATTTTGGGTTATTGTTTTTTTTCAAACTGCTTTGTTATGTAACTATGTTACTTTATATATTGTCACCATCAGAATTTTTAATTAATTATCACATTCATTGTTATTTTTTTTTAAATTTTAACTAGACATGCATTTTTATCTTGTTAAAATTCATAATATTCATTTGAATTTTTGCTTTATCCTAAGATAACGTTACCTCGCTTTCAAAAGCTATTGTAACAAGATTTTTTTTTTATGTTTCATTTTTTTAAGCTTTTGCAATCCTAGAAATCCATCATATTCAAAAACTTAATAATAATTATAAACATCCCAAATTTCGAAATTTTCCAGTAGGCATACTGCTTTGGCCCAACATGGGGCTGTTGTGTTATTAAATAATATGAAGAATTATAAATATTTATAAATATATCATTTTTTTAAGATTTCACTTTACATTTCTTATATCTCGATAGAAGAGTACTATATAATCATAATTTATTAAATTAATGAAAAAATGGGGCATGATACATTTTAGATTAAAATAAAAGCAACTGCCATCAAAATTTCGAATAGAAAAAATACATAATCTTGATTAATTACGTCATACTTTATTACAAATTTTTAAAAAAATATATCTATTTAAAATTTTTTAATGATTGATTTGCTGAACATTGAGATAAATTTTAAAATGTTTATTTCTCATTCAATCTGACAAATATATAATTTATAAAATATTCCTTACACATCTATTTATTTTTTTTTTAATTTTCTGAGAGAAATCACAAGAAAAAAAGTTTTTTTTTTTTCTAAATCTTCAAACGTCTGGTAATTTGCATTTATAGCTATTTCATTTTTTTGTTTGTATGTAAAGTATTTTTTTATGTTACTATATAAAATCTGATTATCAGAATTTTTAATTAAGTATAACCTGTCATTATTATTATTATTTTTGCTTCTAATCATACATATTCTTTAATCTACATACTGCCATACATATATACATGCATAACATACATATTATATAACCCATATTTTAATCTTAGTAATAACATTAAAATTCATTTAAATATCTGCTTTATCATAAGATAATGTTCCTTCTCTTTCAAAAGCTAATGTAACCTAAAATTTTTATGCATCATTTTTTAAGCTTTAAAACTATTGAAATTCAACAAATTTGAAACATAATAATAAATTTAAATCTATCAATTGTTTTAAGATTTTAATTTGCTTTCCTTATATCTGCATAGAATTACAACTATAATTGCAACTTCTTAAGTTAATGAGAAAAAAATTGTGAATAAAACAATTTTGTTTACAATAACAAGAACTGCCGACCAAAATATCCAATATAGAAGGAAAACGTAATCTTGATAAACTGCCAAACTTTAATATAACAAAATATTTATCTAACAGCAAACATTTTTTGTTTGTCTTCTAAAAACCTTTAATTATTCCCTAAAATGCTTTTCATTTTACAAAATATATTTTTATGTGTAACTAGCAACTTAATAAATTTCCATAACGTGGAAGAGAAAAAGTTCATTATTAGACAGGATTTTGATACAGCCTATAAGAATTTTGTACTTTTTTTTTTGTGGGAGTATTGTAAAAGAAGATAAAACGAATTTGTTGTCATTTAATTTTAGTCAAATGTTTTGGTTGCTATGGAGACTGAGAAAATTATTAGTAAATTAAAAACTTAATCAATTTAATACTTAATAATTAATTAAAACTTAATAAATTAATTAGTTTATTAATCAATTATACTTAGTTATTCATCGATTATTACTTATTTTTTAAAAGTTATTTATTAATTTTTTTATAATTATTATATAAATAACAATAAATTAATTACATAAAATAGTATGATACATTTTTACCTAAATTTAATTCATTTTTGTAGGATAATTTGTATCAAATATTTAAGTTAATTAAATTACTGCAATTATTTATTTTTTAAAATGTAAAACTGATATACTTTCAGTAATGCACTTTTTAATTTTATATTTTATGGGTATTGTTTTAAATTATTTCTGTGATTTAAAAAAAAAAGAAAAGAACTGTATAACGTATATGTGAGTTCACATTTTTTTTTATATCATGTCATTTTCGAAAGGCACAAAAAATAAAACACAAAATATTTCCCAAAACACCTTCCTCGAAAAAAAAATGATTACAACATACATAACGTTTTCAAAATAGCATTGGATATTGAAAGAAAATTTTATTGCGTTACAGCTGAGATATAAAGGATATTACTTATTGAATGCATGCATTCTTACAGTTGTGGTTACATGAAACAGTTGTGGTTAAAATTGTACATTTAAACCAGCGGCATATAGTATAACCAATGCAATACAATCAATACAGCCAATACAATACAGTTATGGCATATCTGATGAAAAACATTATTGTAAAATGCAATTTATATGATTATTATAGTTTCTCTTGCACGATATATTGCTATGAAACCTATATGTTTTACATCAGTTGTAGTTAACTGGAATTATACACATAACAAGTAATATAAGAAAATTCAATTCAATTCCTATTTATTTTTTTTTCACTGTATTGAAGAAAGTCCTTTATAAATAATTTTCATTATGTTTTAAAACTTATCTGGTGCCATCTGTTGATAGTTATATACAACCTAAATCTAAAAAAAAAAACTAAAATTATTTAATTAAATTTATTTACTGAATTAATATTTGAAAAAAAACTGTATTAATATCAACTTTCATCCACTACAAGTTCAAAAAAAATGTGCTTGAACTTGAGTGGAGGAATAAAAAGTATTTCATTAAGGATTGAAAATTTGAACAAGATATATATATAGGGAAAGTGTGAGCTAATAGAAGGAATTGAATAATCGAAAAATGGGAGTTTCAGAAATAAACTTTTATTTATATTTGTATCCTTGTTTCCTCCTACCAACTGGCAAGAACTCCAACCGTAGCGTTCAGGAGAAATGGTCAGTTGGCCTAAAAACACTCAGCTGCAGAGGAAGTATATTTCGCGCAACCTGCACATAGCTGAGTATCGGAATTTCGGCTTAGATGAGGAGTTTCTCCATGAATCTACAATTATCTATCTTTAACTACGTTAAATATTTTATGCATCTAATCGTATGTGTGTGATGCTTTTACATGTGTAAATAAAGCTGAGAATTTTTCAGCAATGTACTTCAACCGAGCCACATCCAATTGCAACATAGTTGCCCAAACTGCACACTATATTTTGTAATTTATAGTCATTACATTAAAAGGGATATTATTTATCGAATGCATGCATTTTACAGTTGTACATTTAAACCGGCCGGAGCTATCTAATCTAATACATTCAATATTGCAAATCCAAAACAATTATGGCAAATGTGACGGAAAAACATTGCAAAATGCAAATTGTGAAATGCAATTTATATTATTGTTAAAAAATTAATTACTTTCTGAAGGATATATTTTTAATTCAATTTAAATTTAAAATTAAGCAAAAAAGATAATAAATGATTGGAAAAATAATTTATGGCGTGTTTGTTTATAAAATTCAAGTTTTTTTTTATTACATAGATACTCTATGCTTAAAAACAATTGCATAATTTTATCAGTTCATTGATAAGAGCCTGTTTACTTAAACTATAAACAAAAAGGAATAATATTAATCCATTTCTAAGTTATAATAACATAAAAGAAAACTCTCTTCAAGAGACATAGAAAAAAATTTTCGATAAAAATGCTGATTTCTTTTCCTCATTTCAGTTACCTCAAGATTACACGTTGATTTAAAATATTTTTCTTAACTTCTTTTCAAATGTACTCAAAGTTTCTAACTAAAAAGAATATAAAATAAACTTTTATACCTGCATTTGTAATGAACGTTTCAAAAAATGAAAAATCGGACCTTTAAAGATGAAAGATTCAGAGGTACCGCTCACTTCATATGGATTTTTAAATATAGTTAGAAATATAAATAAAATAAAATGGTTATCGTGGATTCTATTTAATGTTTTTAAAGTATTAATATAAACTTCGAGTTGAAATGTACGGTTTTAAAAGAAAGTTGGAAAGCCTTAGCCAGTTTTGAAAGCATCAGCAATTCAGTAAAAGATTTTTAACTTGAATATTTCAAAGGAACTAATTTAAAAGTGTCATTGAACAAAAAAAAAATTATTGTGATATTACATAAAAAAGTTTAATTTTTCTATTTTATTTTAAGTGCTTAAAAATAACACGGATTAAAAATAAAAATAAATCTCTGTCCTGTTGAAGAATTTTTAAAAATTAAATGATATTTTCATAAATTCAGTGTTATTTGTATTCATCAAATAACTAGGCTTACAAAAAAAATTGTATTGCGCATGCCATCGCCAATAATATAGTTTATAAAATTATAATCTTAACCTCATTTTTTGAATTTAAATGTATTCAAATTCTCAGATTTTCCTTTTTGCAATTTGAGGTTTAAATTTACATTTCGTTTACTTTTATGCAATTTTGAGGTTCTGCCCTGGAATACACAAAAGGCAACTTGAAAAAGTCATTGAGATTACTAAACTTTAAAAAACATATTTGCCTTAGAAGTCACTACATATTGTTTTAAAGCATAATATTTGAATATAGATGCCATATAAATAAATGTGCATAATGAGAATAAATCTTTGATGATGAAATATTTTTTTTTCTTGAATGCAGCTGGCAAACTTGAAGACATGGACGTCTTGGATGCCTTCAGGCAAGAGCTGCACAGACATTACTCACTTTGCATTACTTAGGGGGCGCGTGTAACTTGAAGATAATATACGGACACGGAGTAACATGTCCCCGTAACGCTCTATGATCATATTAGACAGGGAAATACGGTTTAAAGTGGATTCCGATCCCCTACACACATTCATGGCACCACCGGGACTCGAACCGAAACCTGTGGTACCAAGCGCCAGAGCGCTAGCCACTCGGCCATTCAGGCCAGCGATGATAATGAAATATATAGTTTTTAAATAAATCTAATGCTATTTAAATAAAACATGCGATTAAAGCATCAAAGCATTTAAAAACAGACAAGTTGATCTTTGTATAAAAATTTACTTAAATATTGCTTCATCGTAAAACTAACAGTTGTTTTAAAAATAAAATTTAAAAAACACTTAAGGAATAATTTTTTTTTCCAAGTTGGCGTTCGATACCTTTCAATCCAACATGCAAATGATTAAGTTTTGGCGAACAAAGGATTGATATTCTGCTCAAAATAAATTAGAGGATATTATGATTTTGGGTATAAATTGCTGATGAAGAATTGTTTTGGGACCGATATATGATATAGAGTTGCTGTAATATATGAGAAAAGAGGAAACAATGAACAATCTATAATTAGATTACATTGACTATATTTCCAGTTAAAGAAAAAAAATCCACCGTCTGTACATGTTATACAGAAATATTGTGATTTCTCGATTCGAATGAGTTTCAATCAGGGTTTGAAAAGGGTTCAATAAATTTCCGCTGACTGAAAACATACTGTAACAGACCTACGAGGAAAGGAATCAAAGACGTTATCAATGAGGGACATGTATATTCTATTATTTTACTTTGGAAGAAATCTTTCCAGTTGTGGAATTTTTTCTGGGAGTGATAACAGACTAGAAATCCTTTTCCCTAGAATGTCCCAAACAGGTTATATCGGGTTAGTATCTGGGTAATATGATGATAAATCCATTCGCAGGATTTATTCGTCGAAAAGAAAATTGTCCACTAGCTGAGCCCGATGTGGCCTAGTGTTATCATCCATGATAATCGAGTCATCCCCTATTGATGTAGAGTAAAGGACTATAATATGTCCGAGGATATATATCATTGACCGAGGATATATATCATCATATCCTATATCATTGACCAGTTAGTTCTCCATTCTTGATACTGTGGAGGTCAGTGTGACCGTTTATGGAATTACCTGCCCAGACCCTGACTTCGCCTTTACCAAATCGAACACTTTCATGTCCAAATGCATGAGTATTCTTTCTACCATTTTCTTTCCAGAAGATAATCCGCCTTATGCTTGCATACTAAAGCGGGATTCGTCCGTGAAGAGCATGTTGGCCGCTCATATTGTCCCTGTCTTGTACCCACCTTCTGCGGTCATATTTCAACCAGACACAAACCATAGGTCGGCGTACAAACACCCATGGTGGTATCAATTTCGAACTGTCTGATTTAAAACTCGGTGTCACGTAGTGTCTGAAGGTGCTGTTGCAAGAAAGTGGCGTTCATGGTGAAGTTTCTGTAATTGTTAATGTTAAATACCAGTCATCATATTGTGTTGCTGCACACCCCGATCTTCCACGAACATTTCCAGTTTCCAAAAACAGATTTCATAGTTAAAATGGCAATTTGAAAAACTTTTATTGCGCCTTGTACAACAGATTGCATTTGAGCTGTCTCTAAGCCACCAATGGTCTTTTACTCTACATATTTAGCTAATTAAACTTGCTAAGACATCGATATCACTGTTCAAAACATGCAATGTGAATCAATGGTTTTTAATCTCCTCTTACAGAAGGAATCTGCAAATCCATGTTAACTCTATACATAAAATGTTTAGTTTTCTGAGTCACAGAAAAAATTTGCATATTCTCAATATTGTAAACGTGATAACTGTTCTTTTTACCCTCTTCTGTTTAATTTTTGTTAAAATTGTTGTCGATCATATATTTATTTCTAACTGAACTCACAATCTTCCCTAAATGTCCCTTCCCTTCATTCGACTTCGATTCCCCTTTCTTACTTTGACTCCATCAATATCTTGCACATGGATTCACACACACTTTGAAAATATGTCCTCCGTTGAGAGGGTACTTTGCAAAAATTTCTGTGGTTAAATGATCAAATATTCAGAACATTCCTGATATGTCAGGGATTTATTTTTTCTTATTAAATTGGAATTTAGGAAACCCACCCTCAATTCGAATAATAATTGCACTTGTTAAATAGAAATATAATATCGTTATTATTACCCGATAATATCGTTAATATAATAATCGTTATTATTACCCGATAATATCGTTATTATAAAATATTGAGACTTATATTTGTAGGAATTTCTATAACATTTTAATATTTAAATTTCTACGAAATTTATTTTAACAAAATTTACCCTTTTTGTTATAAACAATTGTTTGTATAACATGTAATCTTTTGAACATAAATAAAATAAGGCATCATTTATTAGACATAATTTACCAAAATAGTGTTATATGAGCACATCTAAAAGAATTTATAAAACATAATTTTTAAGAACATTTTTTATTATCTTTCAATCAGATGTATTTATTTAATGAAATATATTGTAACAACTATATAATACATAATATTGTAAAATAAAAAAAAAAAATTATGTTTGGGATGATTATGTAATAAGATTTATATACAGTATGATGATAAAATACATTAGTTTCCAACATCTTACGAGTGTATCATTTAATTATATCATGTTGTAAATGGGGTTTTTTGGTATTATACGTTTACCAAATACACTTTAGTATATGTGGTTATTAAACTTTAAAGGAACACAGTGCATTATCATATCAATAACTGCATTTGAGATATATATTTATGGTAGCAAATTAAATGGATACTTTAAAAATATTTATTCCACCAATTAATTTAATTCTAATATGAAGTAATATGTTTTTTTAATTATTTTTTTTAAGCATCAAATTAAAAAAAATAAAACACTGCATTCGAGAACAATTTAGAATTCAAAATGAGTTTTTTTTTAAAAATAGCATATAAAAAAGTAACATCATTTTGATTTTGCAATAGAATTTGAATTGGTATCTATTTTAACGCATATTGATTCAATTACGCTTGAAAAGTTTGAATTTGTAATTTAATATTAACTGATTAATAATAATTATTTAATATTAAATTATATGCCTCGAAATTTATTTGATTAATTTAGAAGTTGTTTATATTTGCGAAATGTTGTTATAAATTTTTCATTAACTTATCCTTATTTCCTATTAAACATATGCAAAACAAAATGGCACATTTGTTTTCCGTTTTCTTAAGAGTTTAATTATTTTAAAAATTATTTTGTATTGAAAACAATCGAAATTCAATTACCAAAAAACTTTTCAAACTACATTGCCTTTTTGAAAATGAATTTTAAAATGCCATTGCACAAAAGATCATTTGATTATAAAAAAAAAAAATTAGAAATCTTGGAAGTTTTGATAAAATTGTTTTTTAAGATATATTACTATGCCTTATATAGTAAGAGGAGTTAAGAAATAGACATAAGTTATTTATTTTAGAATAATACCATAAAATAATAACTAAACTGATATAAGATCTAATATCTGTGGGCATTTATCTATTAAAATTTTTAATTAATATTAATTGAATCAGGCAATAAAAGTTTATATTTAATATATTAATTTTGACCAAATTTATATTTCATATCACTCCATAGTCTGACCGATTACTTGAAACAGATATTTTAAATTTCATATAAATTTATTAAAATATCGATGTATTCAATAACATTATATTTTGTGAGATAATAAGGCTTACTACTATATATACGGAGGAACTGAATCCTGTAGAATAGGAGAGAAAGAATAGCCATGGGCTTTAAGCAATTCGTCTTTTAATCATTGTTGCAAAACCAGAATGAGGTGATTCATACAATACAAAACACCACAAATAGAACAAAAATCATATCTACAATTCAGAATTATTCATTATTTTTTTAAAAATTGGAAAAAAATTATAAAGATAAATACAGAAATGTTAAAAAAAATGTACGTAAATAGGTTAAAATTTTATGAAAGTTAACAATGCAATACATTTTTTTTTTTTTTTTTTTTAAACAAAATTTAAATATAACATCAGAAAATTAAATTGTATTTATTTTTTTATACAAGTTATTTAAAAGAAAGAATATGCATTACTGAAACTGTATTAGAAATGTGCCATATGTAAGAAGAAGCCCTAATGTATTAAACAAGTTGCTTTTTGTAAAATATATCATATTCCAGCCTGATAGTACAGGGACATACATAGATACAATATCCTTAAGGTCTGATAAAGTACTTTTTTTAACACACTAATCGGCATATTTCTTATATATCGTCATTTTCAACTGATGGAAACATAGAGGAATTTTACCAGGAAAGTAGAACAATAAAAATAAACTTGCTAAATTAACAAAATATCGAAAATATAGTTAAAGTTTACAATAATTCCTACATGTATTGAACGTTTCAAATACATAGTGGCAGATTTTGTGAAGCAAACCGTTAAGAAATGCAAACAAATAAAAAAGGTAGCTGTCGAGAAGATATTTTGCGTTTCTTCCAAAGTATCAATTATTTGTAAAAATTTGTCTACGTATATTGCTTGCGACATTTGAAACAGCGCAATAAAAGCAGAACTCATGTGAAGTTTTAAATTTGAAATTGTTGCAGAAATATAATGGCATGTAACTACAAAAATGATGAGAATGGTATATTCCATAATATCTGGTATAAACAAAAATAATAATAATTTGAAGAAGATGCATACACTCTTTATTCACTGGATTTCTATTGGTAATAAGCTCAAATAATCCAAATAAAATTTCCTTTTGTCATTATAAATCAATAAAATACATTCTACAAGATATTTGGTCAATTGAATAATAATCATTGCAAGAACTAGAAAATTGATTTTAATTCTTGTGATATATCTGTTTAAAAGATGTAACTTTCTTAACAGTGGCAAAACGAGATTTCGTTGATGAAATACAGCATACCAAATAATCAACTTCAGAGTTTTTGAAACTAGAAAACTAACATGATATTTCCACTGAAATTTGAAATCAGGTTTATATTTAAACGAATTGATGTAAGAAAACAGCAATTCAATGTAAGATGAAATCAATAATGTAGGAAAAATAAATACTGATAAGCGAAGTATTTTAGATGTATTTTTAAAATGAATGAAATCGAAGCATAACAGTATATAGATTAAAAATCCATAACTTTTATAACACGTTTTATCGAATATATCTGAACACACATACATAATGGCTGCAAGTGAAAAGGGCTATCCAGATATTAAAAAAAAATAATAATAATACTTAATTTTTAGTTATAAATACAATTTCTTTAAATGCCTATTTCAGAACTCTTTTTTTAAAAAAAAATCAAACTTTGGTCTCTAAATTCAAACTTTAAACTTTCCAAATCAAAATTCAGACCTTACCCTAATAGAAGTTTTTGAAGAAAATAACTAAAACTGCCTCTTTTCAGATGTTTACAGAAGTCTGGTAACATACAAATCTTGAGATTAATTATTTATTTATAGGTGAAATTAACTTTTAAGCAAGCTTATTCCTTGTATCTCCTTTAAATTGTTTCATTTTTCTCCTTCATCAAATCTTTTTAACGAATTCAGTTAGAAATCTTCCACAAACTGTACATGGCGACTTTTAGCAGAAGTAATGATAGCTTGATCTTCTGCGCAGTGAATCTCAATTAAGTAAATGGTGTTAATAAATTAATTCATTTGTAGCATAGTTGATTTTTCTAATTCAATAATATCTGATCAATACACTTAACAATTTTTCTAAACAATTTATTACCATAGAGATATTGATAACGTTAATTTAATGGTGTCGAAAAGTAATTTTAATTTTAAAATCTATTGAAAATCTATATTTTTGATGGACAAGTTACAATGTAGCAATTTTATATACTTTTCTATACAAAGCTACTTATTTTAGAAAAAAAATTTGAAGCTAAAAAAAAAAAAAAAAATTAGCAAAAATCTAGTTTAAGGCGTTTACAAGAGAATTAAATGTGGTTCTCAAATTAATTTGCTTTAATGGAGTTAGAATAAGGAATTTATTAGACACCATCTACCTCTTTGAATACATAATCATAATGTATACATAATCTCATAATTGCTCTATTGATGTTAAAACTAATCTCTCAATATTGCTGTATTGATGTAGATACTGTTATCTGACTATTTCTTTATGGATGATTTAAAAGTTCATTATTGTCATACATTGTTAACAGCATTATTGTCGTGCTTTATATTAGAATAATCACATTTTATATTTGACTAATTTGCAGATAGAAGTTTTAGCTGCAATAAATTACTTCCCAAACGCAATATTATTCCCAAATTATAAATTACTTCCCAAATGCATTCAATTAAAGATAATTTTATATAGCCCTTTGAATATCAGAATTTTCTGTAATATGAAAAAAACATAAATTATAGTACTAAATTGGAATGACTAAAACAAATAATTTATTTATTTATTTAATTATAATTTTTATAATATTGTTATTGAATTATACATAAATTTTCTAAAATATAATATAACATTTATTATTTTTATAAAGTATAAAAAAAAAAAAAAAAAGATTTTATGAATAAAAGTACTCAAAGTACAAATAATTGTCAATTAATTCAATAAAATTGTTATCTAATTCAGGAAATCTCAAGGGTTTTCTTTAAGAAACATTACTGAATTTTTCCTCAAATTTCAGATTAATCATTAGTAATTAAAAGCTTAAAAAAGCATCCTATCACCACATTAAACTTAAAAACATGATCATGATATTTGAAAAATGTATTCCATCAAAAAGAAATTTCTAAATACTTCTGAATAACCTTTGATGATAAAAAAAAAAAAAAAGAAATTAAAATTAATTTCAATTCTAAATAAGAACTTGCAATTACTTTCCTCACACAGAGAATCCCCAATACGAATGCAAATATTGGACGAGGAAATTTATGTAATTCGAAAGCATTTCTTTCGCCTAAATTCGAGCGTGTCTTGAACACCCCGGACATGAATTTCTGATGGAAAACATTCGACGTGACCCCTGGGGGGTGATCACCGACTTTCTGGCAGGGGTGGAGAAAAGTCATTACTGTCACACATGAGCATATTCCTGTCGGTCTTAACTAATTAGGTGCAAGGGACGCATTTACAAGAATTCATCGAGAGGTTTCTGATGGGAAGGACAGTGGCATGAGAACAAAAGGTGATGATCTGAATTAATTTTTTGTTTTAAGGATATTTATACAGGTTTTTTTATCTATAAATTAGACAAAAATTTTCACAAACAATTTGAATTTTTTTTTTTTTTTTTTGAAAATAAAGATGCAATACATTTTCAGGTTTTATGAAATTTATTTGATTTTTAATTAATGCTTAAGCGCTAATTGAAGTATGCAATTTTATGCAAAACCGTAATGTGTAATGTTTATAATATTAATAACACCGTTATAATTGGACTATAGAGTGTGTGTAAAATTGGCAAGCTGCCAAGTCAGACAAATAGTCATTAAGGAGGAGAAAAGTAAATTCGAAGATTTTATTAGAATAAAAATAAAAACTTTTGTAATTAATTGAATAAAAGTACATAATATCAAAAGAAAAAATTTCACATTAACTATTAAACTATTTTCTTTCAAATCAGATGTATATTGCAGCATCTGTTTCTCACGGGAAGAGTTTTGGCATTTCATTTCCAGGAGAGAGAAATGTATGTTATTTGACAAGTATATTATAATCCCTCACTGAAATTTGACTGCAGACGATTGTGGGTATTTATATTGGTATTTATTTTATTAATTGCATGCAATTAGAGATTTTACTAATGGTTTAGGGAATAGCCAGAAGTCGCACGGTGCTAAATCAGGGGAATACTGTATTTGTGAAACGATATGGGTTTCAGTTTTAGCGAAAAAGTCACGAAGAATCTATGCAGTGGGAGCTGGCGCATTGTCGTGATGCAAAAACTAAGAGTTGTCTTTCCATAAATGTGGTCCTTTTTTGCGAATAGTTTCACGCAGGCGACGCATAGTACTGAAATAAGATTCTTTGTTGATAGTTTGAACCGGCGGAAGGAATTCATAATGCCCTACTCCGCGGTAATCGAATAAAACAATCAACATGACCTGGATTTTTGAGCGAATTTGGCGTGCTCATTTCGGTCTAGCTTCACCTTTGTCACGATATTTGCTTGATTCATCGGTTATTTCCGGGTCGCAAACATAAATCAATGTCTCTTCTCCAGTTATGATGCATTTCAACTTGTCCTGATAGTCAAAACGCATTGTTTCATACACTTCAAGGCGACGATGTTTTTCCAAAAAATTCAGTGTTTTCGGTACCAATCGAGACTTGATGAGTTTGAGGACCAAATTTTTTTTTAAAATAGAGTTGACTGAACTTTTTGAAATTCCAACATCATCAGCAAGGTCTCTAATTGTAAATCGACGGTTTACAAGCACCAAACCTTTAATTTTTTGGGCGTGAGCTTCGTCGGTTGTGGTTGAAGGTCGGCATGAGCGCTCTTCGTCTTCAACGCGTTCTCTGCATTCTTTGAACTGATTATATCTCTTGTAAACATTTATTTCAGATAAAGTTTGCTCACCGAACGCCTTCCGCAACGTTCTATACGTTTCCGCACACGAATATTCATTTCGCAAGCAAAATTTAATCCAAGTTCTTTGCTAAATTAATTCAGACATTTCAAAAATCACCGAAATCACTTTTAGTGTCTCACAAAGCCAAGCGTAACTAAAACACTACTGAATATTTTGATGTGAAATTACTCACAAATGTCAAGGACAGTGCCAAAAACATAAAAAGAAGAAAAATTCCATGTGCCCGAAAAATTTAAATTGAAAAATTGTTTTACTTTTTGGGCTGAGTAGTATTCTCAATTTTTTTTATTTAATTGAATCTTTATATTTAAATAAAGGATGAAAAATGTTTTAATAAAATATTTGTTTGCAATTTTTGGATTAGTTTAATTTGCAAGGAAAATAATTTGCACTTTATAAGAACCATGTTTTATAGAGCATACAAAGGTGCTACAGGTATGTGCTTCATCTTCGTAAAGGGGCTTCATCTTCTATTATATGAAAGCTTTAAATATTTGCTGTCTGTCTAGCCTAACTATCAATATTTTATTTTTTTGTAATTTATGCTTTAATTTCATTTTTGCTGTTATGATAATTATGTTTTAAAATGATACGTAAACATTTTTTTCTTTTACAAAATTATTTATGTATATTGGTTTATGTTTTTAAGATATTTTATAAAGATTCTACAAAGGCCTTTAATCAGTGGGAGCATAATAGTTTAAATAAACTATTACTTTTGTCTGCTTAAAAGATGATAAATAACTTTTTTTTTTTTGTAAAATATTTTGAAATAATCGAAAATATTTTTAAAATAATTTTTTTTATGATTTTATCAAATACATTCTAATAAAAAAATTAAAATTGGTTGCGATTTTTTTTTTTTTTAATTTTATAAAACAAAACTGAAGAATGAATATAATTGATAAAAATCAATAAATTTTATAATTCAACCATTGAGACTATAAATAAAAAAATTCAATAAATTTTTAACATTTGTTTATATAATTTAATATTCAGTATTTAAAACAAAAATATACGATACTAAATTTCTTTTATATGACTTTAAGACTGTCTGTATAACAAATGATTAAGATGATTAAGATTAATGATTAAGATGTATAAACATTAATTAATGTGTTATAATTTTTCATACTCTAGGAAATGGCTATATCAGTTTAAGTGTTTTAAAATCAGTCATCATTTATGTTTCTCATTCACTTGAAATATCATTACAAATTTTAAATATTCACAATTTCCAATTTATTTTCAGTAATTTTTTTTATTATTTAAATTTATTATTAATATAATTTGTGTACTATTTTATTTAAAGTTAAATATTTGAGCAAACTTTGTGTATGAACACTTTGTTGTGTGAAAATACACTCAAGAGCCAAAACGTTATGACCACCTGTCAATAACGAGTTGGCCCACCTTTGGTGCGCAACACAGCTTCAACCCGCCTTGGCATGGATGCCACAAGTCCTTGGTAGATGGCCGGTGACATATTGTACCAGATGTTTAAGCAACGGTCACGCAAATACGAGATATTGCGAATTGGTGGTCTTTGAACTCTGAGCTGCCGTCCCAGGACATCCCAAATGTGTTCTATCGGATTGAGATCCGGTGAGTTAAGCGGCCAGGACATTAACTGGAATTCAGCATTATGTTCCTGGAACCACTCCAACACAATTTTAGCCTTGTGACAAGGGGCGTTGTCCTGTTGTCCTGTGTGCTCCGATACTGTTCTACTTGGACCTGCATTGGATTGGGCTGTCAGCTGAGCCACTGTTTGGTTCCGGTTTTGCTTCACCATGCGAGACAGTCTCCGATGACCTTGTTCTTTGATAGCGTGTGGACGTCCAACACCATGTCGTCTACTGCTAGTTTCACCGTCATTCATCCACTTTGCATAAGTACTAACAACTGTAGATCGCGAACAACCCACGAGTCGTACAGTTTCGGAAATACTTGTTCCGAGCCTTCGAGCCATTACAATCTGCCCTCTATCAAAGTCGCTTAGATCCGCAGCCTTTCTCATAACACGCTGAAGTAAGTGAAAGAATGATTCTTCAGACTCTCCAGCAGCAGTTAAATACCACTTCCACCTGATCACGTGCCTTCCACGTCGTCCATTCGAGTTCATTGCAAAATGTAGGGGTGGTCATGATGTTTTGGCTCTTGAGTGTACATGACAAGACTATGTCAAGTATTAAATGTTTTTATCATATGTTTGGGAAAAGTACTTAGCATTGGTTAAACACACAAGACTATTTTCAAAGTGATATGCCTGACTCGTAACTCAGTGGAAACGCGCGCCGCTGGTGAGTATTGGGGTGTGAGGTCAATCCGCTAGCGACTTTGTTGTAGACAATGTTTCGAAAAAAAAAAGGAATCTCCATGGCGTTTCTGATGTTTACCATCTTGCCTGATGAGCCGTACTATCTGATGGGAATTTTATGGGTTTTCTCCCATACGATATGAAAATACGGGTAGTTTCTCCTTAAGGTTGTCACCGAAGGCACTGACTTCATCCTTCAGCCTCATAGAGCCAAGTCAGACTTCTGCCAACTTTTGTACAATCGTAACAGATGCTTCCCCCTTTTCCTCCTTCCATAAGACCACACGGGTTCTTGAACTTGGTCTAGATGTTACTGCCTACCAAGTGGGATAAGAAATAAAAAGTGATATACGAAAAAAATGTGGATACTATTGCATTTATGAAGAGTATTTTTAAAAATTTATGCATTTTGAAAGTGAAAGTGGAAATAAAAATAAATTTTAAAAGGAATCACCCATTACTAATTACGATGAATATGTAAAATTGTAAGATAATCTTATATTTATTATTAATAAAATAAATCTGAAAAATAAAATAAATTACTTTATCTTAAGATATCATTTTGAATAAATTTAATTATGGTTAAATAAATAAAATACCGAAATTGATAAGAATATCTGAACCATCCTTAAATTTAAGTATATGATGATTGTAAGAACATTTTGAATCACCATTTTCAAAATATATCCACAATTTAAAATTCGCTACGACTATCGTTTAAATTTACGTTTCTAATTGATTATTAAATTTGGTATTTTAACTGATACTTGTTGATATAAGAATATTAAAAAATTCTGAAAATTTGACTCAAAATAACAAACTATTACTTGTAATTTATATTGATTGTGTTAAAAAAATAATTATTACTTTTTTTTTTACTTTTGTTTTTAAGCATATAATATCTTTAATAAAATCACCATATGAGTTTAATAAGCATCATAAATTATTTTTGCTTTCACTTGATATATATATTTTTTTAATTTAAAATACATTAAAAAGGTTTCCTTAAAATATTGATTTTTTTTAAGAAAACATTTTTAAATTAAAAAAATAAAAAACAGCAAAATAAATATATAAAATTGAATAACTTTTTAAGTAACATTTTTTAATGCAATTTAAAATTGAAACTAAACGAAAAAAAAATATCAAACGAATACAAAAAATAATTTACGACGTTTTTGTTTATAAAATTCATATTTTATTCTTTATTTAAGATGATCTGTGCTTAAAAACAATTGTATATTTCTGTGAGTAAATTAATCAGAGCCTGCGCACTGAAACTATAAGACTGAGATTAAAAATATTCCTCCACTCCTAAATTATAACGACAAAAAAGATTACTCTTTACAAGAGACGCAGAAAAAATTTCGATGAAAATGCTCATTTTTTTTTTTTTCCTTATTTCGGTTACCTCAAAATTACACATTGATTTAAAATCTTTTTCTTAACTTCTTTTCAAATGTACTCAAAGTTTCTAACTAAAAATAACCCCCAAAAAAAATATATATATATATATATTATCTGAATTAGTAGTGAATGTTTCAAAAATTGAAAAATTGTGCCTTTTAAGATGAAAGATTCATAGGTACCGCTCACTTCATATTTGGTTTTAAATAAAGTTAGAAATATAAATAAATTAAAATGGTTATCGTGAATTCTATTTGATGTTTTTAATGTTTTAATATAAACTCGGAGTTCAAATGTGTGGTTTTAAAAGATAGTTGGAAAACATTTACCAGTTTTGAAAGCATCAGCAATTTTTTTCTTCTCAGTAAAAGACCTTTAACTTGAATATTTCAAAGGAACTATTTTAATAGTGCCATTGAACAAAAAAAAAATAATTTTGAAGTTAAGTAAACAAACTTTATTTCTCTATTTTATTTTAAGTCCTTAAAAATACTTTTACTATGGATATGTAAAAAAATGTTACGCTACCTTATGTTTATTATTAATAAAATTAATCTGAAAAAATGAATTATATCGGCTTAAAATATTAATTTGTATAAAGTAAATCATTGTTAAATAAATAAAATATCGATATTGATAAGAATGTTTTAATCCTTCATAGATTTATGTATTTGTAAATTATACGTACATTTTGAATCAACATCTTCAGAATAAATCCTTCATTTTTGAATTACCATTTAAATTTCACTAAACCTAATTTTTTGACCTAAAATAAACAACTATTCTGTGTAATTTATATTGATTATGTTAGAAAAATTAAATAAGTAATATCTTTAACAAAAAGAGTAAGTAGAGTAAGTAGAGTAAGTAGAGTAGAGTATCTTTAATAAAAATAAAATCTGAAACTTGTAAAGGCCATATTTTTTTTATTCCCTTGATATTTTTGTTTAATTTTTAATTTAAATTACATTAAAAACGTTTCGTTAAATGATTAATTTTTTTAAGAAAACGTTTTTAAATTAAAAAATAAAAAATAATAATAATTAAAAATTGAATAATTTTGAAGGAAAAGATTTTAATGCTATTTAAAATTGAAACTAAACTAAAAGAAAAAATATCAAATGAATACAAAAAATAAATTGTGACATTTTGTTTACAAGATTTATATTTAGATTTCTTTTAAAGATGTTCTGTTTTAAAAATCACTTGTATATTTATGTGAGTAAATTAATAACAGACTGTGCGCTAAAACTATAAGATAAAAATGAAAAATATTCACCCACTCCTAAATTATAACGACATAAAAGATTACTCTTTTGAAGAGGCGTAGAAGAAAATTTCGATAAAAATGTTCATTTCTTTTTCTTATTTCAGTTACCTCAAGATTACACATTGATTTAAAATTTTTTTCTTAACTTCTTTTCAAATGTACTCAAAGTTTCTAACTAAAAAATGAACCCCCCAAAAAAATCTTTTATACCTGCATTAGTAATGAATGTTTCAAAAAATGAAAAATTGTGCCTTTTAAGATGAAAGACCCATAGGTACCACTCACTTCATATTCGATTTTAAATGAAGTTAGAAATATAAATAAAATAAAATGGTTATCGTGGATTCTATTTCCTGTTTTTTAAAGTTTTAATATAAACTTGGAGTTCAAATATACGGCTTTAAAAGAAAGTTGAGAAACATTTACCCGCTTTGAAAGCATCAGCAATTTTTTCTTCTTAGAAAAAGAGATTTAACTTGAATATTTCAAAGGAACTATTTTAATAGTGTCATTGAACAAAAAATAATGATTTTGAAGGTAAATAAACAAGTTTAATTTCTCTACTTTATTTTAAGTGCTTAAAAATAACACGGATAGAAAATGAAAATGAACAGCAGTCCTTTTGAAAAATTTTAAAAAAATTAAAAGACATTTTCGTAGAATCAATATTACTTGTATTCAACAAATGATTGTAATTTGGAATCTTTTTTTATATTGTGAATGTCATCTTAAATGATATAATGTTTAAAATTATAATTTTCAACCTGTTTTTTTTGTCTAATTTAAATGTACTGAAATTATCAGATTTTTCTTTTTAGAGATTTTTCTTTTTTAGATTTTTCTTTTTGTTCTTAGATAAACGCAAGGTAACTTGGGATTTGAGATCCTTACAATTGACTACACATTTTTTCAATGCAGAAAAGTTGAATATATAAAGAAATGTGCATAATGAGAAGAAGTTTATTACAATGAAATACATAGTTTTTACATGTTTAATGCAATTTAAATAAAGCATGCAATTAAAGCAAAAAAAAAAGAACATTTAAAAATAGACAAGTTGATCTTCGTATAAAAATTTACATAAATATTACTTAATAGTAAAATTACAAGTATTTGCAATACATTTTTTTTCGAAAACAAAATTTAAACATTCGAAAATATAATTTAAAATCAGAAAATTAAATTGTATTTATTTTTTTAGCAATGCATTAAAGTATTTCTCTGACAAAAAAATTGAAAATAACATCAAACAAATAAATTCAACGTATTTTTCTATCCAAGAATTTTAAAAATAAGAATATGCATTACTGAAACTGTACTAGAATTGTGCCATATGTAAGAAGAAGCCCTAATGTATTAAACAAGTTGCTTTTTGTAAAATATATCATATTCCAGCCTGATAGTACAGGGTCATACATAGATACAATATCCTTAAGGTCTGATAAAGTACTTTTTTTAACATACTTATTGGCTATACAATCGGCAGTTTTCTTATATATTGTCATTTTCAGCTCGTGAAAACGTAGAGGAATTTTGTCAGAAAAGTAGTATAATAAAAATAAACTTGCTAAATTAAACAAAATATCGAAAATATAGTTAAAGTTTACAATAATTCCTACATTTATTCCATGTTTCAAAAACATAATGGCAGATTTTGTGAAACAAACCGTTAAGAAATGCAAACACATAAAAAAAGTGGCTGTCGAGAATATATTTTGCGTCTTTTCCAAAGTCTCAATTAATTGTAAAAATTTGTGTACGTATATTGCTTGCGACATTTGAAACTGTGCAATAGAAGCAGAATTCATGTGAAGTTTTAAATTTGAAATTGTTGCAGAAATATAATGGCATGTAACTACAAAAAGGATGAGAATGGTATATTCCATAATATCTGGTATAAACAATAATAATAATAATTTGAAGAAAAACATACACTCTTTATCCACTGGCTTTCTATTGGAAATACGCTCAAATTATCCAAATAAAATTTTCTTTTGTCATAATAAATCAATAAAATACACTGTACAAGATATTTGGACAATCGAATAGCAATCAGTACAATAACTACTAAATTGATTTTAATTCTTGTGATATCTTCATTTAACAGATATACTTTTCTTAACAGTGACAAAACATGATTTCTTTGATGGAATATTGCAAACCAAACAATGAGTTTCAGAGTTTCTGCCACCAGAAAACTAACGTGATATTTCCACTCAAATTTTATATAAGTTTTATGTTGTTGTTGTTGTTTCTTATCCCACTTGGCTGGCCAAGCCCACGAGCCCATACGTGCTCATGATTGAAGGGGAAGGAAGCAGCTTCTGTTGTGATGGAGTACCCGTAGGTAGAAGCCTGACTTTTGCTCCGTGACGCTCTTACAGTCATAGGAGACTGAGACCTACAGCTTAAAGTGGATTCCGAACCACTACAAACATCCTGCCATTCAGGTCCCAAATTTGCCAACGGCACGCGGTGTTCCCAGGTGGTCACCCACCCAAGTACTGACCGCGCCCAATGATGCTTGACTTCGGTGATCTAACGAGAACCGATAAGTTTTATTCTTATATGAACTGAAGAAAGAAAATATCATTTCAATATAAGATGAAATCAGTAAAGTAGGAAAAATAAATACTAATAAATGAAGTATTATAGATGTCTTTTTAAAATTAACAAAACTCAAGAATAACAATATATAGATTAAAATTCCATTACTTTTATAGCACGTTTCATGGAATATGTCTGAGCAAACATACATAATGGCTGCAAGTGGAAAGGTCTATTTGGAATTAATATAATGTTTAATTTTAGTTTGTAATACAATTTCTTGAAATGCCTAATTCAGAACTTTTATTTTTTAAATTTTACTTTCACCTCTAAATTCAAACTTCAAACTTTCCAACCCAAAATTTAAACTTTACCGTCTTAGAAGAGCTTTAAGAAAATAACTAAAACTGCATCGTTTTAGACATTTACAGAAATACATATGATTAATATACATAGGATGAGATTATTTCTATTTTTATACTGGAAATTAACTTTAAAGCACGGTTTTTATTTGTACTACTTTAAATTCTTTCATTTTTCTCTTTTACCAAATTTTTAAGGAATTCAGTCACTAACGGGTTGCTACTTACAACTTCATGCTACACAGGGTGCCTTGTAGCAGAAGTGATGGATAGTTTGATCGTTTGCGTAGTTAATCTCAAGTATGTAAATGGTGTTAATAAATTAATTCATGTCATGCAGTGTTAATTTTTCTAAATCAATAATATTTGATCAACACATTTAACCATTTTTCTAAACAATTTATTACCATAGAGATATTGATTATGTTAATTTAATGACGTCAAAAAGTAATTTTAATTTTAAAATCTATAGAAAATCTTTATTTTTGATTGACAAGATACAATGTAGCTATTTTATAAACATTTCTATACAAAACTATTTATTTTAGAAAAGAATATAAAGCTATAAAAAAAAAAAAAAAAATAATAATAATAATAATAATAATAATAATAGAAAAGTCTAGTTAGGCGTTTATAAGAGAGATGAAAGTGGTTATCAAATTCATTTGCTTTAATGGAAAGAAAATTGTACTCTGATAAATATGTTATTAATGATATTATGGATGTTATAATGGAATATTATAATCTTTTTTTATTTTTTTCCTATTTGTTTACATAATATATATTTTAAATCATGTTATTAAAAATGTACTTTGGAAACAAATTATTTGTATGAAATATTCTCCGTACATTCAAAAAGCAAATAAATTGAATACAGAGCATCATTTTTAATACATTAAAAAAAACTATATTCTGCCAAATACAGACAAAAGAAAAACCCACAAAACTTTCGCAATAGAAAAAAAAAATAAACATCATGTGTAAAAAACTCAGTTGTTTGTTGTTCCAGTGTGACAATAATTGACAAATATAGTTAGTATATTATAGTTATGTACAAAGTATCAAGCTGATATACAGGGGGTTATGAGAATAATTGAAACACCTGTGAGTTAAAAGTGACATTTTTGAATGCTCTTCGTAAGCATTAAAATATAATAAAAGCTGCCAGTTTAAAAAAAAATAAAATAGAAATGTAGTATATGGTAGCTTTATTGAATTTTCTAAGTCTTGGATTTATTTCAAACGCGTCAAATTCGGACCTTTCTGATTTTCAAAGAGGCCAAATTGTAGGAGCCCGTCTAGCTAGAGCAAGTTTAACCGAAACATCTCAACTTTCAGGCATTTCTAGATGCACGGTGTCTAAAGTCATGACAGCATACACACAGCGTGGCAAGACAATCTCGGAAAAGCAAGAGTGGACGGAAAGCGATGTTCAGTGAAAGAGACCGATGGGTAGTGAAGCAGATTGTGATGTCTAAAAGCGACCAATTGCAGCAAAAGTGACCGCAGAGCTCAATCAGCATCTAGATTTTCCAGTGTCAATCATTGCAGTTAGAAGGCACCTTCATAAACAGGGCATTTATGCCAGAGCAGCAATTCCCAAGTCACTTGCAACAGATGTTTATGCCAAGCGTCGTCTACAGTGGTGACACACTCATAAACCTGATCGATTGATAAGTGGAAGAAAGTAATATGGTTTGACGGATCGTCTTTCACACTTTTCCCAACAATAGGGTGGGTGTACGTTTGGAGGACACCTACGCAAGAGTTGGATCGTGATTTGTCTCCTTCCAATTGTAAAGCATGGAGGTGAATCTGTTATGATACGGGCAGCCGTGTCGTGGTTTTCTGCTGGACTAATCGTAACCCTGAAAGGAAGGATCAGTGGGGAGAAGTATAGATAAATTTTAGCTGACCAAATCCATCTTATGATGCAAACTTTGTTTCCTGCAGGAGATGGAATTTTCCAGGATGGTAAAGCACCCATCCATGCAGTGGTACTTATCCAATCATGGTATAATGAACACAGAGATGAAATTAAACATCTACCTTGGCTCACACAGTCATCCGACCTGAATATCATAGAAACGTTATGGTCTATTTTAGAACGTGCAATACGGAATCAATATCTTCCACCGGTATCTCTCCCAGAACTTTTGCAACATATCCATGAAGAATGGAGCAATATTCCTCTAAATACTATTCAGCACTTGTATGAATTGATTCCTAGGCGAATCCAAGCCGTATTACATGCCAAAGTCTGTCCTACACCATACTAATAATGGATTCGTTATAAATCTATGCTGTATATAAATCTATGCTTTAACATTTTATTATGATTCACAAGATAAATAAATTTAAAAATAAATCATATATATCATATCTCATTTTTTTTTTTAAATTAGAAAGTACCTTAAGGTCCATGTGGAAAAAAAAATTTAATTTTAAAAATATATTGATCTTTGAAAACTTTAGATTTCATATATTTGTTATAACGGGTCTAAAAATTTATATTCATTTCATTGAATAATCCGCTATTTTATATTAGCTTTATTTGTAATGGCTGATCACTGGCATCCTGGTTTCATTTTGGATCAAGAATAATAATGAATAATTCGCTATGAGAACCACTTTGCTATCTGACTAGTTCCTGACGCTCTTTTGGATCATCATTAAATTCATTCTAACAATATCGTCTAATAGTGCATCGCTTCCATTCAAATGTCTATTGGTTCTTTGATTTCAGCATACTAATATAGAACTCTGGATTATTATAATTTATTATTTACAAAAAAAGAAAATTTAAAGATTTAAATTTTATTCATAACTGCACGATTAAACAAGTGCAGTTCTCTCCAATGTCAGGGATTTTCAGTGTTTCTCCAAAACAAGTAATATAAAAAAAAAATTTAAAGTCAATTCCTAATTTTTCTTCACTATATTGCAGAAAGTCCTTTATAAATAAAGTGAAAATCTTTCTATTACATCTGGAGCCCTTTATTGGTAGATACATGCAATTTAAATCTAAAAAAAACCAAAATTAATTAATTAAATTTAATTAATTAATTAATATTTGAAAAATATGTATTAACATCAAGTGTCATCCACTACGAGTTCGAACAAAAATGTATTTGAAGTTGAGTGGATGAATCAAAAGTACTTTATTAGCGATTGAAAATTTGAACAAGATATATACAGGGAGAGTGTGAACTAATAGAATTAATTGAAAAACACGTGATCTGCGTCAAACCTTGATTATCACACGGCGTGATACGCGAATCCGAAGGGGGCTCCCTTTGAAAAACAGGCGGAATCTCCAGCCTGCTACTAATGTGCCCCCAAAATAAGACCAATTATTTTTCTTTTCAAAAACTCTTTATTTATTCTACCAAATTTATTTAATCGCCTTCAAAGTAATCCCCTCCGAACGCAATGCACTTATGAAAGCCGTTTTTCCAATCCTTAATGCAAGTTAAAAAGTCATTGGCAGGGAAGGCCTTCAAAGCGCGCAGCGATTCACGTTGAATCTCTTCAATCGACTCAAAACGGAGTCCCCGGTGTGGTGTTTTCAGTTTAGGGAATAGCAGACTTTTTTAATTTTTATATATTTTCTAATTTAATATCTTTTTAATTTTTAAAAACTTTTCAACAGCACTGCGATTCATTTTTGTTTTCAAACCGTTATATTTTTAAGAACTTAAAATAAAATAGAGAAAATAAAGTTTGTTTACTTAACTTCTCAAACATTTTTTTAAATGGCACTGTTAAAATAGTTCCCTTGAAATATTCAAGTTAAAGTTCTTTTACTGAGACGAAAAAAATGCTGATGCATTCAAGTATGGTAAATGTTTTCCAACTTTCTTTTAAAACTGTACATTTGAACTCTAAGTTATATATTTATACATTAAAAACATCAAATAGAATCCACGATAACCATTTTATTTTCTTTATATTTCTAACTTTATTTAAAACTCCATATGAAGTGAGCGGTACCTGTGAATCTTTCATCTTCAAAGGAACGATTTTGCATTTTTTGAAATGTTCATTACTAATGCAGGAATAAAAGTTTATTTTTGTTTTATTTTTTAGTTAGAAACTTTGAATGCATTTGAAAAGAAGTTAAGAAAAAAATTTTAAATCAATGTGTAATCTTGAGGTAACTGAAATAAGAAAAAGAAAATTTTTATCGAAATTTTCTTCTACGCCTCTTCAAAAGAGTAATCTTTTATGTCGTTATAACTTAGGAGTGGGTGAATATTTTTCATTTTTATCTTATAGTTTTAGTGCACAGCTCTCATTAATTTACTCACATAAATATACAATTGTTATTTAAATACAGAAGTCTTTAAAAGAAATATAAATATGAATTTTGTAAACAGAAACGTCTTAAATTATTTTTGACTTTCATTTGATATATTTTTCGTTTAGTTTTAATTTCAAATTGCATTAAAAACTTTTCCTTAAAGAATTATTAATTTTATGATTTTTATTTTTATCTATTTTTATTTTATTTTTTCAATTTATAAAATACGTTTTCTTAAAAAATATTTAATAATTTAAGAAAACTTTTGTAATGTAATATAAATATAAAATTAAACAAAAAATATCAAATGAATGCAAAAAAACTTTTTAAAACACATATCGTAAATTTATTAAAGATGCTCTATACTGAAAAACAACTGTAAAAATATCATTCAAATTTTTATTTTTATTTTGTGTTTTTTTGAATTTAAAAACTTTAAAAAAATAGTTTATATTTTAAGGAAATGTTTTTAATGTAATTTAAATGTAAAATTAAATAAAAAAATCAAATGAATGGCAAAATTATTTTATGAAGTTTATAAGACTCATATTTTATTTTGTATTATTAAAGATATTCTATGTTTAAAAACAACTGCAAAAAAATGATTTAATTTTTTTAACAAAATCAATATAAACTACAAAGAGTAGTTCTTTATTTTAAGTCAAATTTTCCTAACTTATTAATATTCATGTACGAAAATGTATCAGTTTAAATACCAAATTTAATAATTAATTGCAAATATAAATTTAAATGGTAATTTAAAAATGGTGGATATATTCTGGAAATGGTGATTCAAAATTTATGTAAAATTTACAAACGCATAAATCTAAGAACGATTAAATTATTCTTATCAATTTTGGTATTTTATTTATTTAACAATGTTTGACTTTATTCAAAATAGTATTATAAGCCGAAATAATAATTATTTTTTCAAATTTATTTTGTAAATAATAAACGCAAAATAAATTCTAAATGAAATAACAAATTTCTTCCTATGGAAATTATGATAATAATTGAAGATAAATATTAAAAACATACTGATAATAGAGTAGAACTTTATTAATATATCCTATGGACCTTCAGAACTTATAGAACTTTATTAATATATTTTATATTGATAATAGAGTGATCGTTTAAAATGCATACTGATTTTTTAAGTTGACTGAGAAACAGCCCTATGGTGGGCAAGGCCGTCTCTTAGCTGGCAATATCAAGACAGGAAGTGTTTCCTTTTTAAGCGGTAGGGTGATATGCCCTACTCCCAACTCTCTACAGTCATAGTATAAATGATTGCTGATTTTAAAATGCTGAATATCATACGTTCATTTCCAAAGGTATGAAGAATTATTAAATAATTATAAAGGGTTATATATTTTACCCATAATTCATCGAATATTTGTTACATTGACAATCTAAAATTAAAGACATATCAACGAAAATGAATTAGTATCATATGTTTTTGTTTTAAATATAGTGTGTTAGATGATATAAAAAAATGTTAAAAATGTGTTGAATTCTTTTTGTTGTTGTCTCAATGATTAAATTATAAAATTTATTAAATTCTATTAATTAAATTCAGTTTTCAGTCTAGTTTTATAAAATTTAAAGAAAAAAAACACATCACAAGCAATTTTAATTTTTTATTTGATTTAATTTAATAAAATTATAAAAATAAATAAAATATTTTACAAAAAAATTGATATTTGTCCTAATTTAACCAGACAATAGTAGTTGTTATTTACCCAATTATGCTCCCACTGGTTAACTGCCATTTATAGAATCTTTATAAATATCTTAAAAACCTAAACCTAGATACATAACTTATTCTGTAAAAGAAAAAGAAATGTTTACGCATCATTTTTAACCATGATTCTCATAATAGCAAAAATTAAATTAAAATACAAATTACAAAAACTAAAATATTGATATTTAGACTAGACAGACAGCAAATATTTAATGCGTGGAAGATGAATTGCAGCAACTTTGCATACTCTATAAAAATTGGTTCTTATAATGTTAAAGTTATTTTCTTTGCAAATTAACTAATGCAGAGATTGATAAAGCAAATATTGGATTATAATATATTTCATCTGTTTTTTTAAATCTAATGTTTCAATTGATTTCCAAAATTTGACGTTGCTGTTTTTTTATTCTTATTAAACGTATTACTCATATTTTATTTTTTGTTCATTTAGAGCACAATGGCAAATAACCTATTCACAAATTGTAGGGCAAAGTTTAAAATTTTACTTATAGGGAGCAATATTATATAAACTGCATGGCAAAATTTTATTAAGCAATTAAATACATAATAAATAAATGCATATAATACAGGGTGATTACAATCAAATTTTTTGGCATTTAATAAAAGGCATTTTGGAAATGATAAAATTATTAGCCGTCATTTTCTGACATCTTGGCTTGCAAAATCACTGGACCTCAATCCTTCTAACTTCTGGCTGTGGGTCTGTCTAAAAATGTGTTCAGTGGTTCTACTGCAAATTTAGCTGAATTGAACTGCAGCATCTTTGCATGCCAAATAAAATGTGGTTTTTATATTGTTCAAATTATTTTCTTTGCAAATTAAACTAATGCAGAAATTGCAAAGCAAATATTTTATTAAAATATTTTTCATTTTTTTTTTTTAATTTCAAGCTTCTATAGATTTCCAATAACTTGACATTCCTGTTGTTTTGTAATGTATTATTGATATATTATATTTTATCCATTTGGATCATAATAACGAATAACCATTCACAAATCGCAAAGTTTCAAATAATACTTATAATAAGCAACAATATATAAACTGCATGTCCAAATTTATTAAGCAAATAAATACATAGTAAATAAATACTTATAACAGGATGATTATAATTATAAACGCCTTTTAATACATTTATTAAAAAGCGTTTTGGAAATGATAGAATTATCAGCCATCATTTTACAACAACTTGGCTTGCAAGATCCCCGGACCTCAATACTTGTGACTTCTGGCTGTGGGGTTATATAAAAAATGCTGTGTTCAGTGGCCGTATTGCAAATTTAGCTGAATTGAAGGAACGGATTATGCGATACATTAACAATGTGACCCATGAGAAACTCTGCACTGTTGTGGAGCATGCTGCTTGTCGGTTTCAATTAGTGACGGCAAATGGTCAACAGCATATTGTACATGTCTTAAACAAGTCTTACAATAGTTAGCAAGCGTTTTAATTGTTGCTTTTTCTAAGGTTTTTGACCCAAGTACAATTAAAAACCGTTTTCCTATTCATTAAGGTACGGCCTTGCCGTGGTAGATGGGTTTTCCACTAACAGTGCCACAACTGAATGATTTGGAAGTTATTTTTCCCGTTAAAAAAACCGGAACAAAAAACAAGCAAACCAACAAGCACACCCATGAAGCAGCCGGGATTCTAATCCGAAGCCTGCTGTACAGAGTGCCAGAGCGCCAGCCACTCGACCATCAAGCTACCTTAAACATTAATTAAAAGGAGATAAATTTAAGAAGCCTTTCTTTTTTTTTTAATGTGTAATTCATGACAAATTATTCGTTATTTCGATTCGAAATGTCGCTGATGGCCGAATTCACTTTCGTTATGCAGCTTACAGCACCACCTATTTGTGCAATTTGGAACTTTTTCTGAGGTCATACAGTTTGTCTTTCTTTCAGTATCTTCAGTTGAAATTTGAATTTCTTCCGGCGAATGGTTCTTTTCATGAAAGCATTTTGAAAGTTGTACGTACATACAGCATTTATGTGTAAATAAATATGTCTGTTTTCAAAACTGTGTCTCAGGTCTCAACCCAACCACACCTAGTTAAAATCGAGCTGCACAGCTGACAACACAACAATTTGACTTTCAATGTAAGGCCGCCCGTACTTGCATGCTACAAATTTAATATATTTTATTGTAAAAGTTTGCATTTATTTATTGTAATTAAAACTTCGAAATTATCTTTATACTCTTTAACGTCGCTTTATTTAAATCTGTTTGACTTGGCATCTTGACAATCTTCCCCGCGATCTGTGACCAAATTATAATAGCGTTATTAATTTTATAAGCCTGACAAGTTACGGTTTTTACGTAAAATTAAATATTTTAATTAGCGTTTAAACATTTTTTTTTTCTAATGCAGCTTTCAAATACTAAGACAGTTGTCTCTTATGTCATAAGCAAAAGGGATGCACCGACTTTACTCACTTAGCACTACTCAGGAGGTGCGTTTAGCTTGAAGATAAGCTACGGACACAGAGTAACAATACCCCCCGCAACTCTCTACAATCATGTTAGACCGGGACCTACGGTTTAAAAGTGGATTCCGAACTCCTACAAACACCCATGAATCAGCCGGGATTCGAATCCGAAGCCTGCTGTACAGAGTGCCAGAGCACCAGCCACTCGGCCATCAAGCCACCTTAAACATTAATTAAAATGAGGTGAATTTAAGAAGCCTACAAGTGTATTGCGTTCAAATCATCAAAAAGGAGACACAAATTGTAGGAAAACAATTTTATTTAATTTCTATATAAAATAACTGTATCAATATCCTTAAAATATAAATATTAATTCAGATCATCACCTTTATATCTCGTGCCACTCTTCTTCACATCAGAAACCTCTCGATGAATTCTTGTAAATGCCTCCCTTGCACATAATTAGTGAAGACCGACAGGATTATGCGCATGTGTGACAGTAATGACTTTTCTCCACCCCTGCCAGAAAGTCGGTGATCACCCCCCAGGGGTCACGTCGAATGTTTTCCATCAGAAATTCATGTCCGGGTTGTTCGAGACATGCTCGAATTTAGGCGAAAGAAACGTTTTCGAATGACATAAATTTCAGCATCCAATATTTGCATTCGTGTTGGGGATTCTCTGTGTGACGAAAGTAGTTACGAGTTCGTATTTAGGAAAGACATTAATTAGATTTTCTCTTTTTTTTAACACCAAAGAAAATTCAGAAGTATTAAGAAATGTCTTTTAAATAGAATATATTTTGAAAATACCGTGGTTTTATTTTTTAGTTTAATGAGGTGATAGTATGTTTTTAATTTGTAATGATTGATCTAGAATTTGAGAAAAAAAAATCAGTAATGTTTCTTAAAGAACTCTTGTGATTTAATCGAATTAATTGGCATTTGTTTATGATCTATGCATGCATGATGTTGATGATATTGTATGATCTAATGCATAATGGTGTAATTTTCTATTTATTCTTTAAATAAACAAGTAATATAAAAATAAAGAAAAAATTAATAAGGTATATTCCTATTTTTTCACTATATTGCAGAAAGTTGTGAAAATAATTTTCATTCATTTTTTTATGTTTATCTGGCGCCATCTATTGGTACATATATGCAACTTAAATCTAAAAGAAATTAAATAAATTAATTAAATTTAATTACTGAATTAATATCATAAAACACTATATTAACATCAAGTGTCATCCATACAAGTTTAAAAAAATGTATTTGAATTTGAGTGCATGAATAAAAAGTATTTTATGAACGATTGAAAATTTGAACAAGTTATATGTAGGGACAGCGTCAGCTAATAGTAGGACTTGAAAAAAATAAATTGTATTGTAGGAATTTTCTTTATGTCTAGTTTAATAACAATTCTATTAAAATTATATTTAAATAAATTAATTAATTGCTCGCTTTAGAAATCCATGTAGAGTTGATATCGAATGACTAGATTTCGGTATCACAGGTTTAAGGTTCGAGTCACGGCGTTAACATGGATGTTTGCAGTGGTTCAGAATCCCCTTTAAATCATAGATTCCAGACTCATTCGAATGTTGACTGTTGGGCGTAGGTCTGACAACCCTACACAGTAAAAAAAACATCTTCTGTCTAGAAATGAAGATCAAGAAGAAGAAGTAATTCATGTTTAGTATTATAATTTTGGCATATTCCTATCATACAAAATTCTGACATTCAAAGTTTTAGATAAAATATTGTTAATTACATAAAAAAAGTACTACATATTACATTTGGGTAATAATTTATTGCAGTTATATAAGTACAAATTATATAAGTACAAAATTTGATTACATTAAAACGAAGCATGACAAGAGCTCTATTAGCAATGCATGACAATAATAAACTGATGAGTCATCCATACTAACATCCATGAACTAATGAGTCATCCATACTAATATCCATGAACTAATGAGTCATCCATACTAACATCCATGAACTAATGAGTCATCCATAAAGAAATTGTGAGATGATCATACCCATATAAGTAGAAGCCGTCTAATAAATACCGTATTCTTGTTCGAAACTCCAAATGTGAAGCCAAACTCAAAGGAATTGGGTATATGCCGATACGGGCACAATAAATATTAGAATGAATTGCCTTTACATTTAATTTGAGGAATATGAGAGGAGTAAGTCAATATTTTAATTTGCCATCTTTATGGGTGTTCGTTGAAAGCAGTTTACCCGTGTTACGCCCTGTGTAATGCTGAGTCTGATATATCCCTGCCGCATTGAAATCGCAGGGTCAGTAATATAAATGTGCGTGGCATTTGAAAACAACAGCAACATCTAAAATGACGGATAGCTTTAACTTTAGTTAAAATGTTAGAATCATAAAAATTGCCTAACTAAATCCGTGGTACTACAATTCATGTTGTGTCAAGGCAGTCTGCCTGCTGACAGATTCCGAAACTGGAAAAGTGTTTCTATTTAAAGGGTAGGAAGGCCAGCACTAAGCTAAACATTCAACAGTCTTTATAGACATTTTTTATAATCTAAATGGTACTAAGTGGTACAAATTCCACATATATATTAAGGACATTAATTAGAAACAAATAGTGAATTATGATATAAGAAATGTTGTATTTCAAATTTATCTATCATATTAATCGTTACAAAATGTTATATTTCAGCGTGATATTTTTTGCATGATTATAATATAGTAAACTTGTCAATTATTTTCCCACTTGAACTACAACAACCAATTTTTTTCACATGCTTTACAGTTTTTTTTCCAGTTTCTAAGATTAGTGGGATTTTTTTCTCTGTATTTGGAAGAATATAGTGTTTTTTTACTAAGTAATATATTAAATTAAAATTCCCTTTATACGTTGTATTTCCATTTTCAATATTTGGAGATTATGTCATTTAAATAATTTGCTTTTAAAGCACATTTTTTAATAACATGATTTGAAGTAAATGTTATGCAAACAAATAGGGAACACAATAAAAAACATCAATAAATATTTGTTAAGAATAAAATAACAATCCATAAAACTGATAGGTTTTAAACATATTTATCAAAGTGTTATTCTCTATCCATTGAAGCAAAATAATTTGAAGAGCACTTTCATTTCTCTTGAAAAGTCTTTACTTGAATTACTGGTATTTTTTTTATCTTCTAAATAATTTTTCTTAAATGAGTAGTTTTGTATAAAAAGGTATATAATTGTACATTATTTCATGTCGTTGAAAAATAACAATTTTCAATATTTTTTTTAAATTAATCTTTTTTTTGACACCGTAATCAATTAACGTAAAATATTTTGTCGATATCTCTATGGTAATAAATTGTTTAGAAAAATTATTACATGTGCTGATCAGATATTATTGATTTTGAAAAATCTACGGTGCTAGAAATGAATTAATTTATTAACACCACTCACATATTTGAGATTAACTGCGCAAAAGACCAAGCTATCTTTAGTTCTGCTACAAGGCACCATGTATAGCTTGCGGTTGTAATTAGCAAATATTAGTGACTGAATTCCTTTAAAAAATTTTGCTAAAAGGAAAAAAAATGAAAGAATTTGAAGAAGATGCCAGGAAAAAACGTGCTTAAAAGTTAATTCCACCTATAAATGTATTAATAATCTCATGATTTGTATGTTACCAAATTTCTGCAAACGTCTAAAAGGAGGCAGTTTCAGTTATTTTCATAAAACTCTTCTATGATGGTAACGTTTGAATTTTGGTTAGAAACGTTTGATGTTTGAAGTTTGAATTTTGGTTTGGAAAGTGTAAATTTTGAAATATAAATTTTAGTTTGGAAAGTTTGAAGTTTGAATTTAGAGGTGAATGCTTGATTTAAAAAAAAAGAGTTCTGATATAGGCACTCAAAAGTTGTATTCCTAACTAAAAATTAAGCATTATATTAATTTTTGAATAGACCTTTTCACTTGCAGCTATTATGTATGTGTGTTCAGATATATTCGATGAAACGTGTTATAAAAGTTATGGAATTTTAATCTATATCCTGTTATGCTTAGGTTTCATTAATTTTAAAAAAAACATCTATAATACTTCGTTTATTGTTATTTATTTTTCCTACTTTATTGATTTCATCTTACATTGAAATGCTATTTTCTTACTTCAATTCGTTTAAATATAAACCTGATTTCAAATTTCAGTGGAAATATCACGTTAGTTTCCTAGTGGGAAAAACTATGAAACTTATTATTTGGTATGCTGTATTTCATCAACGAAACCTTGTTTTGTCATTGTTAAGAAAATTATATCTTTTAAATAAAGATATCAGAAGAATTAAAATCAATTTAATAGTTCTTGCAGTGATTTTTATTCAATTGGCTAAATATCTTATAGAGTGTATTCTATTGATTTATTATGACAAAAGAAAATTTTATTTGGATTATTTGAGCTTATTACCAATAGAAAGCCATTGGATAAAGGGTGTATGTGTCTTCTTCAAATTATTATTTTTTATGTTTATGCCAGATATTATGGAATACACCATTCTCGTCGTTTTTGTAGTAACGTGCCATTATATTTCTGCAACAATTTCAAATTTGAAAACTCACATTAGTTGTGCTTCTATTACCCAGTTTCAGATGTCTCAAGTAATATACATTGAAAAATTTTTGCAAATAATTGATACTTTGGAAAAAACGCAAAATATCTTCTCGACAGCCACCTTTTTTATGTGTTTGCATTTTTTAACGGTTTGCTTTACAAAATCTGCCATGATTTATTTGAAACCTGCTAAACATGTAAGAATTATAATAAACTTCAACTACATTTTCGATATTTTGTTTAATTTGGCAAGTTTATTTATATTGTTCTACTTTCCTGGGAAAATTCCTCTACATATCCACGAGTTGAAAATGACAATATTTAAGAAAAATGCCAATTGTATAGCCAATAATATTGCTAAAAAAAGTACTTTATCAGACCTTAAAGATATTGTATCTATGTATGACCCCATACTATCGGGCTGCAATATGATATATTTTACAAAAAGCAACTTGTTTAATACTTTAGGACTTCTTGTTACATATGGCATAATTCTTTTGCAGTTTGAGTAATTCATGTTCTTATTTTTAAAATTCATGTATTCTTGTTAAAATATATTTCATTTTTTTGATGTTCTATTTAAATTTTGTATCACATACAATGCTTCTTGACATAACTAATTAAAAAAATTAAAATATTTTTACATTATTTTTAAGGTTGTTTCTATTTAAATTTTCTTTTAACAACTTTTCTTCTATAATTGCTATAAATTGATTTTATCTAATATAATTTTTGCCAAAAAACATAATATTAATACATATTTTTTAAAAACTAAACATTATTTTTTAAAAATGCATTTTTATGAGAAATGTATATTCTACATTTTAAAGATATCTTTCATTTTGCAGTGAGCATCACATACATAAGCATTTTTATGAGAAATATATTTTCTACCTTTTAAAATAACTTATATTTTGAACATACCATACAATGCTTATTGACTATAATAATTTCAAAATTTAAAACAAACAGGAATTTGTCAGGAGCTTTATATATACATTTAAAACTCCTTTTCCCATTTTCTTATTTTAACAACTATTTTACATAACTGCAGTAAATTGATTTAATCTAATATAATCTTAAAATTTGCTATAAACAATAAAAAATTCGAATACATTCTCTATTATAAATTGCATTATAAAATCGAAAATTCAATATTTTTAAATTCGCAATTTATGTGAAATTGATATGCTCAACATTTTAAAATATCTTTCATTTTTCGTATAAGCATGCAATGCTTCTTTACTAAAATAAATTCCAAAATTTAAAACAAACAGGACCAGAAATATACACATATATATTTAAAAACAATGTTTCTTTTCAGTATACATTTATCATAATTTTACTTGTTTTAACAACACAAGCAAGTTGTTTTCTTCTTGTAACTATTTCTTTGCCCAAAAAATGTAGAACATTTGAAATAAAGCAATAACTCTATGAAAGACAAAAATAAGCAAACATGGAAAAATGTTGTGTTCTTTTTTTGTACCAGATAACTCTTCTGACGAAGCGAGATTTAAATATTTATCCGCCCTGGGTATGTAGAGATAGCATCTATGTAGCTTTTTGTCAAGAGTGCCCTTGCTTATTTGACGTATCGTTGTAGGAAAGCAAACGGAAATTGCACCTTTATTTCTTTTCTTCTCTTCGTCCTGACCTACTTCTACCATTTCTTTTGTTTCGTTTTCGTTTTTTTTCAGCATTTAAAACAATACCTCTTCCGAAAAAGTTTAATTTATCTTCGAAATCCAGTAGCAAACACAGTGAAAGCAAAAAAACTTGGGACTTGTATTTTGTTCATAAATATTTCTCGTCCTTCACATGAAAATTTAATTTGTGCTGTGCTCGATATCGGTTGGTGAAGCAGCTGTGCATCTAAAAAATTTATATATTTCAGAAGAAATTTCTGTGTCTTTTTTTTAATAAATAAATATATATGATTTTTTAGATATATATAAAACTGCTGAAATAGGCCTTTGTTCATTTCGTCAAAAAAAACAACAAAAAAATGTTAAAATGTCTTTTTTTTAAACAGTCTGGAATTAAACATGTCTCTATCTGAGCTCATCTAAGACTAACAGTAATTATAATTTTTTTAACATTTCAAATATATTTGTAGATTACGTAAAATTTTTAAGCTGTAAAATTTAAACTTTCTGTGAAAAGTAGGTAAAGATAAAGATGACTGAACCACATAGCTCAGTAAAAGGTTTTAATGATACATTTAATTATACAAGCAAATAATCCTTAAAAATTATGATCTATTTTCTTTGAAATTATTACTATTAAAACAGAAACAGAGTTATGAGGTTCCATAATAGGTTCTTTGTAATAGACTTTTTACGTGCATAGATTTTTGTCAATTACGAATGGGTTAGGCTAGAACACATGTTATTAGCCATGGAATTAGATTACTACTACTACACCACACCACATAACTATGCCTAGAGCTGAATTGTCCCTATGCAGTTTGGGAATTATGTGGGTGAGATGTCTGACTGGGCTCCGTGAAGCTCTAGAGTCAAATGAGACCGAGACCTACAGCTGAAAGTGAATTTCAAACCACTGCAAAAATCCATACCGCTACCTTTGACACCGTGCACCAGAGAGGGAGTCACTCAAGCATTCAGGACCCCAAAATATACATTCAACATTTGAAAAATATCTTTCATTTTTCCTGTGAGCACCCCATACAATGTTTCTTGAATATAAATAGTAACAAACATACAATTTAAAACAAACAGGAATAGAAAAATAAATGCATAGTTTAAAACAATGTTTCTTTTCAGTATACATTTATCATAATTTTACTTGTTTTAACAACACAAGCAAGTTGTTTTCTTCTTGTAACTATTTCTTTGCCCAAAAAATGTAGAACATTTGAAATAAAGCAATAACTCTATGAAAGACAAAAATAAGCAAACATGGAAAAAAGGTTTGTTCTTTTTTTTCCACCAGAGAACTCTCCTGACGAAGTGAGATTCAAATATTTATCCGCCCTGGGTATGTACAGATAGCATCTCTGTAGCTTTTTGTCAAGAGTGCCCTTGCTTATGTGACGTATCGCTGTAGGAAAGCAAACGGAAATTGCACCTTTATTTCTTTTCTTCTCTTCGTCCTGACCTACTTCTATCATTTCTTTTGTTTCGTTTTCGGTTTTTTTCAGCCTTTAAAACAATATCTCTTCCGAAAAAGTTTAATTTATCTTCGGAATCCAGTAGCAAACAAAGTGAAAGCAAAAAAATTGACACTTGTATTTTGTTCATAAATATTTCTCGTCCTTCACATGAAAATTTAATTTGGGCTGTGCTCGATATCGGTTGGTGAAGCAGCTGTGCATCTAAATAATATATATTTCAGAAGAAATGTCTGTGTCTTTTTTTTAATAAATAAATATATACGATTTTTCATATATATATAAAACTGCTGAAATAGGTTTTGTTCATTTCGTAAAAAATAAAAATTAAAAAAAATTAAAAAAAATAAATTAAAATGTCTTTTTTTAAACAGTCTGGAATTAAACAATATCTCTTCCGAAAAAGTTTAATATATCTTCGGAATCCAGTAGCAAACACAGTGAAAGCAAAAAAAAATGACACTTGTATTTTGTTCATAAATATTTCTCGTCCTTCACATGAAAATTTAATTTGGGCTGTGCTCGATATCGGTTGGTGAAGCAGCTGTGCATCTAAATAATATATATTTCAGAAGAAATGTCTGTGTCTTTTTTTTAATAAATAAATATATACGATTTTTCATATATATATAAAACTGCTGAAATAGGCTTTGTTCATTTCGTAAAAAAAAAAAAAATAAATAAATAAATTAAAATGTCTTTTTTTAAACAGTCTGGAATTAAACAATATCTCTTCCGAAAAGGTTTAATTTATCTTCGGAATCCAGTAGCAAACAAAGTGAAAGCAAAAAAATTGACACTTGTATTTTGTTCATAAATATTTCTCGTCCTTCACATGAAAATTTAATTTGGGCTGTGCTCGATATCGGTTGGTGAAGCAGCTGTGCATCTAAATAATATATATTTCAGAAGAAATGTCTGTGTCTTTTTTTTAATAAATAAATATATACGATTTTTCATATATATATAAAACTGCTGAAATAGGCTTTGTTCATTTCGTAAAAAAAAGAAATTTAAAAAAAAAAAAATTAAAATGTCTTTTTTTTAAACAGTCTGGAATTAAACATGTATATATCTGAGCTCATCTAAGACTAACAGTAATTATGATTTTTTTAACATTTCAAATATATTTGCAGATTATGTACAATTTTTATGCTGTAAAATTTAAACTTTCTGTGAGAAGTAGGTAAAGATAAAGATGACTGAACCTCAGTAAAAGGTTTTAATCATACATTTAATTATACAAGCAAATAATCCTTAAAAATTATGATCCATTTTTTTAAAAATTATTACTATAAAAATAGAAATAGAGTTATGAGGCTTCAAAATAGGTTCTTTGTGATTGACTTTTTAAGTGCATAGATTCTTGTCAATTGCGAATGGGTTAGGCTAGAACACATGTTATTAGCCATGGAATTAGATTACTGCTACTACACCACACCACATCACTATGCCTAGAGCTGAATTGTCCCTATGCAGTTTAGGAATTATGTGGGTGAGATGTCTGACTGGGCTCCGTGATGATCTAGAGTCAAATGAGACCGAGACCTACAGCTGAAAGTGAATTTCAAACCACTGCAAACATCCATACCGCAACCTTTGACACCGTGCACCAGAGCGGTAGTCACTCAAGAATTCAGGACCCCAAAATATATATTCAACATTTGAAAAATATCTTTCATTTTTCCTGTGAGCACCCCATACAATGTTTCTTGAATATAATTATATATAATTTTAAAATTTAAAACAAACAGGAATAGAAATATAAATGCATAGTTTAAAACAATGTTTCTTTTCAGTATACATTTATCATAATTTTACTTTTTTTAACGACAGAAGTAAATTGTTTTCTTTCTCAAACTATTTATTTGCCCAAAAATGCAGAATGTATGAAATGAAGCAATAACTCGATGAAAGAAAAAAAAAAGCAAACATGGGCAAATGCTTTGTTCTTTTTTTTTCTCCAGAGAACTCTTCTGACGAAGCGAGATTTAAATATTTATCCGCCCTGGGTATGTAGAGATAGCATCTCTGTAGCTTTTTTGTAAAGAGTACTCTTGCTTATTTGACGTATCGTTGCAGCAAAGCAAACGGAAATTGCACCTTTATTTCTTTTCTACTCTTCGTCCTGACCTACTTCTACAATTTCTTTTGTTTCGTTTTTTTTTATTTTTCTCAGCCTTTAAAACTATATCTCTTTCGAAAAAGTTTAATTTATTTTCGCCATCCTGTAGCAAACACAGTAGAAGCAACAAAAAATCGGGATTTGTATTTTGTTCATAAATATTTCTCGTCCTTCACATGAAAATTTAATTTGTGCTGTGCTCGATATCGCTTGGTGCAGCAGCTGTGCATCTAAAAAATATATATTTCAGAAGAAATTTCTGTGTCTTTTTTTTAATAAATAAATATATATGATTTTTTAGATATATATAAAACTGCTGAAATAGGCCTTTGTTCATTTCGTAAAAAAAAACAAAAAAAACAAAAAATGTTAAAATGTCTTTTTTTTAAACAGTCTGGAATTAAACATGTCTATATCTGAGCTCATCTAAGACTAACAGTAATTATGATTTTTTTAACATTTCAAATATATTTGTAGATTATGTACAATTTTTAACCTGTAAAATTTAAACTTTCTGTGAGAAGTAGGTAAAGATAAAGATGACTGAACCATATAGCTCAGTAAAAGGTTTTAATCATACATTTAATTATACAAGCAAATAATCCTTAAAAATTATGATCTATTTTCTTTTAAATTATTACTATTAAAATAGAAACAGAGTTTTAGGTTCCATAATAGGTTCTTTGTAATAGACTTTTTACGTGCATAGATTTTTGTCAATTACGAATGGGTTAGGCTAGAACACATGTTATTAGCCATGGAATTAGATTACTACTACTACACCACATCACATCACTATGCCTAGAGCTGAATTGTCCTTATGCAGTTTAGGAATTATGTGGGTGAGATGTCTGACTGGGCTCCGTGATGCTCTAGAGTCATATGAGACCGAGACCGAGACCTACAGCTGAAAGTGAATTTCAAACCACTGCAAACATCCATACCGCTACCTTTGACACCGTGCACCAGAGCGGTAGTCACTCAAGAATTCAGGACCCCTAAATATATATTCAACATTTGAAAAATATCTTTCATTTTTCCTGTGAGCACACCATACAATGTTTCTTGAATATAAATATATAAATTTTTATAATTTTAAAATTTAAAACAAACAGGAATAGAAATATAAATGCATAGTTTAAAAAAATGTTTCTTTTCAATATACATTTATCATAATTTTACTTCTTTTAACGACAGAAGTAAATTGTTTTCTTTCCCAAACTATTTCTTTGTCCAAAAATGTAGGACACACGAAATAAAGCTATTGCTAACTCTATGAAAAAAACAAAAGGCAGACATGGAAAAATGTTTTGTTCTTTTTTTTCATCAGAGAACTCTTCTGACGAAGCGAGATTTAAATATTTATCCGCCCTGGGTATGTAGAGATAGCATCTCTGTAGCTTTTTTGTCAAGAGTACTCTTGCTTATTTGACGTATCGTTGCAGCAAAGCAAACGGAAATTGCACCTTTATTTCTTTTCTACTCTTCGTCCTGACCTACTTCAACCATTTCTGTTGTTTCGTTTTTCTTTATTTTTGCAGCCCTTAAAACTATATCTCTTTTGAAAAAGTTTAATTTATCTTCGCCATCCAGTAGCAAACACAGTAGAAGCAACAAAAAATCGGGACTTACATTTTGTCCATAAATATTTCTCGTCCTTCACATGAAATATTAATTTGTGCTGTGCTCGATATCGGTTGGAGAAGCAGCTGTGTACCTAAAAAATATATAAATTGCAGAAGGACTTTTTGTCCTAACTTTTTTTTAATAAATAAATATATATGAATTTTTTATATATATATAAAATTGCTGAAATAGGTCTTTGTTCATTTAGTAGAAAACAATTGTTAAGCTTTTTTGTCCCATCGGATTAATCATGTCTTTTTCTGAGTTCATGTGAGACTAACAGTAATTCAGACCGTTCTAACATTTCAAATATATTTGTAGATTATGTATCATATTTTTAAGATATAAAATTAGATGATTGATGATACATTTAATGTAAGAAAATGTCTTTAAAGTTTATAGTCTTTTTTTAATAATTATTATTCTAGAAATAGAGTTTTGAGGTTAATTGATACATTTTTAAGATAAATTGTTTTCAATTACAAAATGGGTATGCTAGAATACATAATATTAGCATAGAATATCATCATTATCATCTGCACAACAACCCATGCTGGGCCAAGATAGGACCCCTACCTACTGGCAGATTTCAAGAGAAGAGATGTTTTATTTTTAACGGGTAGGCTTATCAGCCTTACGCCCAACGCTATACAGCCATATTAGACCGGGTTCTATGGTTTGAAGTAGATTACGAGCCACTAGAAACATCCATGGCACTACTGGAACTACCCCCAGCACTACCCCCGGGAATAAAAAACAGAAACTTGTGGCACCGAGCGTCAGAGCGATGGTCACTCGGCCATCAGACCCCTAGGCATGGAATAAGTGTGTTAAAATAACTAACTATATGTGAATTATTGTAAAAAAACTGTAGTAGCATTATTTTAATACTAATACTAAAAAATTAAGACAATACTAAAAAATTATTTAGTGAGTCAATAAATAAAAATCTTATTATTTTAATTACTTTTTATAATTATATAGAAACTAGTATATTGGAAACATATTATCATTTGAATTCTACTTTAATTCCTCTAATAATCAACGACCACAATAAAAATAAAATATATACTGCATACAAACGAACTATAATCATCAGTAAGAATACTTGAAAATTTTTAATGTCGTGCACAAATTATTTTTATTTTTCTAATGCCTTAATTTGTGCAGTCAGCCAAAAAAAAAAAAAAAAAAAAAAAAAAAGGGACAACCTCAATAAATTTTGTAATTATCATAAGTGGTATCGTTAGAAAAAAAAATTAATTTGTGCTGTGCTCAATATCGGTTGGCGAAGCAGCTGTGTATCTAAAAAATATATATTGCAGAAGAATTTTTTATCCAACTTATTTTTTAATAAATAAATATATCTGTTTTTGTTTATATATATAAAACTGCTGAAATAGCTCTTTGTTCATTTCGTAAAAATATAAATGTTAAACTGTATTTTTTTGTCCCTTTGGATAAATCATGTCTTTATCTGAGTTCATGTGTGTATCAGTAGTTCTGTGTTTTCGAACATTTCAAATATATCTGTAGATTATGTACCATTTTTTTAATTTGAAAGACAGATAATAAAGCTGAGAAATAGATTATGTATAATGAAATTATGTATAAATCACAGAAATAAAGCTTTAATATAACATTTAATTATACAAGAAAAAAGTAATTAAAGATTGTGATCCTTTTTTAATAATTATTATTCTAGAAATATAGATATGAGGTGAGGTTCCTTGATACATAATTTTTATGATAGAATTTTTACGCGTATGCACTTTTTTAATTATGAAGTGGTTATTCTACAACACATATTATTAGTCATGGAATATCATCATTATCATTGGAGCAACAGCCCATGGTGGGCCAAGATCGTCTGCCCACTGGCAGACATTGAGACAGGTGAAATTTAAAAAAAAAATTATTGCAATTAAAACTTCAGAATTACTTTTTTCTCTTTACTCTTTAATGCTTTAAGAATTACTCTTTGATGCTTCTTTATTTTAATCCGTCTGACTTAGCAGCTTGCCAATTTTCCATGCAATCGATGGTCGAATTATAATAGTTTTATTAATAGTATAATATGATTGATCATCACTAACACTAATTTTATTAGTGTTTAAACATTAAATAAAATCGCATAAATTTTATAAAACCACCAACTTTATTACATCCATATTATCAAAAAGAAGATATAAATTGTTTAAAAATTGTTTTTATTAATTGTTAAATTTTATTTCAATTACACATAAAATTATTGTAGCAATGTCCTGAAGATATAAATATTAATACAGATCATCATCTTTAGATCTTATGCCACTGTCCTTTACATCAGAAAGCACTCGATGAATTCTTGTAAATGCGTCCCTCGCACATAATTAGTTAAAACCGACAGGATTATGCTCATGTGTGACAGTAATGACTTTTCTCCACCCCTGCCAGAAAGTCGGTGATCACCCCCCAGGGGTCATGTCAAACGTTTTCCATCAGAAATTCATGTCCGGGGTGTTTGAGACACGCTCGAATTTAGACGAAAGAAACGTTTTCGAATTACATAAATTTCCTAGTCCAATATTAGCATTCGTATTGGGGATTCACTCTGTGTGATGAAAGTAATTACAAGTTCGTATTTAGAAAAGACATTAATTGGATTTTAATTTTTTTTTTATCAAATGTAATTTGTAAATATTTAGTAATTTCTTTTGCATGGAATAAATTTTTAAAACATCTTTGGTTTTTTTTTTAAACTTTAATATTAATAAGATGCTTTTTTAAATTTTTAATTACTAATGACTGATCTAGAATTCGAGAAAAAAATCAATGTTTCTTAAAGAACCCTTGAGATTTTCTGTCTCAAATAGCATTTTCATCGAATTAATTGCTATTTTTATATGCTCTACGTATTTTTATTCATAAATGTTGTTTTCTTCTGTTTATTCTTTAAATACAAAAATGTATTGTAGGAATGTTCTTTGTGTATGGTTTAATAATCATACTATCAATATTATTTTTAAATAAATAAATTAATTATTCGTTTAAATAATTCAAGTTTGCATTATAATTTATGTATTTTTATTTCTAACATTCAAAGTGTTATATGAAATGTCGTTATATGAATTGAAATATAATACAATATTGCATTTGGTGAGTATATTATTGTATAAAAAAATTTGAAGTAAGCAAAGTATTTAAATACATAGCATGACAAGAATGCTATTATTAATGTTCGACATTAATTATTTTAAATCATCCATAAAGAAATAGTGAGATGATAGTATCTACATCAATAGAGCAATAGTGAGATGATAGTATCTATACCAATAGTGCAATAGTGAGATCACAGTATCTATACCAATAGAGCAATGGTGAGATGATAGTATCTACATCAATAGAGCGGTAGTGAGTTGGTATATTTTCTACATCAATTTTTTTATAATCTAAATGGTACTAAAGGGTACAAATTCCACATGGATATTAAGGGCATTAATTAGAAACAAATAGTTAATTATGATATATGAAATGTTGTATATCAAGTTTATATATCTTGTTAATCATAATAAGATGTTATATTTCAGCGTGGTGTTTTACTCATGATTATAATATACTAAACTTGGCAATTACCAACTTTTTACACATGCTTTTAAGTTTTTTTTTCTACTGTGTAAGATTAGTGGGTTTTTTGTCTGTATTTGGAAGAATATAGTGTTTTATTACCAAGCAATATATTAATTTAAAATTCCCTTTATTCGTTGTATTTCCATTTTAAATATTTGGAGATTATGTCATTCAAATAATTTGCTTTCAAATCACATTTTTTAATAACATGATTTAAAATAAATGTTTTGCAAACAAATAGGGAACACAATAAAAACGTCAATCAATATAAGCTGCGAATAAAAAAATAATCCATAAAATTGATGGGTTCCAAACATATTTATAAAAGTGCTATTTTGTTTTTATTGAAGCAAAATAATTTGAAAAACGCTTTCATTTCAATAAAAAAGCATTTACTTAATTTTTTTTTCTACTTTCTTAGCTTCGAAATTATTTTTCTAAAATGACTAGTTTTGTATAGAAAGGTATATAATCGCTGAATTATTTTGTGTCCTTGAAAAATAAGTATTTTCAATATTTTTTAAAATTAAATTTTGACACCTTAATCAATTAACGTAATAATTTTTGTCGATATCTCTATGGTAATAAATTGTTTAGAAGAAATGCTACATGTGTTGATCAGATATTATTGATTTTGACAAATCAACGGCGCTAGAAATCAATTAATTTATCAACAACATTTACAGTTGACACTTGACATAAACTGCGCAAAAGATCAAGCTATCATAACTTCTGCTACTATAGCTTGTGGTTGTAAGTAGCATCAGATTAGTGACTGAATTTCTTTAAAAAAATTTACTTAAAGAGAAAAATGAAAGAATTTAAAGATGATACAATGAAAAAATATGCTTAAAAGTTAATTTCACCTATAAATAAGAAATAATCTAATGATTTGTATGTTACCAGTTTTCTGTAAACGTCTAAAAAGAGATAGTTTCAGTTATTTTCTAAAAAATTCAAGTTGACGTTTGAAGTTTGAATTTAGAGGATAATTTTTTTTTGTTAAAGAGTTCTGAAATAGGCATTTAAAGAAATTGTATTCATAACTGAAAACTAAGCAATAATATTTTTTTTGTTTATTTTAATATATGAATAGCCATTTTCACTTGCAGCCATTATGCATGTGTGCTCAGATATATTCGATGAAACATGTTATAAAAGTTATGGATTTTTAATCTATGTATTGCTATTCTTAGGTTTCGTTAATTTTAAAAATACATGTATAATACTCCGTTTATTAGTATTTATTTTTCCTACTTTATTGATTTCATCGTACATTGAAATGCTATTTTCTTACTTCATTGCGTTTAAATATAAACCTGATTTTAAATTTCAGTGGAAATATCGTGTTAGTTTCATAGTGGCAGAAACCCTGACACTGATTATTTGGTATGCTATATTTCATCAACGAAATCTTGTTTTGTCACTGTTAAGAAAGTTATATCTTTTAAATAAAGATATAAGAAGAAATAAAATCAATTTAGTAGTCATTGCAGTGATTTTTATTCAATTGACTAAATACGTTATAGAGTGTATTTTATTGATTTATTATGACAAAAGAAAATTTTATTTGGATTATTTAGGTTTATTACCAATAGAAAGCCAGTGGATTAAGGGTGTATGTGTCTTCTTCAAATTATTATTTTTTCTATTTATACCCGATATTATGGAATACACCATTCTCATCCTTTTTGCAGTTGCATGCCATTATATTTCTGCAACAATTTCAAATTTAAAAATTCACATGAGATGTTCGTCTATTATTGAATTTCAAATGTCTCAAGCAATGTACGTAGAAAAAGTTTTAGAAATAATTGATACTTTGGAAAAAACGCAAAATATCTTCTCGACAGCCACTTTTTTTATGTGTTTTCATTTCTTAACTGATTGCTTCACAAAATCTGCCATGATTTATTTGAAGCCTGCAAAACATGTAAGCATTATAATAAACTTCAACTACATTTTCGATATTTTGTTTAATTTAGCAAGTTTATTTTTGTTGTTCTACTTTCCTGGCAAAATTCCTCTACGTTTCCACGAGTTGAAAATGGCAATATTTAAGAAAAATTCCGAATGTATAGCCAACAAGTGTCTTAAAAAAAGCACTTTATCAGACCTTAAGGATATTGTATCTTTGTATGACCCAGTACTATCGGGCTGCAATATGATATATTTTACAAAAAGCAACTTGTTTAATACATTAGGAATTCTTGTTACATATGGCATAATTCTTGTACAGTTTGAGTAATGTATTATGAGTATGAATATGAGTATGTATTTTTATTTTTAAAACTCTTGTATAAAAAAAATAAAAATAATTAATTTTTGTAATGTTATATTTAAATTCAGTTTTTGACAAAAAAACAAAAAAAAAACATTACATTGATAACTTTCATAGAATGTAAACCTATTTACGTATATTATTTTAACATTTCTGTATTTATATTTATAATTTTATTTATTTTATAAAACGGGTTTTTTTCAATATTTCTCAATTGTAGGTACATTTGTTGTAGGTGTGACGTTTTCTATTGTATGAATAATCTCATTCTAGGATTGAAACAATCATTAAAAGATGAATCGCTTTAACACCATGCCATATTTTTTCAGACACTGATATTCAGTACATGGATATTTTGATAAATTCATAATTAAAAAATACTCTTTCAAGTTAATCGATCCGAAATCGATCGCCATATGAAACTGTATTGTATTTAATTAATTAATACATATAATTTAGTTAATTTTTTTTTTAAGTTATTAAATTTTAACGACATTTTTCAGATACCTTGTGTTTGCCTAAGAAAAGAAAAAGTAATCCGCAAATTTAAAAAGTGAATTCCAAGAATTTGAATACATTTAAAATAAAAAATGGGGTTTAAAATTGTAATTTTAAAATTTATATTATTTTAGAGGACATTCACAATATACAGAAAGTGCAATCATTTGATGAATACAAGTAATACTGGATCTATGCAAATGTCTTTTAATTTAAAAAAAAAAAATCAACATAATTATTTTTAAGCACTTAAAATAGAATAGAGAAATTAAACTTGTTTATTTACGTTCAAAATTTATTTTTTGTTCAATGACACTATTAAGATAGTTCCTTTAAAATATTCAAGTTAAAGTTCTTTTACAGAGAAAAAAAAATTGCTGATGCTTTCAAAACTGATAAATGTTTTCCAACTTTCTTTTAAAAACCGTACATTTGAACTCCAAGTTTATATTAAAACATTAAAAACATCAAATGGAATCCACGATAACCATTTTATTTTATTTATATTTCTAACTTTATTTAAAACTGAATATGAAGTGAGTGGTATCCATGAATCTTTCAGCTTAAAAGGCCCAGTTCTTCATTTTTTGAAACATTCATTACTAATGCAGGTATAAAAGTTTTTTTTTTCTTTTTTGGTTTTATTTTTTTAGTTAGAAACTTGGAGTGAATTTGAAAAGAAGTTAAGAAAAAGATTTTAAATCAATGTGTAATCTTGAGGTAACTGAAGTAAGGAAAAAGAAAAAAGCATTTTTATCGAAAACTTTCTTCTGCGTCTCTTGAAAAGAGGAATGTTTCATGTCGTTATAATTTAGGAATGGTTTCACTTTTTTTATTTATGTGTTATAGTTTAGCGTATAGGCTCTCATTAATTTACTCACTAAAACGTACAATGGTTTTTAAGCACAGAGTATCTTTTATAATAAGTAAAATATGAATTTTATAAACAAAAACATCGTAAAATATTTTTTTTTTTTCCATTCATTTGATATTTTTTTTTGTTTAGTTTTAATTTTAAATTGCATTACAAATTTTTCCTTAAAAAAATTATTCAATTTTTTTTATTTTAATTTGTTGTTCCTTATTTTTTTTAATTTATAAACGTTTTCTTAAAAAAAGATAATAATGGAAGGAAACGTTTTTAATGTAATTTAAATTACAAATTAAACCAAAATATCAAGTGAATAAAAAAATTGAAACGATTATAAAACTTATATTTTCTTTCTATTAAATATAATTTATTCTTAAAAACAACAGGAAAAAATTATTTAATTTTTATAATATAATCAATATAAATTACAAATAATACTTTTTTATTTTAGACCCAATTTTCCGAACTTATTAATATTCTTGTATGAAAAAGTATCACTTAAAATACCAAATTTAATAATATATTTTTTTTCTTTCTAATGAAGCTGGCACTTAGACAGCTTGGTCTTGAATGCCTTAAGGCAAGAGCTGCACAGACGTTACCCACTTTGCATTACCCAGGGGGCGCGTGTAACTTGAAGATAAGCCACGGACGCGGAGTAACAATGCTCCCGCAACACTCTACGATCCTATTAGGACCGGGATCTACAGTTTAAAGTGGATTCCAAACCACTACAAACATCCATTTCACCGCCGGGACTCGAACCCGAAACCTGTGGTACCGAGAGCCAGAGCTCCAGCCACTCAGCCATTCAGGCCCTATTTAATAATATATTGCAATTAGAAATTTAAATGGGAAGATTAGCGAAGATTAATCAAAAAGGAAGGATTCATTCTGAAAATATCGATTCAAAATGTACATACAATCTACAATTACATAAATCTAAGAATGGTTAAAATATTATTAACAATTTCGGTACTTCCTTTATTTAACAATGATACACTATATTCAAAATTTTATTCTTAACCAAACTAATTAAATTTTTTCAGATTTATTTTATTGATAATAAACACAAGATTATCTAACAATTTGTGCTTATCCGTTAGTGATGGGGTAATTACTTTTGAAATTTCATTCTTTTATGCTGTATTTATCTTTCACTTTCAAAATGAGTACATTTTTGAAAAAAAATTGTTCATGAATGCAATAACATTCACACATTTTTATATATCACTTTTGAAATGTTCTTGCATGTTTAATCAATGCTAAGTACTTTTTGCAGCCATCTGAGAATAGCACTTAATATTTCACACAATATTTTCATATATATTTAATACAACAAAATGTTCATATTCAAACCATGTTCAAAATTTTAACATTAAATTCTAAATAATATAGTAGACAAATTTCTACCTTTACAAATTATTATACTAATTAAGCATAAATTACTGATAATAAATTAGAAATTGCGATTGTTTAAAATATTATACTGACAGAAAGATATAATTTTTCAATAACTTAATATACTGAAAGTGTTATGTCTATTTCCAAAAGTATGAAAAATTATGTAACTCATTAATTCATGTTTATATATTTTACCCTTTAATTTCCGAACATTTGTAATATGGAAAAATTAACATTAAATACATATCAAAGAAAAAGAATATTTTATGAAGAGATAATTTTGTTTTAAATATAGCTTGTTGGCTTGTAAAAATATATTAAAAATGTATTGATTTTTTTTTACTTACAGTCTCAATGACTGAATTATAAAATTTATTAAATTTTATAAATTAAATTAATCTTTCAGTTATGTTTTATACAATTTAAAAGGATCAGTAGGAATTCTAATTTAAATTTTTACAATGGATTTAATAAAATTATTAAAAAAAGAATACTTTCGATTATTTTAAGACATTTTACGAAAAATTATATTGATCATCTTTTAATCAGACAATGGTAATAGTTTATATAAACTATTATGCTCCTACTGTTTAAATGCCCTTGATAGAATCTTCATAAAATGTCTTAAAAACCTAAACCTATATACATTACTAATTTTGTAGAAAAAAAATGTTTACGCATCTTTCTTTATCGTGATTCTCATGATAGCAAAAATGAAATTAAGACTTAAATTACAAAAACTAAAATATTGATATTTAGACTAGACAGACAGCAAATATTTAATGTTTTTTATAATAGCAGGTGAACGTCAGTAACTTTGCATGTTCTATAAAAAGTTGTTATTATTATAAAGATAAAGTTATTTTCTTTGCAAATTAAACTAATGCAGAAATTGCAAAGCAAATATTGAATTAAAATATTTTCATCTTTCTTTTTAAATATAAAGCTTTTATTAGTTTCAAAAATTTGAAATTGTTTTTTATCCTTGGTTTTAAAATATATTAGTCATATTTCAAATGTTGTGCATTTGTATCATAATAAAAATAGCCTATTCACAAATTGCAATGCAAAGATTCAAATTTTACTTATAACAAGGAACAACTTATAAACTGCATTGTAAAATATTATTAAAAAAATAAATAAATAGTTAATAACAGTTCTTACATTCAATAACTCATTTAGTAAATAAAATGCATATTATATATTTTAACTTGTAGCATCCAACATACGCTGTCCTGCCAAACAAAGGGAAAAAAAAATTGTAGAAAATTATATATCACGTTCAATTTTCACCATTTTCCAATATAAGTATGTGCATACTAATTTTCATGGACATCGTTTGAAAGGTATACAAGATGGAATGATGCAACACCTTCTGATGGCAAGTAACAATAAAGTAGATAGCGCGAACATATTTTCCATATTCGAATGCGTATTATTACCAATTTTCATAGCGATTATTGGAACGGTATATAATTTGATATACTGCAGCACCATATGGTGGCGACTTACGACAAAGCGGATAACATTAAAAAATTCTACTTATTTTGTTAAAAACACAAAAAATTTCATCAAAATCAGTGAAGTCGTTTAGGAGAATTTCAGTGACAAACACATGTGCAGAAGAATTTTAAATACAAAGATATATTGTTTATTCGATACAAGGTGGCCTATGAAAAACTAAATGTTCTGTAAAAGTTTTCCTTATTTCGCTTTTTATTTTTATTTTGTAGATAATAATGCATTTCTTGGAGATTAAAGTAAAGTACAGAACACTTTCTTTTTCAGTGAGTATTTATTCAATCTCAGAGAAAATATTGGCAACTATTAATATCAAACTCCATGCTATATGTAACTTGATTGGAAACCTAATAATCTGGCTTAAAAAATTGGATCAAACAGTTGACTTCCGAGGTTTTGTTCGTTTTGTCGCTCTACGGTCATCACTTTTTAAACACTTCAAACTAGTTAAATCGGGACCTACAGTTTAACGTAAATTCGGTACCCCTCACAAAACATCCATGCCACCGTGAAGATTCGAAGCTGAAGTCTGAGGTATCAATGGCCACAGCGCTAGCCAATTGGCTATCAGGCTGCGGCTTTCCGAGGAGACACTATTATTAAAATAAACTTATTCTAGATTTATAACATTTTTCTTTTTTTGTAGTCATTCTGCACTATGAGAATATGTCACACACAGATTGTATGGAAAAGTAAACATCTGTTTTAAAAATGGAAACGAACGAATCAATTTCTTGAATTGACTTCGCACTATGAGATGCATGCTTGCTGATGCTGCTATATCTCAATTTATCCAAATGCTGTTAAAATGCTACAGATAACAAAATTAGACAAAAGCGAAAATGAAACCTTTATAAAGAAACAACCCTAAAACTCGAAATTTTGAATTCATTTCCTATGAGGGTTTACAAGTTCCATTTTAAAACAAACAATTTTTGCTTGTACTTTCTATCAACCAAAAGAATATAAATAAGATTAGTAAATTTGAAAAAGAAAGAAATTTATAAAACATCAGATCAAATTGATCATAATATTTTAACATTGAATGATGATTAAAACACATTAAGTACAACTAGCATTTGAAATAAAAACTAATAATCACCGGAAAGAAAGAAAAAATGGGGTACCCAATAGCTATAGATTACTTGCTAGAATTGCTAGTCAGATATATACAAGTTAGAAGCTGCTTTGAAACAAAAATAGTTTAACAGTTATTGTGGAATTTTTTCATCTAATTTTTCTTTTGATCTTACGTAATTTGTAATCGTGCTTCCACCTACGCATTGCATGAGCGTCCGCTGTGCCGTTCAGGAAAAATGGACAGTAGGCCTCGAGATTCTCACCCGAGAAAAAGTAAAGAGGAACCGGCGCTACCACTGAGAAAAGTTTGGTATAGCTCAATCACGCGCTTTATGTTGAAAAACGTCTAGTTTACAGTCTCTCATTCCGAGAGGAAATTTATTTAACGCAATATGCGTATAGGTTGGCCTACATTCTCTTACCAGAGAGGGAGTACATTCCGTCCAACATGCACAAACCTATGCATTGTGTTTTCGGCTTAGAAGTGGAATCCTTCCTATACTTATCTGTTCCACGAATCTATACTTATCTGTCTTTAAATGTGTTAGATATTCCCTGTTTTTAATTGTATGTATGTAGTTTTTGTGCCTGTGTAAATAAAGCTGTGAGTTCACCAAATCTGTATCTCCATTCTTAACCCAACTGCACGCGGGTACAATCCAACTGCACAACCAATACACTATAATCTGGCTCCCAACGGGGAGCCGCCCGTACTTGCCCACCATTAACGATATGCAAATAAGCAAAATGAGATCGATTTGCTAAAAGTTAAGTCAAAACTGGACAAACAAATATCTCACTACTAAAATAAATATTTTAAGGATTTAATTTTTTTTTCTTTTTTCGTTTACATTTATATATATTTTTATAGTTCATTTTAGCATTATATATTTTATACAATGTGCGTTTAGTATCATTATCATATTATATATTTTATAATAATAATAGTAAACTTATAAAGAATAGCTCATTGTGGTTAAATTTTTCACTCCAAGAAGTGTATAGAGTGTGTCTAAATCTAATGCAGGGCTCGCGGAGTTATGATACATTTCTCAAGTGGCCGCAAGATCATTTAGATTGGTACTTGGTTACCTTAACGTTATGTTACCTTAATGTAATGCCCTGGTCTAAACATTAATTAAAATCCGATTCATTTCATAAAGCCTACAACTGTATTAGATCTAAATTATCAAAAAGAAGACACAAATTATTTGAAAACAATTTTATTAAAATTATATCTATAAAATAACTGTTTCAATATCCTTAAAATAAGGGCCTGCATGGCCGAGTGGCTAGCGCTCTGGCGCTCGGTACCACAGGTTCGGGTTAGAGTCCCGGCGGTGCCATGGATGTGTGTAGTGGTTCGGAATCCACGTTCAACCGTAGGTCCCGGTCTAATAGGATCCTGCGTTTCGGCGGCATTAATCCGCGTCCGTGGCATTATCTTAAAGTTACAACGCCCCCCTATTGTCTAATTCAAAGTAAGTAACAAATTCTTTGAAAGCAATTTTATTAAGGCCTCTAAGACGTCCATGTCTGTTTGCCAGCTGCATTGGAAAAAAAATATGCTTAAAATATGAATATTAATTCAGATAATCATCTTTTGTTCTTATACCACTGTCCTTCACATCAGGGACCTCTCGATGAATTCTTGGAAATGCGTCCCCTGCACATAATTAGTTAAGACCGACAGAACTATGCTCATGTGTGACAGTAATGACTTTTCTCCACCCCTGCCAGAAAGTCGGTGATCACCCCCCAGGGATCACGTCGAAGGTTTTCCATCAAAAATTCATGTCCGGGGTGTTTGAGACACGTTCGAGTTTAGACGAAAGAAATGTCTTCGAATGAGATAAATTTCCGCATCAAATATTTGCATTCGTATTGGGGATTCTCCGTGTGACAAAAGTAATTACAAGTTCCTATTTAGAAAATAAATTAATTTGATTTTCTTTTTTTATTTCTGTCATAAAAGGTACTTCATAAATGTAATTTCTTTTTGATGGAATAAATTTTTAAAATATCATGATCATATTTTTAAGTTTAATGTGGTGAAAGGATGCTTTTTATTTTTTTAATTAGTTATGATTTATCTAGAATTTGAAGAAAAAAATCATTGATGTTTCTTAAGATTTTCATCTTATCCCCTTGAGATTTTCTACCTTTGATAACATTTTCATCGAATTAATTGACAATATTTTATAATCTACTAATTTTTATTTATAACGCCTAATGATGTTTTTTTTTCCTTTTATACTTTAAATAATAAAATAAATTGTAATGTAGGAAATTTAGTATCTTCGTACAATTGTATATGTGTCAGTATTGTTATTAAAACCTACATAAGTGTGGTTTAATAATAGTACTTTTAACATTATATTTAAATAATTTAATTAATTATTCGTTTTAGTAATTCAAATATGGTATTATTATTTATGTATTTTGATATCATAGAAAATTCTGGCATTTAAAATTCTCTATAAAATATCGTTAATTGAATAAAAAAAGTGTTACTATTTTGCATTTTATTGTATTTAAAATTTCTATCTGTTAATTATATAAATATGATATGTTATTACCTAAATATAAAGCACGACAAGAATGCTATTAGCAATGTATGGCAAGGCCGTAGCCGATGGCCTGATATATTCGGACAGGTATCGGGTTCAAACATGATAGTGGTTTTTTAAAGGTCCCGGTCCTAATAGGATCGTAAGTGCTGCGGGGGCATTGTTACTCCGCGTCCAATAGAGCAACGGTATATTTGCCAGCTGCATTGAAAAATATGACAAACATATTTTTTTTAAATCCTCCAGACAATATCTTACATCAATAGAGCAATAGTGAGATAACAGTGCGATACGGTCTAATAAATATCGTGTTCTGGTTCGAAATTCAAAAAGTGAAGACTAACAAAAAATAATTTGATGTATGTCGGTCAATAAATCCTTAGGCTGGATTGCCTTTATGGGCTCGTAGAAAAAGGGAGGTAGGAGTCAATCGTTTAACTTCCATATTTGTGGGAGTTCATTAAAAGAATTGTTGAAGAAATATTGATATGATAGTATCTTCATCAATAGAGTAATAGTTATATGATAATATCTACATGAGCAGAGCAATAGTGAGATAATAGTATCTACAAAAATAGAGCAACAGTGAAATGATAGTATCTACATAATAGTGAGATGATAGTATCTACATAATAGTGAGATGACAGTATCTACATAATAGTGAGATGACAGTATCTACATAATAGTGAGATGATAGTATCTACATCAATAGAGCAGTACTGCGATGATACTATCTACATCAGTAGAGCAATAGTGAGATGATAAAACCAATATTAGAAGAAGTGGTTTAATAAATATTGTGTTCTGGTTCGAAACTCCAAATGTGAAGCCGAAATAAAAGGAATTGGCTATATACCGATACAGGCACAATAAATCTTTAGGATGAATTGTCTTTAAGTTGAATTCGAGGAATATGAGGGGAAGGAGTCAATGGTTTACTTTGCCATTTTTATGGGTGTTCGTTGAAAATACGGGAGCAAACTATAGATGCAGGTTTCCTGTGGTACATCCTATATAATACTGATTCAGCTATATCAATACCCGCTTTAACAGCGTAGAAAATGTGCGTGACATTTGAAAACAACATCAACATCTAAAGTGACGGATATCTTTAACATTAATTATAATGTTAGAATGATAAAATTTACCTAACTCCCTTGGTACAACAGTTCACATTGAATCAAGGCAGTTTGTCTGCTAGCAGATTCCGAAACTGGAGAAGTTTTTCTATGTACAGGGAAACATTGCCAGTCCTGCGCCCAAAATTCTACAGACATTTTTTATAATCTAAATGATACTAAGTGGTACAAATTCCACATGGATATAAAGGACATTAAATAGAAACAAATAGTGAATTATGATATATCAAATGTTGTATTTCAAGTTTATCTATCATATTAATCATAACAAAATGTTATATTTCAGCGTGATATTTTTTGTATGATTATAATTTATTAAACTTGCCAATTATTGTCCTACTGGAACTACAACAACCAGTTTTTACGCATGCTTTTGATTTTTTTGTTTCTAGTGTATAAGATTAGTGAGGTTTTTTTTGTCTGAAAATAGAAGAATATAGTGTTTTTTTTTTATCAAGTAATATATTAAATTAAAATTCCCTTTATTCTTTTTATTTGTATTTTTAATATTTGCATAATATGCCATTCAAATAATTATTTTTTAATATCATGAATTAAAATAATTGCTATGCAAGCAAATAGGAAACACAATAAAAAACATCAATAAATATAAGCTGCGAATAAAATAATAATCCATAAAATTGATGGGTTTTAAACATAATTTATAAAAGCGTTATTTTCTTTCCATTGAAGCAAAATAACTTCAAAAGCACTTTCATTTCTCTAAAAAACACTTTACTTAATTTTTTTTTTTTTTTTTTTTTCTAATTTATATCTTCGAAATCATTTTTCTAAAAGGAGTAGTTTTGTATAGAAAGGTATATAATCGCTGTATTATTTCGTGCCCTTGAAAAATAAGTATTTTCAAAATTTTTTTAATTAATTTTTTTTGACACCGTAGTCAATTATAGTAATAAATTTTGTCGATATCTCTATGGAAATAAATTGTTTAGAAAAAATGTTACATGTGTTGATCAGATATTATTGATTTTGAAAAATCAACGGTGCTAGAATTGAATTAATTTTTTTAACACAATTTACATACTTGAGATTAAAGCTATCATCACTTCTGCTACAAGGCGCAATGTATAGCTTGTGATTGTAAATAGCAGCAGATTAGTGACTCAATTCCTTAAAAAGTTTGCTAAAAGAAATAAAAAATGAAAGAATTTAAAGAAGATGCAAGGATAAAATGTACTTAAAAAATAATTTCACCTATAAATATATAATAAATCTCATGATTTGTATGTTATCAGATTTCTGTAAACGTCTAAAAAGAGACAGTTTCAATTATTTTAGTAAAACTCGTCTATGAGGGTAAAGTCTAAATTTTGGTTTGGAAAATTTGAAGTTTGAATTTAGAGGTGAAGGTTTGATTTTTCAAACAAAAAAATTATAAAACAGCCATTTAGGGAAATTGCATTTTTTATTTGTTTTTACGCATTATATTAATTTTCGAATAGCCCTTTTCTCTTGCAGCCATTATGTATGTGTGCTCAGATATATTCGATGAAACATGTTATAAAAGTTATGGATTTTTAATATATATGTTGCTATTCTTAGGTTTTGTTAATTTTAAAAAAACAACTATAATACTTCGTTTATTAGTATTTATTTTTCCTACCTTATTGGTTTCATCTTATATTGAAGTGCTATTTTCTTACTTCAATTCGTTTAAATATATACCTGATTTCAAATTTCAGTGGAAATATCACGTTAGTTTTATGGTAGCAAACACTCTGAAATTGATTGTTTGGTATGCTATGTTTCATCAAAGAAATCTTGTTTTGTCCCTGTTAAGAAAATTATATCTCTTAAATAAAGATATCGGAAGAATTAAAATCAACTTAATAGTTCTTGCAGTGATATTTATTCAATTGGCTAAGTATCTTATAGAGTGTATTCAAATGATTTCTTATGACAAAAGAAAATTTTATTTGGATTATTTAGGCTTATTAGCAATAGAAAGCCAGTGGATAAAGGGTGCATGTGTCTTCTTCAAATTATTATTTTTTCAGTTTATGCCAGATATTATGGAACACACCATTCTCATTCTTTTTGCAGTTGCGTGCCATTATATTTCTGCAACAATTTCAAATTTGAAAACTCACGTGAGTTGCGCTTCTATTGCCCAGTTTCAGATGTCTCAAGCAATATACGTAGAGAAATTTTTACAAATAATTGATACTTTGGAAAAAATGCAAAATATCTTCTCGACAGCCACCTTTTTTATGTGTGTGCATTTCTTAACTCTTTGCTTTACAAAATCTGCCATGATTTATTTGAAGCCTGCAAAGCATGCAAGCATTATAATAAACTTCAACTTCATTTTCGATATTTTGTTTAATTTAGCAAGTTTATTTTTATTGTTTTATTTTCCTGGGAAAATTCCTCTACGTATCCAAGAGTTGAAAATGACAATATTTAAGAAAAATGCCAATTGTATAGCCAATAAGTGTCTTAAAAAAAGCACTTTATCAGACCTTAAGGATATTGTATCTATGTATGACCCAGTACTATCGGGCTGCAATATGATATATTTTACTAAAAGCAACTTGTTTAATACATTAGGAATTCTTGTTACATATGGCATAATTCTTGTACAGTTTTAGTAGTGTATTATAGAGTAATGTATTATGAGTATCAGTACGTATACCTATTTTTAAAATTTTTGTATAGAAAAATAAATATAATTAATTTTTGTGATGATATATTTAAATTTTGTGTTTTATATAATGCTTCTAATTATACTATTAAAACTATTTTGACTCTATTATTTCAAACCTTTTTTACTTTTCAGTATACATTTATCAAAATTTTACTTCTTTTAACATCTTTTTTCCAAAATTGCAATAAATTGTTTTTATCTAGTATAATTTTAAAAAACTGCCACAAACAACATAATATTCGTATACATAATTTTTTTAAACTGTATTGAAAAAGGTAACTTCTGTATTTGCATTTATGTAAGTTGCATTTTTTTTAACTATATATTCTGTACTTTAAAGATGTTAAACAAAAACAGAAATATATATATATATATACATCGTTTAAAACAATGTTTCTTTTTAGTACACATTTCTCATTATCTTCTTTTAACAACATTCTTCTATAAATGCAGTAAATTGTTTTTATCTAATATAATCTTGAAAATTGATATAAACAATATAAACTTCGTATACATTTTTCTTTATCAATTGCATTGAAAATATCAAAAATTCAGTATTTTTTTAGGTTGCATTTTTATGTGAACTATATATTCTTCATTTTACAAATATATCTCCATTTTCCTGTGAGCATCCCACACAACGCTTCATGGCTATAATTATTTCAAAATTTAAGCAAACAGAATTATATATATATATATACACACACAGTTTAAAACAATGCTTCTTTTCAGTACACATTTATCATTATCTTAACAGCGTTCTTCTATAAAAGTAGTAAATTGTTTTTATCTAATATAATCTTAAAAATTCGCTATGAACAGTATATTATTCCTATTCATTTCTTTGTAAAATGCATGTAAAAAGGAAAATTCAGTATTTATAACAGTATTTCTTCAGTACATTTTAAAAATGTCCTCCATTTTTCATTCAGCATACCATACATTGCTTCTTGACAATAATTTAAAAATTTAAAACAAACATGTGCATATATATATATATATATATACATGTATAGCTTAAAACAATGTTCCTTTTCAGTATACATTTATCATAACATGAAGAAATGTTTTGTTCCTTTTTTGTACCAGAGAACTCTTCTGACGAAGCGCGATTTAAATATTTATCCGCCCTGGGATGTAGAGATAGCATCTCTGTAGCTTTTTGTCAAGAGTGCTCTTGCTTATTTGACGTATCGTTGTAGCAAAGCAAACGGAAATTGCACCTTTATTTCTTTTCTACTCTTCGTCCTGACCTACTTCTGCCATTTCTTTTGTTTCGTTTTCTTTTTTTTTTCGGACTTTCAAACTATATCTCTTTCGAAAAAGTTTAATTTATCTTCGCCATCCAGTGGCAAACACAGTGGAAGCAAAAAAAAAAAATTGGGACTTGTATTTTGTTCATAAATATTTCTCGTCCTTCACATGAAAATTTAATTTGTGCTATGCTTGATATCGGTTGGTGAAGCAGCTGTGTATCTAATATATATATATTGGAGAAGAATGTTTTATCCAAAATTTTTTTAATAAATAAATATATATCATTTTTTTATATATGAAACTGCTGAAATGGGGCTTTGTTCATTTCGTAACAGTACAAATTTTATACTGTCCTATTTTTTTCTCCTTGGATTAATCATATCTTTATCAGAGTTCATGTGAGACTAACAATAATTCTGCGTTTTATAGCATTTCAACTAAGATTACGTACCGTTTTAACAGCTGTAGAATTTTAGCTTTTCTGAAACATAGGTAAAATTGATGATGATTGAATCACATAATTCATTAAAAAGTTATAATTATTCATTTAATTTTACAAGAAAATATTCCTTAAAAATTATGATCTTTTTTAAAAATTATTACTATAAAATTAGCATTCGAGTTATGAGGTTCCATTATAGGTTCCTTACGATAGAATTTTGGCGTGCATAGATTTTTGTTAATTGCAAAATGGTTATGTTAGAACACATAATGTTCGCCATAGAATTAGACTACTATTACTACACCACACCACATCACTATGCCTACAGCTGCATTGTCCCTATACATCTTGGGAACGATATGGATGAGAAGTATGGCTGGGCTCTGTGACGCTCTCTAATCATAAGAGACCGGGACTTATATGGCTATATGGCTTATATTGGATTTATATTGTTATATGGCTTATATTGTTATTAGCTATATTGTTATTGCCTTATATTGTTATTGGCTTATATTGTTATTGGCTTATATTGTTATATGGATTATATTGTTATATGGCTTATATTGCTTTATGGCTTATATTGTTATTGGCTATTGGACTTATATTGTTATATGGCTTAAAGTGGATTCCAACCATGCAAACATCGGCATCGAAATCTCTGGCACCTAGCGGCAGAGTGCTAGGAACTCCACATTTTTCAAGATTACAATATTTAAGGACTTTTCAATTGTAAAATTAAATGTAATGTTAAAGCTTCAATTGCGTGATTTAGTCATTATAATTCTTATCTTACACAATCTACAAATATGTTTGCAATGTTGCAAAACTCAAAATTACTGTTAGTTTCATATGAACTTAAGTGAAGTCATTATTATTCCAACAGAAAGAAAAGACAGTTTAACATTTGTACTGTTACGAAATGAACAAAGCCCTATTTCAGCAGTTTTATATATATATATATATAAAAATCATATTTATTTATTTATTGAAAAAGGTTTTTACAAAAACTCCTCCCGCAATATATATATTTGTTAGATACACAGCTGCTTCACCAGCCGATATCGAGCACAGCACAAATTAAATTTTCATGTGAAGGACGAGAAATATTTATGAACAAAATACAAGTCCCGATTTTTTTTGTCTCCACCGTGTTTGCTACTGGATGGGGAAGATAAATTAAACTTTTTCGAAAGAGATATAGTTTTAAGGGCTAGAAAAAAGAAAGAAAACAAAGCAAAAGAAATGGCAGAAGTAGGCCAGGACGAAGAGTAGAATAGAAATAAATGTGCAATTTCCGTTTGCTTTGCTACAACGATACGTCAAATAAGCAAGAGTACTCTTCAGAAAAAAGCTACAGAGATGCTGTCTCCACGTACCCAGGGCGGATAAATATTTAAATCTCGCTTCGTCAGAAGTGTTCTCTGGTAGAAAAAAAAAGAACAAAACATTTTTCCATGTTTGCCTTTTTTTTTTCTTTCGTGGAGTTATTGTTTGATTTCATATGTTCTGCATTTTTTTGCAATGGAATAGTTACAGAAATAAAACAATTTAGTTCTGTTGTTGAAAGAAGTAAAATTATGATAAATGTATACTGAAAAGAAACATTGTTTTAAACTATGCATACATATTTCTATTCCTGTTTGTTTTAAATTTTTAAATTATTATAGTCAAGAAGCATTGTATGTAAAGCTCACATGAAAAACGGAAGGTATCTTTAAAATGTAGAATGTATATTTCTCATAAAAATGCAACTTTAAAAAAAATAATGAATTTTATTTTTCAATGCAGTTTATAAATAGGTGCGTATGAATATTATTTTGTTTATGACAATTTTTACGATTGTATTAGATAAAAACAATGCGTAAAATATCTGTCTTAAAAATTCTATCAAGGAACATCATAACCCTATTTGTAGAATGATAGTTACTAAAAATGATCAAAATCTTTAAGGACTATTTTCTTGTAAAATTAAATGTTATACCAGTGCTATCACCTACACATTGCAAACCTGCATTGTCACCCTGTGACGTTCAACAGAGATTATCAGTTGGCCTCGAGAATCTCATCGGAGTTGAAGTACAGGGCAACACACTCTTTTGCTGAGAAACGTTTAGTTTGTAATTTCTCATCCCGAGAGGAAATATATTGAAGGGAACTCTGCGTAATACTTCGCCTACAGTCTCTCACCCAGAGAGCATGTACATTTCGCGCATACAGCGCGTATGTGAGCAATCTTTATTTCCGGCTTATTCGTGGAAACTAACCACAAAACTCTAATTATATGTCTTTAAATGTGTTATATATTGTATGTGTGTACTATTTGTGCGTGTGTAAATGTGTAAATCAAGTTGTGTGTCCCACGTTTGTGTCTCAATTCTCAACCCAACTGCATTCACTTACAATTCAGTTTTGTTCCCACTATTGCAATGTATTATTACAGCTTAAATTTTTTGTTGACAGAATATTGCGATTAAGTCGTCATACTATTTCTCAAAAAAAAAAAAAAAAAAAAAAAAAAAAAAAAAACTGGTTTAAATTCTACAGTTTAATAAATGGTACATAGTGTACAAATATATTTGAGATGTCAGAAAACTCTGAACTTCTCATAAACACATGAACTCAGAAAAGCACATGATTAATCCTATGGGACAAAAAAAAGACAATTTAACATTTGTTTTTTTACGAAATGAACAAAACTTTGTTTCAGCTCTTTTATATATATAACAAAAATCATATATATTTATTTATTTAAAAAAAAAGGGTGAAAAAAACTCCTTCTGCAATATATATATTTTTAGATGCACAGCTGCTTCACCGACAGATATCGAGCACACCACAAAGTAAATTTTCATGTGAAGGACGAGAAATATTTATGAACAAAATACAAGTCCAAATTTTTTTGCTTCCACTGTGTTTGCTACTGGATTCCGAAGACAAAGTAAACTTTTTCGAAATAGATATACATAGTTTTAAAGGCTGAAAAAAAAAAAAAAAAAAAAAAAAAAAACGAAACAAAAGAAATGGCAGAAGTAGGTCAGGACGAAGAGAAGAGAAGAAATAAAGGTGCAATTTGCGTTTTCTTTGCTACAACGATACGTCGAATAAGCAAGAGCACTCTTGAAAATGATTCACATATATTTATTTATTCATGAGTCTCATTCCATGGGGGCCTGAAATGTGGAGTGTCTAGCGCTCTGCCACCCTGTGCCAGAGGTTTCGATATGGATTTTTGTAGTGGTTCGGAATCCACTTTAAACAGTAGATACCAGTCTCATATGACTGTGAAGCGTCAGAAAGCCCAGTAAGACTTCTCACCCACATTCTTTCCAAACTTTATAGGCACAATTTAGCTCTAGGCATAGTGATGTGGTTTGGTGGTAGTAGTAAACTTATTCCTTGGCTAGGGACCTGATGTGCCACACACCATTGCTCTTGCGCTCGGGGCCTCAAGTTTCGGGTTCAAGTCCCGGAGGGGGCATGAATGGTTGTAGTGAATCGGAACCCACTTTAGGTCCCTGGCCTATAATGGCTATAGAGCGATCGACGCAGGGCTGAAAGCCATACCCTGTAAAAAAGGAAACACCTCCTGTGTCGACATCTGGCAGTCTGTTTAGGCCCAACATGGGCTGTTTCGCCAGTGATCCTGATGATATTCAATGGCTAATAATATGTGATCTACTATAACCACTTCCTAATTGATAAAATATATACGCATAAAAAATGTATCAATGAGCCACACAACTTTATTCCTAGAGTAATAATTATTTAAAAAAATCAAATTTTTTCTGGAATTTTTTCTTGCAATATTAAACCTTAAATTATTTATTAAAATATTTAAATTGTGTGTTTCAGTCAAAATAATTTTTACCTATTTCTCAAAAAGGTTTGGATTCTACAGCTAAAAAAATGGTACATAATCTACAAATATATTTGAAATTCTAGAAAACTCGGATAGTTACTTTTAGTCTCACATGAACTCAGATAAAGACATGATTAACCCAAGGGGAGAAAAACACGACAATTTAACATTTGTTTTTTTACGAAATGAACAAAGACCCATTTCAGCAGTTCGATATATAAAAAAATCATATATATTTATTCATTAAAACAACTAGGATAAAAATTTCTTCTGCAATATATATATTTTTTAGATACACAGCTGCTTCACCAACCGATATCGAGCACAGCACAACTTAAATTTTCATGTGAAGGACGAGAAATATTTATGAACAAAATACAAGTACCGATTTTTTTTGCTTCCACTGTGTTTGCTACTGGATGCCGAAGATAAATTAAACTTTTTCGAAAGAGATATTGTTTTAAAGGCTGCAAAAAAGAAAGAAAACGAAACAAAAGAAATGGTAGAAGTAGGTCAGGACGAAGAGTAGAAAAGAAATAAAGGTGCAATTTCCGTTTGCTGTGCTACAACGATACGTCAAATAAGCAAGAGCCCTCTTGACAAAAAGCTACATAGATGCTATCTCTACATACCCAGGGCGGATAAATATTTAAATCTCGCTTCGGCAGAAGATTTCTCTGGTGGAAAAAAAAGAACAAAACATTTTTCCATGTTTGCCTTTTTTTTCTTTTGTAGAGTTATTGCTTTATTTCATATGTTATGCATTTATGGGCAAAGGAATAGTTACAGAAAGAAAACAAGTTAGATCTGTTGTTGAAAGAAGTAAAATTATGATAAATGTATACTGAAAAGAAACATTGTTTTAAACTATGTATATTTCAATTCTTGTTTGTTTTAAATTATGAAATTATTATAGTCCAGAAGCATTGTTTGGAATGCTCACTGAAAAATGGAAGATATTTTTGAATTGTAGAATATATATTTTTCAGAAAAATGCAAGTTTAAAAAATACTGAATTTTCTTTTTCAGTGCAGTTGATAAAAAAATGTATACCGATAGAGTGTTTTTTTTTCAATTTTTATGATTATATTAGATGAAAACAATACTCAAAAAGTCTATCAAGGAACCTCATAATCCTATTGGTAGAATAATAGTTATTAAAAGGATCATAATCTTAAGGACTATGTTCTTGTAAAATTAAATGTTTTAACAATGATTCCTCCTAAACACTGCAAGAGCACCCCTTCTGGCGTTTAGCAGAAATTGTCTGTAGCCCTCGAGACACCGGAGAGGAAGTACAGAGCAGCACGCTCTTCTGCTGAGAAACATTTAATTTGTAAAATTTTATCCAGAAAAGAAATATATTCAAGGCATTCTTGCGTAGTAGTTCGCCTATAGACTCTCACCGGAGGGGTAGTACAATGCGTAGATCCAGCGCGTATCTGAATAATCTTTATTTTCGGCGTATTCATGGAATCTTTCCACAAAACTATAATTATATATCTTTAAATGTGTTTAATATTGTATGTGGTTAGTGTTTTTGCATGTAAAGCTGTGTGTTCCCATATTGGTGTCTCAAGTCTCAGCCCAACCACACCCAGTTACAATCCAGTCTCCAAAACATAATACTACAAAGTGTTATTAAAGTTTAAATTTTTTGTTTATTCAGTGTGATTCAGTCATAATTATTTTTATCTATTTCTCAAAAAACTTTAAATTCTACAGCTTAAAAAAATAGTACATAATCTACAAATATATTTGAATTGTTTGAAAACTCAGAATTACTGATACACTCATAAATTCAGATAAATAGATGATTAATCTAAGCGGACAAGAAACATTTGTTTTTTAAGAAATGAACAAAGCACTATTTCAGCAATTTTATATATATATAAAATCATATATATTTATTTATTAAAAAAAGGTTGGACAAAAACTTCTTCTGCAATATATATATTTTAGATATCCAGCTGCTTCACCAACCGATATCGAGCACAGCACAAATTAAATTTTCATGTGAAGGACGAGAAATATTTATGAACAAAATACAAGTCCCGTTTTTTTTTTGCTTCCACTTTGTTTGCTACTGGATGGCGAAGATAAAATAAAATTTTTCGAAAGAGATATAGTTTTAAGGGCTGGAAAAAAAAAAGAAAATGGATACAAAAGAAATGGTAGAAGTAGGTCAGGACGTAGAGTAGAAATGAAATAAAGGTGCAATTTCCGTTTCCTTTGCTACAACGATACGTCAAATAAGCAAGAGCACTCTTGACAAAAAGCTACAGAGATGCTATCTGTACATACCCAGGGCGGATAAATATTTAAATCTCGCTTCGTCAGAAGAGTTCTCTTGTGGAAAAAAGAACAAAACATTTTTCCGCGTTTGCTTTTTTTTTAGTCTTTCATAGAGTTATTGCTTTATTTCATACGTTCTGCATTTTTGGGCAAAGAAATAGTTACAGAAATAAAACAATTTAGTTCTGTTGTTGAAAGAAGTAAAATTATGATAAATGTATACTGAAAAGAAACATTGTTTTAAACTATATATATATATATTCAAGTTTGTTTTAAATTGTGAAATTATTATCGTCGAAAAGCATTGCATGTAAAGTTCACAGAAAAAATTCGAAGATATCTTTAAAATACAAAATATATATTTCACATGAAAATGTAACTGAATTTTTATTTTCCAATGCAGTTTATTAAGTTGTTTACATCAATTTTTAAGATTATATTACATAAAAACAATTTACTGCTTTTATTAAAATAAAATAGAAATATAAACGAATCAAAAATGCAAATGTTGTGTAAAATATATATATTTTTTTAGTTTTTGCAAATTTGAAGACTTGACTGTTTTTAAAATATATGTAGCAATTGTATTTTATGCTCAGAGCAAACTAAAAGATATTTTTACAGTATTTACAAATACTTTAACGAATGCAGTTTTATCCAAATTGATAATATTTGTGTTTGTCTATATAATATTTAAAAATAATTAGGGAATTTATATTATTCATATTCCATAGGGAGAAAAAAATTATTTCATTGAAGGAATAAAATTATTATTGATGCAAATTGAACAGAGAAATTGTTTTAAATTTATCTTTTTGATTGCAATTGAACTTTTTTGAATTTATTTCTAAGATATGAAGAATAATATTTGTATTAAAAAAATGGAATTTGTATAATATATACACAGTTTCTCATATAGAGATTTATAGTTTCTCAAAAAGATATCTGTAACAAATGTGATTATTTTAATTGGGAAAATTTTTATTCTTGGCATAATATAATAAGAAATAATTCAATCTGAAATAAAACTCGGAATATTTAATTTACATACACAACAATAATTTAAGTTTTTGTAAGGAGGAATTTGTGTTTTAAAATAAATTTTAAAGGTCAATTTGCAAAAGATGAGCTTTTATTTTCAATTCTCGCTTATTTCGCTAGACAAGCAATATTAATTCCTTTTCATACTCATAATTCATTTTGAAAAATTATAGGCGATGAAAGCTAATAATATCGTATTATACCAATTCATTTATAACGATATCAATGTATGATATCATTGTGTAATATCAATACATTTATAATTATATTAATGTATGAAATTAATGCAATGATATCAATGCTAATGATAATAATGTATGATATCAATCAGAGAATACATTGATATGTGGCCTGAATAACCGAGTGTCTAGCGCTCGGTGCCACAGATTTCGAGTTCGAGTCCGAATGTGCCATGGATGTTTATAATGGTACGAGATCCACTTTAAACCGTTGGAACCGGGGTTATTTGGCATAGAGCATTCTCTTGAGATTCGGTCAGTCTTCAGTCCTTGTGGTTCCGCACTAAAGTGAAGCTGCATATTACTACTGTGTCCAGAAAGTAAGACCAGTTTTCAATTTAAATTTCTGGTGTAGTTGGCATTTCAATTATGTTTTTCTTTTTTAGGTTTTCGGCACTGTCCCTGACATCTCTGTGAAATTTGATATCAAAAATGCATTAGTGTTTGAGTGTGTCACTTGGATTTGTGAGATGCTAAAACTGACTCCGGCGATTTTGGAAATGTCTGATTTAATTGAGCAAAGAAGTTGCATTAAATTTTGTTTGCGTCAGCATATAGAATATTGCAGAAGGCATTCGGCGAGCATTCCTATACCGGAAAGAAATGTTTAGAAATTATAAAAAAACAGTTCAAAGAAGGCGGAGAACGCGTTGAAGACGAAGAGCCCTCTACTCCACCATCAACCTCATTCGACGAAACCCACGTCCAAACACTTTAAGATTTGGTGCTTGCAAACCGTCGATTTACAATTAGAGACCTTGCTGATGATGTTGGAATTTCAAACTTTCATTTTAAAAGATGTTTTGGCCCACAAACGCGTCAAATCTTGATTATTACCGAAAACACTTAATGCGCCAGCTCAAACTGCATTTATTCCTCGCGACTTTTTCGCCAAAAATGAAACCTATGTCGTTCTATAAATACCGTATTCACTTAATTTAGTATCATGCTTCTTCTGGTTGTTCCCTAAACTCAAAAGACCACTCCGGGGACACCGTTTTGAGTCGATTGAAGAGACATTTCAAAAATCGCCGGTATCAGTTTTAGCATCTCACAAAACCAAGCGTAACTCAAGCACTAATGAATATTTCGGCGTATAGTTTCCCACAGATGTCAAGGAGAGTACCAAAAACCTAAAAAAGAAAAAGTAATAAAATAGCATACGCCCGGGAAATTTAAATTGAAAACTGGGCTTACTTTTTGGACACAGTAGTACCTTTAGGCATGGCCCAGTCACGTGCGACGGAGTCTTCTGGACCTGGTGTAGGCTTTCCTAACATCAGCATCATACATTGATGTAAACGTATCAATATACAAATGAATCAGGAAACGAGGCTGCATTAATTACAAGATACGTTTAAAGAATAGTTTTATGTTCACATGCAAAAATGTACGATTATATTAGAAAAGACACAAGATCTGAATTGTAAGATACGGCGATAATTAATTGCCCTATAGAAAGTAAGTTTGTGGCCTGCAGCAAATTGCAACCCTTTATATCTAAAAATGACTAGGATTTTGTCAAAATATGACAAATAAATTTAGAAAACGAGTCTGCGTGAATCAGAAAACGAGCCTGCGTGAATCAGAAAATAAGTTTCATGTCCACATGCAAATATTTAAGATGCGATTACAAAAGACACAAGATCTGAATTGTAGGATTCGGCGATCATTAAGTACCTTATAGAAAGTGTGATCTGTAGCAAATTACATCCTTTTATCTCTAAAATGGCTCGGATTTTGTCAAAATATGTTTCTATGATATCAATGTACAAATGAATCAGAAAATAAGTCTGCATGAATTAGAAACATTAGTTTTATGCCCACATACAGTAATTTATTATTTCATTAGAAAAGGCACAAGATTTGAATTGTAAGATAGGGCGATAATTAATTGCCCTATAGAAAGTAAGTTTGTGACCAGCAGCAAATTACAACCCTTTATCTCAAAAATAACTAGGATTTTGTCAAAATATAATTATATGATATAAATGTAAGAAGGAATCAGAAAACGAGTCTGCATGAATAAGAAAATGCGTTTAAAGAATTTCAATTTCAGATCCACATGCAAAAATTTACAATTCTATTAGAAGACACAAACTATCTGAATTGTAATTTACTTCAATAATTAATTTCCATATAGAAAGTAAGTTTGTGCCTGCATCAAATTATGATCTCTTATCTCTAAAACAGCTAGGATTTTGTCAAAATATGATTCCATGGTACCAATGGTTATCAATATATGATTCTATGATATCAATGTACAAATGAATCAGAAAACGATTATGCATGAATTACAAAATACGTTTCAAGAATATTAGTTGATGTTCACATACAAAAATTTACGATTCCATTAGAAGAGACACAAGATTTGAATGGTAAGATACGGCGATAATTAATTGCCCTATAGAAAGTAAGCTTGTGACCTGCAGCAAATTGCAACCCTTTATCTCTAAAATGGCTAGGATTTTGTCAAAATAAATAATTGCCCTTGCTGATGTAGCTAGATTTACATTCACCTCGTTTGCACGCGCAGCGTTTGTTTACACTAAATCTAAGGTGCTAACAACGGACACCCCTCCCCCTAGTCTTTTCAACCCCATCTACTTAACATCCCACGCAATTCTATTACGGCAATAAAGAATGAGACTTGTTACCATCAAAAGGATACTCCTAATTTATTTCATGCCCCCCAACCTGGCGCTGATTCGCAGAGATCTATCACGTGCACATCTCATTTGTCGACTGACATTGAAACACGCAGTTGGGAAGGGACGCAAATTGATTGGGCAACGGGGCCGATCACGTGACCCCTGAAAGGGACTGCGGAATTGAATGGACTTGTGTTAGAAGTTTGGGTTTTGTCTTACGATTCCAACTTGCTGCTGCTGCATAGTTTGGTGTGTCTCCAGAGATTTGTTTTCATTAGGTTGGTTGCACACCGTTTTATTGGATTTCGTTTTCGTTGGCATTAAGTTAGGTGAGTGCCTCAAGACGAAGCAAAAGAAGAAGACATTTGTGTTAATATATAACCACTTTCATCCTGTTGCGACTAATGAATTTAATTAAGTAAATTGCTTCATCAACAGAATCTCATCAACACATATAAACTTCTTATTAATTATAAGTTTTTGCAGAAATTACAATGAAATAAAATTTGAAAATGGTTTATGTATGGTTACATATCTCAACCTATCTATTATTTTATGAAACAAAAGAAAAATTAAGTAGATAACGATATGAGATAAATAAACTGATCATACATTAATCTTTGTTTTTAAATGAGTGTCCTTTGTAAAATTAATTTGTAGTGGTTATAATTATATCAGTAATTAAAACATTTATTTGGTCTGTCAGATCCTTTTCTTTTTTTTTTTATTTAAGAGGGAGGCGGGTAAAGTACTGAAAACATGAATAAACAACACTTTCTCTTTTGATTAATAAAATATTAATCTAACAAATCTAAATTTGTTTGAATTTTTGTCAATTTCATACTAAAATGCAATAGACAGCCCAATAACCAGTCCACACCTAGACCAGTCGCAGAACAGGCTTAGAGACAACAGTTTTACCATGCAACAAACAGCAGCAACAGTACCAACGCACATGTAAGCAGACTTCAGATTCAGTAGATTCAATAGTTCTGATTAAGAAGTTACCTAGGCCAGGTCTAGCAAACTACGTTACAAATTATTCTCTAGAAAAGCGTTAAAACAGTTCAACTGTGAAACCTTCAGATACTTTATGAATGAATGTCTTCATCAAGATGTAAGTAGGAAGACCTGAAAAATAAATAAAAAATTCATGCTAACAGCTGCATGTAGAATTGTGGTTAAAGAACAACGGATGGCCTCGTCTTTGCTTTGGCATAGTTATTAACTGGAGTAGATCGATCAGTAGATTTAATACATATTTTCCGAAGGTTACCAAATGCATGCCATAGTACAATAAGATGATATCGTCAATAGTTCTGGTCAAGAAATTACCCAGGCCAAGTCTAACAGATCACGTTACAATATATGCTCAAGAAAAGCTTTAAAATAGTTTAACTGTGAAACCTTCAGATGCTTTATAGATGAACCATTTTATTTCAAGATGTAAGCAAGAAGATCTAAAAATAAAACAAAATCTAGCTAACAAGTATATACATAATTGTGGCTAACGGACGACAAACGCCATCGTCTTTGCATTGCTATGTTTGTCTACTAGAGTAATATAGACCAGTAGATTTAATACATATTATCCGATAGTTACCAAATGCATACGATAGTACAATACAATGGTATTATCAGTAGTTCTGATTAAGAAATTACTTAGGTCTAGCAGATATGCAATATATTCTCAAGAAAAGCGTTAAAACAGTTCAACTAGGCAATGCTTCATGAATGTACCAATTAATTTCAAGATGTAAGCGGGGTGCGCTGAAAAATAAAAAAATAAAATTATGCTAAAAAGTTCATGCAAAATTGTGATTAACAAACAACAAATGTCCTTGTCTTTGTTTTGCCATAGTTGTCAACTGGATTAATATCGATCAGTAGATTTAATACATATTACCCGACGGTTACTAAATAAATACCACAGTGCAATAATAAGATATTGTCAATAATTATGATTAAGTCTAGTAGGTCATATCTAGCAGACTACGTCTTGTAACGTGGCCCACATGTCTAGTAGGCCACATTACAAAATATGCTCAAGAAAAGTGTTAAAAACAGCTCAATTGTGTATCTTTCAGATGCTTTATCGATGCATAGATCTACCAATTCATTTCAAGTTGTAAGCAGGAAGGCCTGAAAAAAATCATGCAAACAAGTACATGTAGCATTTCAGTTAACGATCGGCAAATGACATCGTCTTTGCTTTGCCATAGTTGTCAACTGTAGTAATGTCGATAATACTATTCTTTTATGGTAAAATTTATAAGATGATAATTTTCTAAAAATATATATTTATAATAATAAAATAAATTCATAAGCAAAAAAATTAAAACAAATAAATTAACACTATGATAAAATGTTTAACATATGTACGAGAATATTTCTTAATGATAATGCCATGAAAGAATATCCGATGGTTGATTTATTATTTTATGTTACATGAATCTTTTCATTTTAAGTAAAATTTAATTATTATTTTTTTTAATTAAGGACACTTTACCGTAAAGCTTCAAATATAAATCTTCACACTCATTCAATTTCAATAAAAGTAAAAATTTCAATTAAAAACTTTCCATTTACACATTCTAATGTATCCTAGTTACTATTTATTGTCCAACACTCCATTTCCTATTTCCTTTTTTAGCTGAATAGGAATTTTTTTTCCCTACAGAAATCCCCACGATTTTTCAAGAGTGTTAAATTGTAGTGACACGTACTTTTTTCGACAAAATATTTCCGTTCCAAATCAATGGTAAAAAAAAAAAAATCCAATGACAAACTTGCCAGCTCTGCGGAATTCTTAAGCTTCCCAAAATGCTGAATTGACGCCATGAACGAAAGAGTAAAAAGATACGAATATTTCATTTGATACAAACGTGAAGAGGGATTTTAAACGCCTGTATTTCAAACTTCTTCCCTTTGGTGTAGGGGAAAAAAATTCTTTTAAAATCTTTCTGCTAGAAAAATTTCCAAGTATGTGAAAATTGTGATCGGAATATAATTTGTATACTTGAAAGATATTGAATTAAAAGATTAAAGTGTAATTCTTTGGTGCTTTAAAAAACAGTTTTGGTTAGTTAAAATTGCAGAAACATCAAACTAATCCCAATTTAAAAGAGTATTTTTCTTTTTTATCCATTGCTGCCTTTTAATGTACGTATTTTTTGAAAACGAAATAAATTGACATTGGGAAAAAAAGTTTGTTGAATGTCAAACTTTTTAAATTTTTTGAAAATCAAATGTAGTATAATTTTTATAAAAATTTTCAAACATTTTCATTACGAAATAATTTTTTACCTATAATTCTTTATTTCAGAAATTATTTACGAAACTAATTAATTTTTCGCGTTATTTTGAATTTGCGTTATTGTGTTTTCTTTCAGTATGTCTTTTTTTCTTATTATACCGTAGTTATAAATTGATTTTTTATTGTTATTCATAAAGTTAACATATTGTGCGAAATATAAAAAAATCGTGTAGACAGTTATATAATTATATACATTATAGTGCATATATTCATACTTATGCCACTTCTTAAACATACACAATTGCTTTTTATTGAATATTGAGCATTTTAATGAATCTGTGTTTTTCTGTTCAGTGTCAATTTTATTATCGAGCCTTAAATTGCTGGCTGTGGTGTAATTGTCCTGGTTTAATTTTATTAAATATTTATAGAAATATGGAAGTAGACATAAGCGATTGTACTGTTTTGGTGTTTGATAAAATGAACTTTGAATTATGATTCGGTTAATTTATATTTTACCACCACGGCAACTAAAGAAGTGTTATTATCAGCAAAAATCAACAAGGAAGCTTAGTTTGAGTTTCAAGGATTGTTTTGGGTTTTTTTTTTTTGCGGGTTGTTTTGACTTGAGAATGGTTTAGATAATTGGGAATATTTATGGCTGATGTTTTGGAACAATAGTTCCCAAACTTTTTAAAGTCGGGGCACTATTAAAATCTTATAAATAATTTTATGTGTACTTTATACAGTTTTCTGAGAAATATGTTATAATAATTAAGTCAAATATTAGAGAAAAAATAATGCAATAAAAAATAAAATAAAACATACTTTAAATAGATTCATTCCTGTGTTTATGAGAAACATGATCCTAGCGTATCCTAGTGATTTTTCAATACTTGGGCTGCGGTCTGATGGCCAATTGATTAGTGTTCTGACCTTTGGTACCACAGGCTTCAGGATCGAATCCTGCCGGTGGCGTGGATGTTTGTTAGGGAAATACATTTCGGAATCTACGTTTAACTGTAGGTACCGATCTAATTAGCCTAAGTGTGCACAGTGTCCGTAGAGCGACAGACAAATTAATTTTTGTGCACATATTCACAAACTTTCATGTCATCCTCAACACGTTGAAGATTTCCTCTTTTATAGTTAGTTGTGGTAATGGTAGGTAATCCTAATTCACATAAATATGTGGATGAAAATTGTAGTAAAAAATTCAATGTTTTTTTTAATTTTTTTTATTGATATATGTATGTTTTTTTATGGAATTCCAATATAGTTGAGATAATGCTTTATGTCTAATCATCAATCCACAGTAAATGGTTATAGCTGCCGGTTATTTTAATATTAAAACAAAATCACTTCAAATTATCATGAATGAGTTCCTAACTCAATCATATTTCAGTCTAAGTGATGTATAAGAACAGAACTCAGTTTTTTCTACGAACTTCTTAAATGTTCAACTATTATTGCGAGTGTTACTTACCAGTGGGAAGATTTCCAAATTACTATCAACAGCTTTTCTTTATTAAATCAGTAGTGCGTAACGTGTTTGTGCTGAAGTTTACTTACTGTAATCAGCAGGATGGTTAAGAATTTGCTATTGGTAGCTGTATGTAGGTATAAGTTAATTTTTAAAAGTGTAAATTGCATTGAAATGTTGTTGTGTTGGAATTTTTGGGTAGCTAAGTTGGAAGATGGAGAGGTTTATTTCAGTAAAATAATTTTGTAAAATTGGTTTAATTGGCTTGTTAAGAGTTGAATTGGTTAGAGTATGAGTTTCTTATTCAAAATTGTCAGGAAATATGACCTCCAAGAGTTTGCTGAGGAATGAGAACGGGATAATTGAAGTGTTGAAAATAATAGAACTTAAGGATTTTATAATGCATCCAAGGTATACTAACAGAAGATCGCGAAAGGACTGTTGAATATGATTGTAACATAAATAGTTATGAAAAGCATGCAACAGAGAAAAAGAAATATATTTTGAACTTAAGGATATGAGAATTCAGGTCGCGAAATTCAATTCTACCCCAGTGACCAAAGAAACAAAAAACAGATCCAAGGCGTAATTCCTTCATTCAACAGATCGAACAAAGATTTAACTCAAGAATGGATGACATCAATTTTTATTTTGTGACTTTTGAACATTTAGCTAGGTGAATGGAGTTAAAGAAAACTGACTGGGTTACTCAATTCTTAACACTTGACGAATAATACTACACGAAGGATATATTGCTGAAAAATGCTATGTTTAGTGGCGAGAAATGTAGGCTAATGTTCATGTAACATATAAAAACAAAACAGAAACATCCTGGAAAGATTCATTACAGTTCTTGATGATTATCATCAGGAAGAATATCCCCAATGAAATGCAGGGACATTTTATTGATAGTTGGACAAAATTTATTTCGTAATCAAAGATGGCGGATTTGTTGGAGTGTACACTAGTGTCCATTAAAGCGGGGAATCATTTACACAACGTATCTTGAAGTAAAATGAAATATTTGATATTGTAATAAAACTAATTTCAGTCAATTCTGTAAGTCTAGGCCAAGATTTTTCGTATTAAAATTCGGAACATCCAAGTGTGAATAAGCTCAACATTTTCATTATCACTGCCCTCAGATGAGGGGAAGGTTAACAGCATGAAGATTTGGTTTGTCGCTATACTATCTTTTTTTTGCACACTTTAGGCTAACTAGACAGATAATTAGAGTTTAACGTGGGTTCCGAATCACTAACAAAACATCCATGCTACTGGGGCCTGAATGGCCGAGTGGCTAGCACTCTGGCGCTCGGTACCACAGGTTGCGGGTTCGAGTCCCGGCGGTGCCATGGATGTGTGTAGTGGTTCGGAATCCACTTTAAGCCGTAGGTCCCGGTCATAATAGGATCGTAGAACGTTGTGGGGGCATTGTTACTCCGCCACACCCCCCCTGGGTAATGCAAAGTGAGTAACGTCTGTGCAGCGCTTGCCTTAAGGCATCCAAAATCAAGCTCCCTAAAGGCTCGTTCCCACCTAGGCGAGAGACGTGAAGATGCAAGAGGCAAGCGACCAAATTTTTTCGACCCCTTCACAGCGAAACGTCAGAAATAGCATTACGCATAGTGAAAAACCGCTTGAAGTTGAAAGTTGGGCTACTCCACGCGGCGAACTGCAAACCGGTTTCAGGCGACCGCGGTGAGGTCAAATTTTGGTCGCTTGCATCTTGTCGCCTTGGTGAGCACGAGCCTTAAGTGTTTGCCAGATACATTAGAAAGAAAAAAACACATCCATGCTACTGGCAGGATTCGAACCTGAACCCTGGTATCAAAGGCCAGAGCTCTAGCCAATTGACCATCAGGCCGTAGCAATATTAAGAGAAAATTAAATGTAAGGGGATCTTTCAAAGATAGGAAATTATCTGGATAAATATCAGGACAGAAGGTTAGCAATGTCCAGATGGTGAAGGAGGTAGTAATGGCTGTACGTAGAATGTTATTGGTTTGTATTATTATTTCATAGATTTCAGAAGAAATAATAATGCAAACCAGCTCCTAAAATAATGTATCGGTTAAACTGAGTAGAGCTATTGAAGAATTATGCATGTATTTAAAAACTGAAAATTATTCCGATGTTTTATGTCCAACAATTTTAAAGGCGCTTCTCCAAGATATTCTTATAGAATTTAAAAAAATGGAGAATGAAAAGGCCTATAACAATATCGGAGAATTAGTGAAGTTTTTATTTTTATCCTTGAGATCAAGAAAATGCAATGATGAGCAATGATTTTTTCAACACTTCTGATTTTCGCCTCCAACTGAATCCCCTTTCCCCTCTCTTCAGGCCAAACAAACGCGGCTCAATAAACAGTAAAACTCCTTCAAGCAAAGCATTCCTTCTAATCCAAAGATGGCTTCCATCAATGTTAAAGAAAAAGAATAAATAAAAATACAACAAAATGCATTTTTTTTTTAAAACATCGGATCATCGTAGTTCCACTTGTGAATTCGAGATACATTTATCTATAGATGAAAGAAAAAAAATGTTTTGACGAGAAAAGATTTCGGGTTTGAGTACCGGCGGTGCCATGGATGTTTGTAATAATTCGAAATCCTCTTTAAATATGACTTCTACAATTAATACTGCCACACCAAACCACATAAATGTGCCTAGAGCTGAGTTACCCATTTACAGTTTGGGCATGGGTAGTTACAGGCAGTCATATGGCACCGGGACCTACTTTTTAACTGAACCACTACAAATATCCATGGCACCTCCGGAACTCGAACACGACACCTGTGGTACCGAGAGCCACTCGGTCATCAGGGCCTGGATCTAATATGACTGTAGAGCATTGGGATTAGGGTTGACAACCTTAAACCGTAAAAATAAAATATCTTCTGTCTCGAAGTCAGTAGGCTGACGACCTTCGCCCACCGTGGGACGGTTGTGCCAATGAAGATGAATATATTCCTTAGAAGTTCGAGAAGATGAAAGTTGGTTCTTGCAGAGTAGGTTCCACTGACTGACTCCTTCAGCAATAGCAAGACCTCTGACACTGATAATTCCACATCACATCCAGTGAATTTTATTGAATGTCTTTTTTTTTTCTAATACAGCTGGCAAACACTTAGACAATTGTCTTGGATGCCTTAAGGCAAACGCTGCACCGACATTACTCACTTATCACTATCCAGGAGGGGCGTGTAGCTTGAAGATATGCTACGGACACTCAGTAACAATACTTCCGCAACGCTCTACGATCCTGATAGACCGGTTTAAAGTGGATTACCTGCGGTTTAAAGTGGATTCCGAACCACAACAAACATTCATGGCATCACCGGGAATCGAACCCGAAACCTGTGGTACCGAGCGCCAGAGCGCTAGCCACTCGGCCAATCAGGCCCATTTTATCGAATCTAGCGATAGACATAATTTTCAATCTATTGACTGTAAACCGTTTGACAGTTGCAATGATAGTGCTACTTGGGAGCAATTCCGTAATGGAAGAAGTCTGAGACTTCCTAAGCGAGAATGGTACCACGGGGATCAGGTTCGAATCCTGGCAGTGTCATGCATGTTTGTTAGTGGTTCGGAATCCACGTTATCTGTAATTATAGGTCTAATTAGCCTAAAGTGTGCAGAAAATGACAATAGATCGATAAACCAAACCCAGCCAACCTGATCGAGTGAAACCTAAGATTTTAAGTTTCATTATTCTCCTGAAACTCAAATGTGCGTTTGGTTTGGTTTGTCGCTCTACGATCATATTGTGCACACGAGAACTAAACAGCCTGGGACCTACGGTTTAAAGTGTATTCCGAAACACTACAAACATCCCATGGAACCGCCAAGACTCGAACCCGATACTTATGGTACCGAGCGCTAGAGTGCTAGCCACTCAGCCATCAGGCCGCACTCAAATGTGGGAGAGTGTCGAAAATGTTACAAACTATTTAGATCTGTAAGTACTTAAACTGTAACCGAACTTTGTTTACGAACTTCGTCCCTCTCACTTCATTGTTGTTAGTTGTCCGTTGCAAAAGCTTTGTGTGTCTGTATCTTTAATATTATATATCTACATATTGTGATTTGTTCAAATTAACTTAAGGAAAACTATAGGAACAGTTCAATTGACTGACTATATACTGATATTTTGGATACCTGCTTAAAGGTTATTTGAACAAGAAAAGTTTGGTTTGCCACTCTACTGTCATTTTGTGCACACCTTGGATTAATTGACTGACTATATACTGACCTTTTGGATACCTGTTCAATGGTTATTTTGACTTGAAAGGTTTGGATTGTCGCTCTACTGTCATTTTGTGCACACTTTGGATTAATTGACTGACGATATACTGACCTTTTGGATACCTGCTTAGTGGTTATTTGGACTAGAAAGGTGAGGTTCGTCGCTCTACTGTCATTTTGTGCATACTTTGGATTAATTGACTGACTATATACTGACATTTTGGATACCTGCTTAATATTTATTTGGACTAGAAAGGTGTGGTTCGTCGCTCTACTGTCATTTTGTGTACACTTTGTACTAATTAAAGAACTAAAAAGGTAAGAGCATTATATAAGAAATTTCTAGTTTAAGCTCATTGTTTAGTGAGATAAAAAAAGCTTCGGTTTGGGAATGGTTTAAATAATTGAGAATATTGATCACTTATGTTTTAGAGGGATTAAACATCAATAAATGCGTTTTAACATTCGAGATTTACGTTGAAGTTCTGGTGTTTGGCTAACGTAGTTATTGTAATTGGGATCAATAAATGTGTTGTATGAATTTTAACGTTTTTGTGTGTAAGTTTCTTAATTGTGGTGTAATCGATCAGCTGGCAAAAGGGAAAAGAAAATTGAATTGGATTTATAATTTTTTTGTGTAAATTTTTTTAAGAAATTAAATTTTAATTTTTTGGGGAACACTTCTTAGGTTTAATGTTCTCTTTTTTTATGCATTTAAGCCAAATTAGTGGAAAAATTATTAGTATAATAATTTATATATGGAATTTCGACAACATATACCTTTTTATATAATTTATAATTTAGTATGAAAAAGTACTTAAACATAAACAGTTTCAATTTATTTTGTTAGGCCCCCTAGGAAGAAAAATTCATGGAAAATTTGTAAAAATTAATGACATAAATATTATTAATATGAATGCATTATTAACTATTATCACTAAATTATAATATTATAAAGATATTTTACTGTTTTAATAATCTACACTTATATTTAATCATAACGTTAAATATAAATTGAGATTTAGCATGCGATATACATATTTCTAAATTATTTTATTTTAACCATATAATATTTTCTTCAAATTGTTACTCTGAAAATCGAAATAGATTCCATTCATTCATACCTGATTATTTGATTACTATTCTATTTTACTCTACTTTATAAGTAAATTATATTTGAATAATCAAGTGAAGTAAAAATAATTAAATTACTCTTTGTAAATTTACTGAAAAAACTTGTTTTTGTTGTTTGCTTAGCAACTTCAAGGCATTTTCGTTATAAAATTAATTTATTTTGATGTAAATAATTGGAATAAATTTCATTATAAATTAATTTATTTATCGTTAATAAGATAGTTTCTGGATTTATTTTTCTTTGGCTTCAAATTACCATAATTTGTGCATAGACTAATAACGCATAAACAAAACTTGCTTTAAAGATTCATGATTTGGTAAGCTTTGACGCAACTACCAACTAACTAGCAAACCAAAAGTAATTTTAGGTAAAGGATAGGGTTAACAAACCCACAGTCTGTTAATATTCAATTTGCATAACTGAAATGTACTTACTTTGTAAATAATGTAAATAGCTGTAACTTTAATGAATAGTTGATAACTACGTCTATGTAGTCCATATTGTTAATGGGAAAGGTTGAACCAAACCAGTTAACGATTGAATAACCAAGAACTAGCGTTAGAAACAATTATATTTTGAGAACGTATATATATATAATATAAATTTCAAGGCACGTACCAGACAAATAATTGTTGCTATCTATTCGAATCTCTTCTCAATGTTTCAATTAATATGTCCGATATTACCAAGTCACTAAAATTTCTAACAATATATTTGGATTTCACAGTGAGAGTATGTATTTATTTCACATAATTAAACCTATAAAGTAAACAATTAAAAAACAAATAACTATAAAACAACCGATTAAATAAAATCTATTCGTTTGATATTTATACGGAATTCTATAGAAAATTCAATGGCCATCATTAGTTTAAAATATTTGTCTCCTAATAAACTTTTGTGGGTTTTTTAAAATTCTTTTACAAAAGCATTTGAATTTTAAATCATTGTCTGCCATACATCATATATGCATGAGATTGGAGCATAAAGAAGGGATGCAAAACAGAACAAAACAGTAACTATAAGAAAATTAGTCACTGGATTCCAATTGTATCAACTCTCTAGCCCGACAATATCTGTAAATTTTCTTAATTACTTCTGATGTTTAACTTGATAATTTAATAGTTTAGTTTAAATTTTAAAGGCTTAGCAAGACTAGACTAATTAAAATTATAAGTCAGTTAAATTTTTGAGGTTTATTTATATTTTTTGAACTATCCTATTTAATTACCAGAAAAATTTCAATATAGATATTCCAAAAATAATTTTTAATGAATTCTATCGAAATCGGTTTTATGTTCTCAGTGTGTTATATTAATTATTTACTTATACACACAACTTACATTTTGAACTTTTAAATATAAATTGATAATATAGATTATGCATTAACAGCATATTTATCATAGAAGAATTAGGCTAATGATTACCTTACATTTAAAACAGCACTTCTAAAACTTTGTTTACATTAAAATAACAATTAACCTCAAATATTTCGCACACTATTAATTTCATTCGTAGAAATTAGTTCTTTAATTAATGTACAAATAAACTAGTGCAAAACCGACATTTCTTCTATAAGCAATTTTTGAAAACAAAATATATAGCTGTGTATCCTCAAAAATGATACAAATACTTCTAAACAACTAAAGAAAGATAATTAAACATTACAAAAATTAAACAATTTTGATAATAAAATAATATTCTAAGATAAAATATTTCTAAAAAATGTCAAATTAAAGTATTTTCTCAAATAAAAGTATTTTCTTTAATTGCAAAATGAATGTGAAATACTAAATTTAACAACTAAATTTATTCAATTAAGCATTCCCTTTATCAATTTTCTTGAACAGCATTTCACAAAACAAACTTCAACAATTCCATTATATATTTGTGGAAACTACTTTTAAAAGCCAAACACATTGCATTATTTTTCTGTTGGCTGCTGGTATTTTTTTTTTTTTTTTTTTCGATTTACTATCATGATCTTGGGGCCTGAATGGCCGCGTGGCTAGCGCTCTGGCGCTCGGTACCACAGGTTTCGGGTTCGAGTCCCGGCGGCGCCATGGTTGTTTGCAGTGGTTCGGAATCCACTTTAAAAAGTAGGTCCCGGTCTAATAGGATCGTAGAGCGTTGCGGGGGCATTGTTACTCCGCGTCCGTGGCTTATCTTCAAGTTACACGCGCCCCCTGGGTAATATGCAAAGTGAGTACGTCTGTGCAGCGCTTGCCTTAAGGCATCCAACACCAAGGTGTCTGTTTGCCAGCTACATTAGAAAGAAAAAAAAAACTATCATGATTTTGAAAGGTTCGTGAAGCCTTATGGGGAAAAAGGGACATTTAGATGATTCTTACTAAATCATTCGAAACTGTGCCATCCTTCTGGTTAATTACTTGCTGATGGTATTTTTTTCTTTTAATTATTCTGAAAAAATATATTAAACATAATTGAATTACGTTTGTTGGAAAAAGGGGAAATTAGCCATATAATCAACTTATGTATGATTAAACTGTGGTCGAAACGTTCGAGTGTTGTGATTCATTGTTCAACAGTAACATATGCAGCTAGCGTGCAGATTGTCTGATTTGAAACTACTAGCGCATCTTTTTAGCACATATCTGACACTCAAATAAGTTTTCGATAACCACGTCCTACGCTGACCTTGCAATATCCATTTTGTCCTTTTTTTTATTTCATTCGTACGTTTATCGTTCCAGCTCATCTTTAAAATTATTGTATTTAATGTTCATATATTTATTGTATTCAACGTATTCAATTTTCATTGCATATATATTGTATTGAATATTTTTTATATATTTCATATTTTCATATTTTGCTTATATTTAATTTTTCCTCAGGAATATTCTTTATTATTATTTTTGTGCTATAATCTTTTTTTTTTTCACCCCATGTCAAACATTTTCTCTAATTTTTGTTAATCATGATTTATGTATCCAAACTTTTTATTTCTTTTTAAGTCGACGAGATGATCGCTTCACAATCAGTTACTCTTCTAAATTACCCAACTTAGTAGCAATTGAACTTTGCAGGATGTAAGTTGGATGGACGCGCAATGATGAATTCAATATTTGAATGGTAACGACACTATTGATCCCATTGCATATGGCCTTCATTGACAGTTTTCAGAAACGAGAATGCTCAAAGGAGGTTGTGATACCCTTTGAAAATATATGCCTTGACTGAATCAGGCTTCCTACATTACATTTTTTCAGATTTTTTGTTGTATAACAATCAAATGTTAATAATTGCGCTAAAAATCCACACAAAATTCAATTTTTTTTCACAAATTTCAAATTTTAACATACTTCAAATTATAGTGTTCAATATTTTTTTACTACAAGGGATTAACTTTTTTTCAATAATTTATTTTCTGAATTGTAATATAATATCAGCATTGCAACTTTTTAAAATTACGTTCCATTTTTAAGTAACTCAAAGTTTCAGATGCATCGCCTTTAAATATTGAAATCAAATTATATTTAATATTTATTTTTATTTTCGTTAACATGTATCAGTTTGAATTCGCAGGTTTTGGCAGCAATCCATGTTTTTCAATGCATGCAAACTACGAGAAGTATTTTGTTTTGCTAAGAAAATATTTGGCTCTAATCCAATTTAGTATTCTCACTTAATTTCAGAATAAACTTTACATCAAGTTTTTAAACTAATTTTGTTATGCGCGAAGAAATAAATGCAAATTTAAGAAAAGTCTTTCACAAGTTCGATGAAAAAAAAGTTTTCAGATAACAAATTTATCTTTAAAAATGTTTGTCATCATAAATGTTTTCTTTAATGAGAAGATATATTTTATCCAGTAAAAATATTTTTAAAAATCCTTTTTAATAAAAAAAAAAAAAAAAAAAAAAAGTCATAAGCACAAAAATTAAAAATATTTTTATGAAATTTATTATATTTATTTTTATCACCACAGGAAGCTATTTTAAATAATAGTAACAAATCTAAACTATGTAAGCATTATAAATAAAATTTGCATAATATCAAATTGCATCTTTCATTTTCTAATTAATTAAATAAATCTATTTTGCTTATTTTCAAGTACATTTACAATTTACATAAGACATTTTAAGAATTAATAACTTTATTTCTGTACTACAAATAATTTACTTTTTAAGCTTATTAATTTTTTAGGAAATTGAAAAAACATTTTCTAGAATTTTTATTTCTCTGTATGTTAAGAATTATATTGTGAAAGTATATCAATACATCAATAAGTTACAAAATTGAAAATAAAATAGCAATTTTATGTTGTAGCGAGTAAGAACTTGTTGATAAAATATTGATTATTTTTTAATATACTTAAATCATATTATTAATTGGGTGTTCAAATTTTTAGTCAAGTTAGGTTGGTCAAATCAACTTATGTTGGTCAAGTTAATTTGGTGTTCAAATCATTGCGGTCCGCTGTTCAATGAAACACAAACCTTTTCCTGATCTTCATCCAACATTTTGACACCAAATAATTGATTGCAATGATAGAAAACGGCATCTAGGCATATTCCGAAGGGTTTTAGTACACCGAATTTTTATGGTTAGTGTCTGTTTCGCCACTTTAATGATTCGGTTGTATCGTGTTATTGAAACATTGTATTTACTGTTACACTGTCGTATTCATGCCTTAAGTATGATTACACTTTTAATTGAAGTTGTCAACTTAGCTTTCAATTTCTTTGTCAAAGTATATTGTTAACAAAATGGTTCCCATCAATTTTTCAGTTAGCTTCATTAGAATTAATGCTTAAGTGAATGTTCTATCAAGTGAATATTCTCAAATTAATATTTTATTGTTTTAAATTACAATACTAATTGTGTCTTGTAAATAGAGAGTTAAGTTTCCATTGTTGAGAAGCTCAGTTGGAAACTCGACTCGTATAAACGAATTAAAATTTTGTAAGACTAAAGAAGTTGTGAGAGAGTCCGTCAAAAATTTTTTTGGGAATATTTTTGCCAAACTGCCATGAAGAAAGTAGGTAATAATGTAGCAGAAAAACTTAGTACTTAAGAATACTTTATTTAAGTGTGTAACTTTGATACAACTTAGGTTACGCTGAATTAAATACAATGTATTTTTATTATGTCTTAGGTTTGGTTTTTGGAGTAAAAGTTAGGGCCGGTTATGCGTGTGGGCTAGATTCAGTGTTTTTGATGGATGCAAACTAAATTATTTCTCAAAATAAAACGCTACGTTTAACAGTCATATTTATTAATATTGCAAAGACAGCGCTGCACAACTTCAACACATAACACCAAAAGACAATTAAAAAGCAATTTTTAGTTAATCGTCTTAAAAGTAGCTGTTATCTCGACCGTTGTAACCACCATTTTGCTTGGAACTCTTTTCTCAACTCTGTACACTTTCTTCTCCCATTATTGGTTCCAAGCTTCAGGTTCGAATCCTGGCGGTGGCATGGATATTTGTTAGTGGTTCGGAATCCACTTTAAAGCTGTAGGTCTCGGTCTGGTTAGCCTAAAGTGTGCACAAGATGACCATAGAGCGACAAACCAAACCAAACCAAATCGCATTATCGGTTCCAAAGTTTAACAGGCAAAAAAAAAAAGTGCAACTTCTAAATTCAAATGTAAGGATAGACCCGCACTTGAAAGAATAATCTATGAAACTTGAACTTTTTCCCGTAAGCTTTATAAGCTGTATATCGGATGCATAGTGAATTCTTACTGTCACTAATAAATTGTTTTGTTCATTTCTTGTAGATAACATAATACTGTACCTAAACAGTAAGACCAATTTTTTTTTTTTTCAAAAACTCTTCATTTCTTCTTCCAAATTTATTTCATCGCCTTCAAAGTAAACCCCTTCGGACACAATGCACTTATGGCTTTTTTCCCCCAATCCTCAATACATGCTAAAAAAAAAGTCATCGCCAGGGATGGCCTTCAAAGCGCGCTACGATTCACGTTGAATCTCTTCAATCGACTAAAAACGGTGATCTTTTGAGTTTAGAGAATAACCAAAAAGTCACACGGTGTTACAGTAGTTGTAGAACGATATGTGTTTCATTTTCGTCAAAAAAGTCACGAAGAATCAATGCAGTATGAGCTCGCTCATTCAGTGTTTCCGAGATTCCAATCGAGATTTGACGCGTTTTAAGCCCAAAATGGAATTAACCGATACTTTTGAAATTCCTTTAGAATTCTCTTCGCCTTCAACGCGTTCTATGCCTTCTTTGAACTATGTATACCACTTCTAAACATTAATTTCCAATATAGGAATGCTCACCGAATGCGTTCTTTGCTCAATTAATTAAGACGTTTCAAAAATCGCCGAATTCAGTTTTAGTTTCTCACAAAGCCAAGCGTAACTCAAACACTAATGACTGTTTTGCCTTAAATTTTCACACAGATGTCAAGGACAGTGCCAGTAACTTAACAAAAAAAAAAATTAAAATTCCATAAGCACCGGGTATTTTAAATAGAAAATTGGTTTTACTTTTTGGACACAGTAGTATACTAATTAAAGACAAACTATGGATGTGAGCTGTACGAAATGTGAGCGTAATTAAGCAAAACCAAGTATATTTAAGTATAACTAGGGCTTTACTTTATACGAAATACAAAGTTAATATAAAAATACGCGAAGCGGGAAAAAAAAAATTATATAAAATATTTTTTAAATAACGTTTAGAATTTTTAGCAACTATGACAATAAGTTTTTTTGTTCACACCCATCAACAAAAAAAAAATGTTGACAGAACAGGAAGGTCACGGTTTGTCAAGAAATTCGTGGCCAGAAACCACTTTCCTGCAAATCTAATGTAAAGACTAATGCATCTTTGTACCTTCCTAGAAATATTATCAAGCGAGTATAGAGCATCCTTTTCTCAATCCATTTCCATCCATAATGCTATAAGCACAAAACGACGAGAAAAACGTTACATTCCACTAAAAATAAAAGCTGCAACCTTCTAACCATCCAAATAGCGAACCAATCTCTTTTATTTATTCCACCAAAAAATAAATAAAAAAGACATTCCGAAATCGAAACCTAACGAGATTTTGACGCGACGAATCAGTGCTTCCACCAAGTCAAAACGGGCTAGTCCCAGCAATCCGAAGCCGCTCACAGCAATTTGATTACTTCAAACACAGGCAGGAAATGAACAGAGAAGACGCAATTTCTATCTATACGGAAAAGCAAGCGAGTTGGAAAAGATGGTACTACACACACAAACGGACATTAGTTACAGCAACGAATCTCAGCTTGTCAAATTGCTATTGGGGAAAGATTGGGGCTGGAAGTGAAGAATAGCTAATTAAATCTGTGTCCCGGCACCCAATTAATTTTAGCTCGTGTGCAGGCGGGTTGGTATGTCTGAGGATCTTTTGTTTTCTGGCGTGCTCTTTCACCGCCTTAATTGATTCTGATGTACGCGCTCTTGCCCGTTCGTATTTATCTTTCGAATGGGAATGAAAGCGTGGGAGGATCAAGCGCTTTTGTTTGATGGCCATGCATGCATAAAAGAATTATTTTACAAATTTGTTTCGCAATTTTGGGGTGGGAAATCGCAGACGAAATTTAATGTGGATTCTGTTCGGGTATTTAAGAATTTTTTAGCATTTTAGATGTATTCTTTGTGAAAAGGCCTTAACTTTCATAATGGATATTTCGTAACCACTTTTAAGGATGGAAATATGATACGTTTATATAGCTTTGTAAAATGCTTATCCTTCCTAGACATTAATTATTTAAGTTAATATTTAATGTAAGCACAATTTACATAAATATTTCAATATAAAATGATTAAAATCACAATTTATTTTTTTCTTTTGACAATAAAGTCAATTATTTTTCCGGAAGATATCGTAATTATTTATATTTATCATTTACCAATTCAGAAGTTCAATATAATGTACAGTTCTGTTAAATTATTTTTTAAGTTTAATTCTTCACGCACAAACCACTTTAGATTCAGAAGTTGAAAAGCTATCGCACATAATTTTTACAATATCAAGCTTATTCTTTTTAATAGCGGTTTGATGACCAATTGACTTTACTTTATACGTAATATAAAGTTAATATCAAAATATACAAAGTGGAATTATTAATCCAGACAAAAAAATCAATTCTATTACGTATTTTTAAAATAGCACCAGTTATTTTTAAGTTAGGATAACCGTAAAGGTTAATAAAAAAGACTTAAAAAATACTTAAATAAAAAATGTTGATTGAATAGCAAGGTCTCGGTTTGTCACAAAATCATACTCCAAGACCCTCTTTCCTGCAAGTATAATTTAATGCAGATGCCTCTTTGTGCCATCCCAGAAATCATAAATACCGAGTAATAGAGCATCCTTTTCTCAATCCATTTCCATCCATAATGCCATAAGCGAAAACGACGAGAAAGACGTTACATTCCACTAGAAATAAAAGCAGCAACCTTCTAACCATCGAAACAGCAAAACAGAAATAAGAAAGCCCACCAAAAGAAAAAAAAGCGAAATCGAATCGTTAACATAACGATTAAATCGTTAAAAGTAAAATTATGTGATTTACTTAAAGACAGTAAAACAAATGCACAAAAATAAAATGAAATAGAGGAAAATAAAGTATTGTTAAGTGTAATTAAGTATTAATTTATACAAAATAAAAATTAAAATCAAAGTATGCGAAGTGGCATTATTAAAGGGGACAAAATTATCAATTACATAAAATGATAATTAAGTATTTTTATATAACAATAACAATAAGTATTTTTAAATCATTTTTTTTTATACCAATAAGAAAAAAAGGCTGATTGAATAGCAAGATCTCGGTTTGTCAAAAAATTCTTGCGCAGTACCCTCTTTCCTACAAATCTAATTTAAAGCCGATGCCTCTTTGTGCTATCCCAGAAATCTTAACAAGCCAGTATACAGCATCCTTTTATCAATCCATTTCCATCCATAATGCCATAAGCGCAAAACGTCTCGAAAGACGTTACATTCCACTAGAAATAAAAGCTGCAACATTCTAACCATCGAAATAGCGAAACAAAAATAAGATAACTTACCAAAAAATAAATAAAAAAAAGACATTCCGAAATCGAAACCTAACGAGATTTTGACGCGACGAATCAGTGCTTCCACCAAGGCAAAACGAGCTAGTAATCTGAAGCCGCTCACAGCAATTTGATTACTTCAAACACAGACAGGAAATGAACGGAGAAGACGTAATTTCTTTCTGTACGGGAAAGCAAGCGAGTTGGAAAAGATGGTACAACACACACACACAAACGGACATTAGTTACAGCAACGGATCTCAACATGTCAAGTTGCTATTGGGGAAAGATTGGGGACAGGCAAGTGAAGAATAGCTAATTAAATCTGTGTCCCGGCATCTAATTAATTTTAGCTCGTGTTTAGGCGGGTTGGTATGTCTGAGGATCTTTTGTTTTCCGGCGTGCTCTTTCACCGCCCTAATTGATTCTGATGTCACGCTCTTGCCTCTTCGTATTTATCTTTCGAATGGAAATGAAATCGTAGGAGGATGAAACGCTTTTGTTTGTTATCCATGTATGTAAAAGTGTTATTTTACATATTTGGTTATCAATTTAAAAGAGGGTAATCGCAGACGAAATTAATTGTGGATTTTGTTCGGGTGTTTAAGCATTTTGTTTATTTTAAATGTATTATTTGTGAAAATAACTTTCGATATTTCGTTACCGCTTTTAAGAAAGTAAATATACGTTTATATCGCTTTGTAAAATTTTTATCCTTTCTAGACATTAATAATATAAGTTAATATTTATTGTAAACATTCTTTAACATAAATATTTCAATATACCTTGATTAAAATCTGAAATATATATATTTTTTTTTGACAATATAGTCTATTATTTTTCCGGAAGATAACATTATTTATATTTATCTTTTATCTGTCTTAGAAGTTTATTATAAAATATTCTGCTCAATAACTTTTCAAGTTTAATTCATCATGTACAAATCAATTTAGATTCAGAAGTTAATTTAATCAGTCCCAATTTAGATTCAGATGAAGCTATCTTTAATTGAAAAATTGCTTACAGTATAAGGTTTATTCTTTTTAATAGCGGCGTGATGACCAATTCGCTTTACCTTATACAGAATATAAAGTTAATTTCAAAATATGCAAACCGAAATTATTAAAGCGGTCAAAAAAATCAATTCTTAAACGATATTTAATTAATTTTAAAATAACACTAAGTATTTTAATGTAATTATAAACTTAATGGTAAAAAAAAATATATATATTTAATAAATACTAATTACTAGACTTAATAAAAAATGTTGATTGAATAGCAAGATATCGGCTTGTCACAAAATTCGTTTGCTGATACCTCTTTACTACAAATTTAATTTACGCCTGATGCATCTTTGGGCCTTCCCAGAAATCTCATCAAGTAAGTATAACTACAGCCTCCTTTTTCTCAATCCATTTCCATTAATAATACCATAAGCGCAAAACGAGGAAACAGACGTTACATTCCACTAGAAATAAAAGCTGCAACCTTCTAACGATTCAAATAGCGAAACAGAAATAAGAAAAACGCCCCAAAAGATAAATAAATAAAAAGAGAGACCCGAAATCAAAACCTAACGAGATTTTGGCGCTACGAATCAGCGCTTACACCAAGGTAAAACGGCTACTCCCAGCAATCCGAAGCCGCTCACAGCAATTTGATTACTTCAAACACAGACAGGAAATGAACGGCGAAGACGCAATTTCTTTCTGTACGGCAAAGCAAGCAGTTGGAAAAGATGGTATAACACACACACACACACACACACACACACACAAACGGACATTAGTTACAGCAACGAATCTCAACATGTCAAGTTGATATTGGCGAAAGATTGGGGCTGGAAGTAAAGAATAGCTAATTAAATCTGTGTCCCGGCACCCAATTAATTTTGCCTCGTGTTTAGGCGCGTTGGTATGTCTGAGAATCTTTTATTTTCCGGCGTGCTCTTTCACCGCCCTAATTGATTCCGATGTGCACGCTCTTGCCCGTTCGTATTTATTTTTCAAATGGGAATGAAAGCGTGGGAGGATCAGACGCTTTTGTTTAATAGCCGTGTTTGTAAAAGAGTTATTTTACATATTTGGATCTCAATTTGAGGGAGCGAAATTGCAGACGAATTTATGCCTTTTAAATGTGTTCTCTGTCAAGAGAACTTAACTTTTATAATGGATATTTCGTAAACGCTTTTAAGAAAGGAAATATGATACGCTTATATCGCTTTGTAAAATTTTTATCCTTTCTAGACATTAATTATAAAAGTTAATATTTGTATTAAACAATATTTTATGTAAGTATTTCAATATAACTTAATTAAAATCCCAAATTTTTTCTTTTCTAATAGAATCAATTATTTCTCCGGAAGATATCGTAATTATATATATTTATCATTTCGCTGTTTTCGCCGTTTTATATAAAACGTTCTGCTAAACAACTTTTTAAGTTTAATTCATCAAGCACAAATCATTATTGATTCAGAAGTTAATTTAATTAGTTCCGATATATATTCAGATGAAACAATCTTTAATTGAAAAGTTGTTCACAGTATAAAGCTTATTCTTTTTAATAGCAGCCTGGTGGCCAAATGGCTTTATTTTATACTGTATATAAAGTTTATATCAAAATTGAAAAGTGGAATTATTAAAGCGGACAAAAAAATCAATTATACAAACGATAATTAAGTATTTTTAAAATAATACTAAGTATTTTTAAGTAACGATAGTGTTATTTGTAAAAAAAAGATTTAAAAAATACTTGAACAAAAAATGTTGATTGAATAGCAAGATTTTGGTTTGTGACAAAATTCGTGGGCGGAAACCTCTTTCCTATAAATCTAATTTAAAGACTGGTGCCTTTTTGTGCCATCCCTGAAATCTTATCAAGCAAGTATACAACATCCTTTTCTCAATCTATTTCCATCCATAATGCCATAAGTGCAAAACGACGAGAAAGACGTTACATTCCTCAAGAAATAAAAACTGCAACCTTCTAATCATCCAAATAGCGAAACAGAAATAAGTAAACACACCAAAAAATAAATAAATAAATAAAAGACGTTCCGAAATCGAAACCTAACGAGATTTTGACGCGACGACTCAGTGCTTCCACCAAGGCAAAACGAGCTAGTCCCAGCAATCCGAAGCCGCTCACAGCAATTTGATTACTTCAAACACAGACAGGAAATGAACAGAGAAGACGCAATTTCTATCTATACGGAAAAGCAAGCGAGTTAGAAAAGATGGTACAACACACACACAAACAGACATTAGTTACAGCAACGAATCTCAATATGTCAAGTTGCTATTGGGGAAAGATTGGGGCTGGAAGTGAAGAATAGCTAATTAAATCTGTGTCTCGGCACCCAATTAATTTTTGCTCGTGTTTAGGCGGGTGGTATGTCTGAGGATCTTTGGTTTTCTGACGTGCTCTTTCACCGCCTCAATTGATTCCGATGTACACGCTCTTCTTGCCCGTTCGTATTTGTCTTTCGAATGGGAATAAAAACGTGGGATGATCAGACGCTTTTGTTTGATAACCATGTATGTAAAATAGTTATTTTACATATTTCGTTCGCAATTTGAGGAAAGTAAGCAATTTGAGGGAGGTAAGCAATTTGAGGGAGTGTAATTAAGGAAATTAAGTATTTTTAAGTATAATTAAGCTTTACTTTATACAGAATAAAAAATTAATATCAAAATATTCAAAGTGGAATTATTAAAGTGACAAAAAATATCAATTATATAAACGATAATTAAGTATTTTTAAGTAACGATAACATTAAGTATTTTAAGTCATTTTTGTATTTATGCCAGTAAAAAAAATACTGATTTAATAGCAAGGTTTCGTCTTGTCAAGAAATTCGTGTTCACAACCGTCTTTCCTACAAATCTAATTTAAAGTTGATGCCTCCCAGAAATCTTATCAAGCGAATACACAGCATCATTTTTCACAATCCATTTCCATCCATAATGCCATAAGCGCAAAACGAAGAGAAAGACGTTACATTCCACTAGAAATAAAAGCTGCATCCTTCTAATCATCCAAATAGCGAAACAGAAATAAAAATAAAACACAAAAATAAATAAATAATTAATTAATTACCCGAAATCAAATTCTTATCATAACGATTACATCGTTACAAGCTAAAATTATATGTTATTTAAAAGCTAATGTAAAAAAGGTAAGTATAATTAAGCTTTACTTTATATAGAATATAAGGTAAAAACAAAATTTGTGAAGCGGAATTATTAAAACGAACAAAAAAATCAATTATATAAATAATAATTAAGTATTTTTAAATAACGATAACATTAAATATTTTAAATCAATTTTTCTTTTATATCAATCAACAAACAATGTGACAACCGAGACCTTGCTAATCAATCTACAAAATTCTTGCTCAAAACCCTCTTTCCCACAAATTTAATTTAAAGCTGATGCATTTTTGTGCCATCCCAGAAAATCTTATCAAGCGAGTACAGACAGCCTCCTTTTCTCAATCCGTTTCCATCCATAATCCATAAGCGCAAAACGACGAGAAAGACGTTACATTCCACAAAAAAACAGCAACCTTCTAACCATCCAGAAATAAGAAAACGCACCAAAAAATAAATAAAAAAAAGACACCGAAATCGAAACCTAACGAGATTTTGACGCAACGAATCAGTGCTTCCACGAAGGCAAAACGGGTTAATCCCAGCAATCCGAAGCCACTCACAGCAAATTGAATACTTCAAACACAGACAGGAAATGAACGGAGAAGACGCAATTTCTTTCTATGCGGTAAAGCAAGCGAGTTGGAAAAGATGGTATAACACACACACACAAACGAACATTAGTTACAGCAAAGAATCTCAACATGTCAAGTTGCTATTGGGGAAAGATTGGGGCTGGAAGTGAAGAATAGCTAATTAAATCTGTGTCCCGGCACCCAATTAATTTTGTCTCGTGTTCAGGCGGGTTGGTATATCTGAGGATCTTTTGTTTTCTGGCGTGCTCTTTCACCGCCTTAATTGATGCTGATGCACACGCTCTTGCCCGTTCATATTTATCTTTCGAATGGGAATGAAAGCGTAGGAGGATCAGACGCTTTTGTTTGATAGCCATGCATGTAAAACAGTTATTTTACATATTCGGTTTGCAATTTGAGGGACGGAAATTGCAGACGATATTTAATGTCATAAGCCTCTGAATTCTATTCGTTTATTTAAGCATTTTGAGCCTTTTATATGTAATAAGAACTTAACTTTTATGATGGATATTTCATAACCATTTTTAAGAAAGGAAATATGATACGTTTATATCTCTTTGCATATTTTTTATCCTTCCGAGACTAATTATATAAACTAGTATTTAATGTAAACATTCTTTTACATAAATATTCTATTATAGTATAATTAAAAATCAAAAATTATTTTTTTTCTTTTCCAATACATTCAATTAATTTTCCGAAAGATAACGGAATTATTTATATTAATCATTTACCACTTTAGCCGAATAATTTATATGAAACTTTTAAATTATTTTTAAGTTGAATTCATCAATGCATAAACCACTTTAGATTAATAAGTTCCAAAATGGGCTGCTTAATTTTCTCTATGGGTTATCTGTCTTAAAGTCAAACAAAATAGTTATTCATTGTTTGATTAGTACAGTATTTTATTTTAAAGAATTGAAATCCAATTTCAAGTGGTATTTCTGTTGTAGTAAAACCTCGAATTTTCATAAGAAAAATTTTGAATGGATTATTTTAAGCTACAGTTAAATAAAAAGTCTACAAAATAAACATCCAAAAGTGAGTGGGGGCTGTACCGTTAAATTACATTAACAGAGAAAATTGAATAATATTAAGCACATAAAATAAAATACCTTTCAAAAGGTCTTTTTGGCTTATCCATTTCAACTGAAAAAAAAGTCCAGCAGATAAAAACATTGGGAAAAAAAAGGTAGTTTAAAATAAATGGATTCACATAATCTCCCTAAAAGTCTGACAGTTGCATACAAAATGTGGGAGACGCTCAAAGAAAAGTGAAAACAGTAAGGAAAAAAACTTAACTTGTCTTGTATATCTGCATTCTATTTCTATAACCGTGAATCGGTCGACATTATTTTCCTTTCTTTGGGGGGGAAGCGACGGTTAAATTGTAGCGAGAAATGGTCTTATTGGTTTTTTTAGGGCTTATAAAGTATCGATTTCTTGTGACTGTTTCGTATTTTTTTCCCCTTTTGTTTGGGGAAAAAGGCAAATAATATGGTCTAAGTAAGGTGTCCTCCTGGCATTTTTTTCCTTATTCTGAGAAATTGCAAAAAATAAAAATAAACAAAAATTTTCTTCTACATTCAGTTTTATGATTATGTTTCGATTTGTTTCATTGCAAGAGTTTACTTTGAATAATTTTGTTGGTTATTTAAATGAATTTTTCTTCCTGCATACAAAAAAACTTGTTTAAGTAAGATATCCCTTTCTGTTATTTAAGTTTTCTTCTATCAGTAATGATGTTTTGTGCAAACTTAGTTCACTTCCATATTACAATTTCCACTTTGAATGTATGACTATCTTTAAAACATTTTATTTTTTCAAACATTTACAAATTTTAGTTTAGCGTAAATTGTATTGTAGCATTTTTCCAACGGGAAGAGTTGTAGGAGAGAAAGAGGAATGTATATTTTATGAAGTACATAACAGTCTATCACTCAAAGTTGACAGAAGATAAGCAATCTTGTGCATAGCCATATTACATGCATTTAATGTCTTGTACTAATGAGACCAACTTGTCACCCAAATCTGATAAGAGATATTCTGTATCATGCGTAATGAGACTGAAGAGATTAATGAATGTCTGTGCGACCTTTACAGTTGAAAACAGCTACAAATTATATACGAACTATACCATGAGTTGTTCCACCCTGATTGGTGTTAGACCATGGATTGAGAAAGTGTCTACTCCGATGAGAATTGATGGAAGCTAACACCCCTCTTGATGGATTTTCTTAAATGGAGGTTTTGGTAAAGAAGAGAGAGTTATGTGATCAGTCGATCAGAAGTGTTGTTTCTTTTTCTCTAAAATAACTGAATAGGCCGGAGATTCCACCAGTTTCAAATATTTTGTTTTTAAGGCAGCGAATCCAATTACAAGTGGCACATCTACTGTAGTAAATCCACGAATTTCCATAAGGATGTATCTGAATGGTTTATTTTAAGCTATAGTTAAATAAAATAAATATCCAGATGTTAATCTAACAAAAATGAAAGGACGCTGTACCTTTAAATTGCATTAACACAGTAAATTGAATAATGGTAAAAATATAAAATAAAATACCTTCAAAAGGCTTTTTTGTCTTATCCATTTCAACTGGAAAAAATTTCAAACAGATAAAAACATTGGGGAAAAAAAGGGTAGTTTAAAATAAATGGATTCACATAATCCTCCTAAAAGTCTGACAGTTGCACAAAAAAGGTGGAAGACGCTCAAAGAAAAGTGAAAAAAGTAAGGAAAAAAATTTACTTGCCTTGAATATCTGCATTCTATTTATATAGCCGTGAATCGGTCGACGCTATTTTTTCCCTTCTTTGGGGTGAAGCGACGGTTAAACTTTAGCGAGAAATGGTCCTATTGGTTTTTTTAGGGCTTATAAAGTATCGATTTCTTGTGACTGTTTCGTATTTTTTCCCCTTTTGTTTAATGAAAAAAAGAGAAGGAATAAAATCTAAGTAAGGTGTCCTCCTTGCATTTTTTCCGCTTTTTCATTGTTTTTCCCAATTCTGAGAAATTGCAAAAAATAAACAAATTTTCTTCTGCATTTGGATTTATGATTTTGTTTCGATTTGTTTCATTGCCATAGTTTACTTTGAATAATTTTGTTGGTTATTTAAAGGGATTTTCTTGCTGCACAGAAAAAACTTGTCTTTTAAGTAAGATATCCCGTTCTGTTATTTACTTTTTTTTTGTCAGTAATGATGCTTTGTGTAAACATCGTTCACTTCCATATTATAAATTATGTCTCAAATACTATATGAATGTATGGTTATCTTTAAACAACATTTTCTTTTTTTCAAACATTTACAAATTTTAGTTTAGCGTAATTTCTATTGTAGCATTTTTCCAACGGAAAAAGTTGTTAAAAATATACATTGCTTTCTCTCTACAAGTACATAATAACAGCCTATCACTCAAATTTCACAGTAGATAAGCCGTGTTGTGGATAGTCGTATTACATGCATTTAGTTTTTTCTATTAATGAGAACAACTTGTCACTCATATCTCATAGCAGACATTCGGTATCGCGTAATGAGACACAAGAAATTAGCTAATGTCTTTGCAACCTTCACAGGTGATAACAGCTACAAATTGAATACGAACTATACCATGAGTTGTTCCACCCTGATTGGTGATATACCATGTATTGAGCAAGTGTCTGCTCCAATGATAAATGATGGAAGCTGACCCACTTCTTGATGGATTTTCTTAAATAGAGGTTTTTGATGAAGAAGAGAGTTTTGCGATCAGAAGTGCTGTTTCTTTTTCTCTGAAATGACTGAATGGACTGGAGATTCCGCCTTTTTAAAATATTTTATTTTTTAAGGCGGCGAAACCAATTTCAAGGTGCACTTCTATTGTAGTAAAACCCCGAATTTACATAAGGTTTAAGAATGGTTTATTTTAATCTATAGTTAAATAAAATACATATCCAGATGTTAATCTAACAAAAATGAGTGGGTGCTGTACCTTTAAATTGCATTAACACAGGAAATTGAATAATATTAAACACATAAAATAAAATACCTTTCAAAAGACATTTTTGGCTAATCCATTTCAACTGGGAAAAAGTCAAACAGATAAAAACATTGGGAAAAAAAAAGGTAGTTTAAAATAAATGGATTCACATAATCTCCCTAAAAGTCTGACAGTTGCATACAAAAGGTGGAAGACGCTCAAAGAAAAGTGAAAACAGAAAGGAAAAAAAGCTTTACTTGTCTTGAATATCTGCATTCTATTTCTATAGCCGTGAATCGGCGACGTTATTTTCCCTTTCTTTGGGGTGAAGCGACGGTTAAACTTCAGCGAGAAATGGTCTTATTGGTTTTTTTAGGGCTTATAAAGTATCGATTTCTTGTGACTGTTTCGTATTTTTTTCCCCTTTTGCTTAGGGAAAAAGAGAAAGAATAAGATCTAAGTACGGTGTCCTACTTGCATTTTTTTTTCCCTTTCTTTACATTTTCTCTTATTCTGTGAAATTGCAAAAAATAAATTTTCTTCTGCATTTGGTTTTATGATTTTGTTTCGATTTGTTCCGTTGTAAGAATTTACTTTTAATAATTTTGTTGGATATTTAAATGACTTTCTTGCTGCATAAAAAACTTGTTTTTTAAGTAAGATATCCCATTCGGTTATTTAAGTTTTCTTTAGTCAGTAATGACGCTTTGTGTAAACTTCGTTCACTTCCATATTATAATTTGCATCTTGAATGTTATATGAATGCATGACTATCTTTAAAATCTCTCCTTTTTTGAACATTTACAAATTTTAGTTTAACGTAAATTGTATTGTAGCATTTTTCTGATGGGAGAAGTTGTTAAAAATATAAATTCCTCTCTCTCTTTAATTACATAATAACAGCCAATGTCTGTGAGACCGTTACAGGGGAAAACAATTACAAATTGTTTACGAACCATACCATGAGTTGTTCCACCCTAATTATTTGAAAAAAATTAATTGAAATCATTGGCAAAACAAAATACGTTATATTGAAATGTTTTATAAAAGATTGTTAACAACAAATATTAAATTATATAATTAATGTCGGAAGGGACGAAAAATTTTCAAAGCGATATAAAGTATTCATATTTTTCTTTCTTAAAAATGGTTACGAAATATTCATTGGTTACGAAAATGGTTACGAATATATTTAAGTCTCCAAAATGCTTAAATACCGAGAAAAATTCACAGACTTATGCCATTAAATTTCTACTCTGATATCCCTCTCTCAAATAGCGAACTTTAAACTGTAGGTCCCTGTCTGTTTAGCCCTCGTGTGCACAAGATCTCCGTATAGCGCCAAATCAAACCCTCCAATTGAGAAACAAATTTGTAAAATAATTATTTTACATACATGGCTAACAAACAAAAGCGTTTGATCCTTTTACGCTTCCATTATTTTACTAAACATATTTGGTTTGGTTTGTAGGTCTAGGATAATTTTTTGCACTCTTTAGGATAATTAGACCGGGACCTACAGCTTAACATGAATTCCGAACCACTAACATACATTCATGCCATCTCCAGGATTCAAACCTGAAGCCTGTAGTACCAAAGGAAAGTACGCTAGCCAATTGGCCATCATGCCGCTACTTAAAAAGAGGAAACTTCATACTGAATAAAATTTTTTACTTATAGACAACTTTGCATCTTGTGAATCTAAAGTGGTTTGTGCGTCCTGAAATAAACTGAAAAATAGTTTAGAAGTTTAGTATAAAACATTCTGCTAGACTGGTAAATGATCAATATAAATCATTACGTTATCTTTCGGAAAATTAATTGAATGTATTAGCAAAAGAAAAAATAAGATGTGATTTTAATCAAGTTATATTGAAATATTTATGTAAAAGATTGCTTACAAAAATGATTTAATTAATGTCTAGTAAGGAAGAAAATTTTGCAATACTATATAAACGTATCATATTGACTTTGTTCAAAATGTTTACGAAATATCCATTATGAAAGTTAAGTTATTATAATAAAGAATACATTTTAAAGCTTAAAATGTTAAATTCGTATAATATTCCCCTTCCTCAAATCGCGAATCAAATATGTAAAGTAACTCTTTCACATACATGGCTATCAAACAAAAGCGTTTGATCCTCCCACGCTTTATAATGTAAAGCTTACTATCTGTATAATGTAAAGTTTACTTATACTTAATATTTCTTAATTACATTTATATTTTGTACATTAGTTTGTCTTCAAGTGCGCATATAATTTTAGCTTGTAACGATGTTTAATGTTAACGATTCGATATCGGGTCTTTTTTCATTAATTTTTTTATGTGTATTATTTCTTCTGTTTCGTCATTTGGATGGTTAGAAGGTTGCAGCTTTTATTTCTAGTGAAATGTAACGTCTTTCTGATCGCTTTGCGCTTATGGCATTATGGATGGAAATGAATGCTAGTATACTCGCTGATAAGATTTCTGAGATGTCACAAAGAGGCATCAGCTTTAAATTTGTAGCAAAGATGGTTTTGAGCACGAGTTTTGCTGATTGAATAGCGGGGTCTCGGTTTGTTACATTTTTTTTTATTGATATAAAACAAAAAATGAATTAAAAAACTTAATGTTATCGTTATTTAAAAATACTTAGCGTTGTTTTAAAAATACTTAATTATCAATTAGATAATTGAATTTTGTTCCCTTCAATAATGCCTCCCTCAGATTTTGAATTTAACTTACATTTTGTATAAAGTAATATTTAATTATACTTAAATATACTTAATTTTAATTAGTTATGCTGCATTCCGTACATTAGTTTGTCATTAAGTAGCAAATAGCTTTAGCTTGTAACGTGTAATCGTTATGTTAACGATTCGATTTTTTTTTTTGCGCTATTTGGATGATTAGAAGGTTGCAGATTTTATTTCTAGTGGAATGTAACGTCTTTCTTGTCGTTTTGCGCTTTTGGTGCTATGGATGGAAATGTATTGAGAAATGGATGCTGTTTATACTCGCTTGATAAGATTTCTGGGATGACACAAACAGCCATCAGCCGTAAATTAAATTTGTAAGAAAGAGGGTTATGCGTACCGATTTCTTGACAAACCGAGACCTTGCTATTCAAACAACATTTTTTGTTTATTGGTATAAATGAAAAAATGGATTTAAAACATACTTGTTATTATAGTTACATAAATATACTTAAACGATAATTATGTATTTTTAAAATAGTATTATGTAATTATTTTGTCCACATTAAAAACGCTAACAAGCATATTTTGGATTTAACTTTTTATTTTGTATAAAATAATGCTTAATTCCACTCTATTAGAATTTTTGTACGATTGTTTACCTGCCTTTAATTTAAGAACTTAAAGCTTTAGCTTGTAACGATGTAATCGTTCTGTTGAGTTAAAATTATATGAGACTTAATTCTATTTTGCAATTTTAATCACGTTGTAAACGTTCTATTACGTTTTACTGCAATATAACAAATATTAACTTATATAATTAATGCCAAATAAGGATAAAATTTTTACAAAGCGATATAAAGTTTCTCAATTCCTTTCTTAAAAACTGTTACGAAATATCCAATATGAAAGTTAAGTTCGTTTCACAAAGAATACATTTAAAAAGCACGAAATGCTTAAATACCCGAACAAAATTCACATTACATGTCGTCTGCGATTTCCTTTCTCAAATTGTGGGCCAAATATGTTAAATAACTCGTTTACATACATGACTATCAAACAAAAGGGTTTGATCCTCCAACGATTTCATTCCCATTCGAAAGATAAATATGAACGGACAAGAGCGTGTACATCAGAATCAATTAAGGCGGTGAAAGAGCAAGCCAGAAAACAAAAGATCCTCAGACATACCCCCTAAACACGAGCCAAAATTAATTAGGTGCCGGGACAGAGATTTAATTAGCTATTCTTCACTTCCAGCCCCAATCTTTCCCAAATAGCAAACTTGGCATGTTGAGATTCGTTGCTGTAACTAATGTCCGTTTGTGTGTATGTGTGTGTTGTACCCTCTTTTCCAACTCGCTTGCTTTTCTATACAGAAAGAAATTGTCCTCCATTCATTTCCTGTCTGTGTTTGACGTAATCAAATTGCTGTGAGCGGCTTCGGATTGCTGGGACTGGCCCGGTTTGCCTTGGCGGAAGCATTGATTCGTCGCGTCAAAATCTCGTTAGGTTTCGATTTCGATGTATTTTTTTTTTTATTTATTTATTTTTTTGGTGGGTTTCTTTATTTCTGTTTCGCTATTTGGATGGTTAGAAGGTTGCAGCTTTTATTTCTAGTGGAATGTAATGTCTTATTCGTCGTTTTGCGCTTATGGCATTATGGATGGATGGAATTGGATTGAGAAAAGGATCCTGTCTGCACTAGCTTGATAAGATTTCTGGGATGTCACAAAAGGGCATCAGCTTTAAACTGAATTTGTAGGAAAGAGGGTTTTGTGCACGAATTTCTGGACAAACCGAGAACTTCAACATTTTTTTTATGTCTATAAATGGAGAAAAAGTTTTAAAAATACTTATTGTTATAGTTACATAAAAATGCTCAATTATCGTTTATATAACTGATTATTTTATCCTATTTAATTTTGTCTAGCTCTCTGGCCTTTGGTACATCCGGTTTGAATCCTGGCTGTGGCATGAATGTTCGTTAGTAGTTCGGAATCCACGTTAAGCTGTAGGTTCAGGTCTAATTCTCCCAAAGCTTGTAAAAAGTGACCATGAAGTGACAGACCAAGTCAAACCTAGCTTAGAAAAATAATCTGCAAGCAAACTGCTTCATTTCTTTAGGGATAATACCAAATAAATTTCTGTATAAATCAACAATGTAGAACTTTACGTCATTTTATTTAGATAAGTAACTGTCTTCCACAGAATTTGTGTTCTTTTTTGGAACAGTTAATCAAGTTAGGACTTTTGATTATTGACGTTAGAAATATTTTAGAAATGTAAAAATGAAAAGAAGTTTGTTATGTAATAAAATAAAATCTCACTATTTTTATATATTTTCATATAAATGGAAATTAAGAAATTAATTCATTTGGCCTGCAAAAGTCAGAAATTTCGGTAGTTTATTGGCCATTTCAGATGTAAAAGATTACTTCTAAAATATGAAATAAATTCTCTGCATGTTTGTTCATATAAAGGATGAGTATGTGAACAAGTAACAATTTTTAACTTGAAGATAGCTTTTCAATTTCTGAATCCAAAGTGGTTTGAGCTTCATGAAATAAACTTAAAAATAGTTTAGATGTTTAATATAAAATATTCTGTTGAACTGGTAGATGATCAATATAAATAATTACGTTATCTTTCGGAAAATTAATTGCAAGCATTATCAAAATGACAAAAATATTTTCTGATTTCAATTAAATTATATTGAAATGTTATGTAAAAGAATGTTTACAACAGATATTAAACTACATAATTAATGTCTTTCAAGAATAAACATTTTACAAAGAGATATAAACGTATCAATATTTCTTGCTTAAAAGTGGTTACGAAATATCCATTATGAAAGTTAAGTTCTTATGACAAAGAACACATTTAAAATGCACAAAATGTTTAAATGAAACTCAGTCATATGATATTAAAATACGTCTGCGATTTTCCTGACTTATTTTACATATTTGGTTCGCAATTTAACTATTTTACATACATGGCTATTAAACAAAAGCGCTTGATCCTCCCACGCTTTTCTTCCCATTCGAAAGATAAGTACGAACGAGTAAGAGCGTGCACATCAGAATCAATTAAGGCCGTGAAAGAGCACGCCAGAAAACAAAAGATCCTCAGACATACCAACCCGCCTAAACTCGAGCTGAAATTAATTAGGTGGCGGGACAGAGATTTAGTTAGCTATTCTTCACTTCCTTCCTGTAACTAATGTGTGTGTGTGTGTGTGTGTCTGTGTGTCTGTGTCTGTGTGTGTATGTATGTGTGTGTGTGTATGTGTGTGTTGTACCATCTTTTCCAACCCGCTTGCTTTCAGTATAGAAAGAAATTGCGTCTTCGCCGTTCATTTCCTGACTGAGTTTGAAGTAATCAAATTGCTGTGAGCGGCTTCGGATTGCTGGGACTGGTCCGTTTTGTCTTGGTAGAAGCATTGATTCGTCGGCTAAAAATCTCGTTAGGTTTCGATTTCCGTGTCTTTATTTATTTTTTCTGGTGGGTTTTTCTTCTTTCTGTTTTGCTATTTGGATGGTTAGAAGGTTGCAGCTTTTATTTCTAATGCAATGTAACGTCGTTTTCGTCGTTTTGCACTTATGGCATTATGGATGGAAATGGATTGAGAAAAGGATGCTGTCTGTACTCGCTTGATAAAATTTCTCATATGGTAGAAACATGCATCAGCTTTAAATTAGAGGAGGAAAGAGCGATTTGCACACGAATTTTGTGACAAACTGAGACCTTGCTTTGATTGATCAGCATTTTTTCTTTAACGTTAAAAAGAAAGGATTTAATATATACTTAATAATATCGTTATTTAACAATACCTACCGTTATTTTGAAAATACTTAATAATATCGTTTATGTAATTGCTAATAACACCGTTTCACTTACTTTTAATTTAACTTTTTATTTTGTGTAAAGTATTGCTTAATTGCCCTCTATAGGATTTTTCGTACATTAGTTTAACTGTCTTTAAGTTAAATCTCATATAATTTTAGATTTTAATGAAGAAATCGTTAAAAGCTAAATTTAGTGCAAATTATGTAGGTTCCCATGATTCTGTAGTCATGTTTGCAATAGGTTTTCGTGAATCTGTAGTAACATTTGCAGTAGGAATTAGATTCAAATGTCTTGTGTAACGACAAGTGTTGTTTCTCCCTTCGTTGGCTCTAACAATAATTACTTGTTGTGTGTATTATCTATATGCATTATTTTGTGTCTTTATATATATGTATTGTTAACTGCAGTATCTTTATTTAAAGCTTTTTTTACAATTGGAGTAGTTAACAAAATCTTGTCGTAAATATAAACCTCTAAATTATTTTTAAGTTTATTTCATGAGGCTCAAACCACTTTAGATTCAGAAGTTGAAAAGTTATCTTTAAGTGAAAAATTGTTCTCAGTATGAAATCACATATTTAATAAGCGGCTTGATGGCTAATTGACTAGCTCTTTGGTGCTTCAGGTTCGAATACTGGCCGTGGCATATATGCTTGTTAGTGGTTCGGAATCCACGTCAAGCTGTAGGCCCAGGTCTAATTAGCCCAAAGTGTGCCAAAAGTGAAAGTAGAGCGACAAACCAGACCAAACCTGCTTAGGAACATAATCTACAATAAAATTTTAACATTACTTTAGGGATATCATCAAATAAATTACTTTATAAATCAGCAACGAAGAACATTTATTTATTTTATTTAGATAAGTAATTGTCTTTCATGAAATTTTTGTTTCTTTTTTTAAAAGTTATTCAAGTTAAAACTTTTGATTATTGCGTATGAAACATTTTATAATTGCAAGCAAAAAGGAAGATTGAAAACTGATTAATAAAATAAAATATTCACTTTTTTTTATATATTTTCATATAAATGGAAATTAAGAATTTCCCACAAGTCAAAGATTTCGGTAGTTGATTGGCCGTATTAGCCGTAACATATTTTTAAAATATGAAATTTATTATCTGAATGTTTCTTCATAAACTATCACGAATATATGAATAAGTAATATTTTTTCACATAAAAACAGCTTTTCATTTTCTGAATCTAAAAAAGTTTGACTTCATGAAATAAACTTAAATATAATTTAGCAGAATGTTTTGTATTAAACATCTAAACTGTTAAATGATCGATATAAATAATTATGTTGACATTCAGGTAATTAAATGAATGAATTAGCAAAAGAAAATATAAGATGTGATTTTAATCAAGTTTTATTGGAAAATTTGCTATAAAAGAATGTTTATTCAAAATTTCAAAATATATAATTAATGGCTAGAAAAGATAAAAATTTGGCAAAGCGATAAATATTATCGTATTGCCTTTCTTAAAAAAAGTTATGAAATATCCATTATAAAAGTTAAGTTCTTAAAACAAAGATTGCATTAAAAATTCACAAAATGCTTAAATACCCGAACAAAATTCACATTAAATTTCGTCTGCGATTTTCCTCCCTTAAATTGCGAACCGAATATGTAAAATAACTCTTTTAGCCATACATCGCTATCAAACAAAAGCGTTTGATCATCCTACGCTTTTATTCCCATTCGAAAGATAAATACGAACAGTCAAGAGCTTGTACATCGGAATCAATTGAGGCGGTGAAAGAGCACGCTAGAAAACAAAAGAATCCTCGGACATACCAACCCGCCTAAACACAAGGATAAAATTAATTAGGTGCCGGGACACAGATTTAATTAGCTATTCTTCACTTCCAATCCCAATCTTTCCTCAATAGCGACATGACATGTTGAGATTCGTTGCTGTAACTAATGTCCGTTTGTGTGTATGCGTGTGTTGTACCCTCTTTTCCAACTCGCTTGCTTTTCTGTACAGAAAGAAATTGCGCCTTCGCCGTTTATTTCCTGTCTGTGTTTGAAGTAATCAAATTGCTGTGAGCGGCTTCGGATTGCTGGGACTAGCCCGTTTTGCCTTGGTGGAAGCATTGATTCGCCGCGTCAAAATCTCGTTAGGTTTCAATTTCGGGATGTCTTTTTTTTTATTTATTTTTTGGTGGGTTTTCTTATTTCTGTTTCGCTATTTGGATGGTTAGAAGGTGGCAGCTTTTATTTCTAGTGGAATGTAATGTATTTTTCGTCGTTTTGCGCTTATGGCATTATGGATGGAAATGGATTGAGAAAAGGATGTTGTATATATTCGCTTGTTTAGCTTTCTGGGATGGCACAAAGAGGCACCATCTTTAAATTAAATTTGTATCAAAGAGGTTTGAGAATCTGTCTAGTAAAATAATGTACAAGCAAATTGGAACATTTTTTTAATGATATTTTGAAATAAATTACTTTATAAATCACCAGGCTAGAACATTTTATCATTTTAATTTAGATAAGTAACTGTCTTTCATAAAATTGTTGTTCCTTTTTTTTAATTAGTTAATCAAGTTAAGACTTTAGATTATTGGTGTATGGAAATTTTATAAATGTAAACATGAAATTAAGATTGAAATATAATAAAATGTTCACTATTTTTATATATTTTCATATAAATGGAAATTGAGAAATTAATTCCTTTGGCCTACACAATTTAAAGATTTCGATAATCCACTAGCCATGCCAGCCGTAAAAGATTATTTTTGAAACCTGAAAGTAATTCGCTGCATGTTTGTTCACATACTTACATTATAAACAAGTAACAATTTTTTACTTAAAGATAACTTTTCAGTTTCTGAATTTTAAGTGGCTTGAGCTTCATGAAATAAACTAAAAAAATAGTTTAGAATTTTAATATAAAAGATTCTGCACAATTGGTAACGTAATAATTTATATTTATTTTTCATCTTTCGGAAAATTAATTGAATGTATTAGGAAAAGAAAAAAAATTAGCTGCGATTTTAACCAAGTTATAATGAAATATTTATATAAAAGAATGTGTACAACAAATATTAATTTAATTATGTTTTCTAGACATTAATTATGTATGTCTAGACACGATAAAAAATTTTCAAAACGTAACAAATGTATCATATTAACTTTCTTAAAAATGGTTACGAAATATCCATTATGAAAGTTAAGTTCTTATCTCAAACACTGCATTAAAAAGGCACAAAATGCTTAAATACCCGAGCATAATTCATTTTAAATTTCGTCTGCGATTTCTCACCCTCAAATTGAGAACGAAATATGTAAAATAACTCTTTAATACAAACATAGCTACCAAACAAAAGCGCTTTATCCTCCCACGCTTTCATTCCCATTCGAAAGATAAATACGAACATGCAAGAGCGTGCACATCGGAATCAATTAAGGCGGTGAAAGAGCACGCCGGTAAACAAAAGATCCTCAGACATACCCACCCGCCTAAACACGAGCTAAAATTAATTGGGTGCCGGAACACGCATTTAATTAGCTATTCTTCACTTCCAGCCCCAATCTTTCCCACAACAGCAACTTGACATGTTGAGATTCGTTGCTGTAACTAATGTCCGTTTGTGTGTGTTGTACCATCTTTTCCAACTCGTTTGCTATTCCGCCTAGAAAGAAATTGCGTCTTCGCCGTTCATTTCCTGACTGAGTTTGAAGTAATCAAATTGCTGTGAGCGGCTTCGATTGCTGGGAGTAACCCGTTTTGCCTTGGTGGAAGCACTGATTCGTCGCGTCAAAATCTCGTTAGGTTTCAATTTCGGTGTCTTCTTTTTTATTATTATTTTTTTTTTTGGTGTGTTATCATATTTCTGTTTCGCGATTTGTATGGTTAGAAGGTTACAGCTTTTATTTCTAGTGGAATGTAACGTCTTTTTTGACGTTTTGCGCTTATGACATTATGGATGGAAATGGATTGAGAAAAGGATGCTGTGTACTCGCTTGATAAGATATCTGGGATGGTACAAAAAGGCATCAGCTTTAAATTAGATTTGTAGAAAAGAGGGTTTTGCCCACGAATTGTATGACACACTGAGTCCTTGGTATTCAATCACCAGTTTTTTGTTTATTGATATGAAAGAGAAGAGGATTTAAAAAATTATTGTCGTTATCGCTATTTAAAAATACGAAATGTAATTTTAAAAATACTTAATTATCGTTGATGTAAATGATTATTTCAGCCGCTGTAATAATATCACTTTGCATATTTTGAATTTAACTTTTTATTTTGTATAAAGTAATGCTTAATCACCCTCTATACAAATTTCCGTATATCAGTTTAACTGTCTGTAAGTTAAGTCTCTTATAATTTTAACTTGTAACTATGTCTGAATACAAATATGTACTAAACTTACTAACCTACGCACCATTTGAAGTTTTCATATCTTTCAACAACTGTACTTCTGTATGAGTTGAAATTTATTTCGAGTCTGTCAAAATTCTTTTAAACTCTTGGCTTTTCTTTTTTGAGTATTTTGTTTCCTCAATGGACAAATAGAGGAATAAAGAGTTTTTCTTCGTCATTTCAAAAAACACCTCTTCCATACAATTTTCACTAAAGATTGAAGCATTATACAGATGTTCAATCTGATAAATGAAATCAAGTGCAGGACACTTTTTAAAGATACACAAGATACAGAAGAAATAAAAAGAAAATGCAATGACGCGCCATTGTGAGGTATTTAAAAGAATTTGTCAGATGCGAAGTAGATTTCCACTGGTGGTATAGTGGTTGCTGAGTATCTGACACAGATGAGAGTATGAATTCAGGTGTCAGTGTAGATCAGCTGAGTGTAGTATGCATTTTTGTCGTGATTTTATAAGCTACTTCAAGTATATAAAAAATGCTGTAAATATAGGGACTGCATAATAATAAACAAAGCCTAGAGGTAATTATTTGTGGTACTAGTGAATGGAAAAACGGTAAAACAGCAGAATGGCCGTTGTGATTTGACGTCAAAAAATATTTTCGCAAGTAATGGGTTGCGATTGTAAGTGCTGTGAATTGCAAACATTGCAAGAAACCCGTGTTACCACATTTGGCAACTTATCACAGAGTTAGCCCCACAAAAAAGGTCGCAAAATCCCAATGGCCCCTTTTTTTGCGATTTGGCCGAAAACCAACAGACACTTGAATTTCTCCGCACTGGTTTCACAAATAATTACCTCCAGAATTTTATTACTATTACTGTTTACTGGTACCACAATTAATGAAGGCCGTTAGTTATTCCAAGAATTATAGAATAGTTACCGATTCTTATGTGAATCTCAAATGGAAAAAAAGACCAGGAAAACTTCTTAATGTTGATCAGAGACGCTTATATACTATATTACTGTCTCCAAAAATTAATAGAAATTTGAAATCCCAGGGGCTTATGGAATTTCAGTTTTTTTTTTTTTTTAGTTTGATGCCACTGTCCTTCACATCTGTGTGAAATTTGACGACAAAGTATTCGTTAGTGTTTGAGTTACCCTTTGTGTTGAGTCTTTGTGAGACGTTAAAACTGATTCCGCCGATTTTAGAAATATCTAAATTAATTGAGAAAAAAACTTTTAACTTTTGCTTAGAATGTTGCAGAAGGCACTCAGGGACCCTTCCTATATCGGAAAGAAATGTTTAGAAGTGGTATAAATAGTTCAAAGAAGGCAGAGAAGACGAAGTGCCCTCTGGTCGACATTCAACCTCAACCGACGAAGCTCCCGTCCACAAAAATAAGATTTGGTACTTGCAAACCGTCGATTTACAATTAGAGACATTTCTGATGATGTTCGAATTTCAAATTGATCGGTCAATTTCAATTTGGGCCTCAAACGCGTCAAATATCGATTGTTACCGAAAACATTGAATGCGCCAGCTCACACTGCATTGATTCGTCGTGACGTTTTCGCCAAAAATAGAAACATATATCGTTCCACAACCACCGTATTCCCACCGTGCGACTTCTGGCTATTTCCTAAATTCAAAAGACCACTCCGAGGACACCGTTTTGTGTCGATTGAAGAGATTCAACGTGAATAGCCGCGTTTTGAAGGCCATCTTTTCCGATGACTGTTTAGAATGCGTTGAGGTTTAGAGAAAAAAAAAAGTTGCCATAAGTGCATTGTTTGAGGAGGCGATGAAATAAATTTGGAAGAATAAATAAAAGATTTTTGAAAAAAAATAATTTGTCTTTCTTTTGGCGCACAGTAGATACTATGACAAAGGAAGTCTAGGTGATTATAACCAGAGACTGCAACGGACGCCATCATTGGATTTGAAACGGAAACCTCCAAAATGCTAGATGCGCACTTTAAAACCGAATAAGAATATGGCTGAAGATTTTAATTATATTTAAAGTTTATTTAATTTTTAATTATCGTTGTCAAAAAGTCGACTTATTTTTTTAAAAATTGCTTTTAATCATATTTAAATTAATGGCATTTCTATTGAAAAATACACGACTATAGTACAAGTAAATTTTAGGAATTAAAATTTACTGTTAGATTAATTATAAATAAAATATTTAAATATGGGGGATCAGCATTGAAACGCGTAGTAAGTGAAATATGTTAATTATAACTCAATTTATATTGGATCTAGAAATTAATATACTCAAATATTTATTAGCTTCCATTCAAATATTGATTCAATAATTGTTTGATTTAAATTTTAACGTTAAATGAAATTCCTATATGGGAATATTTAAGAAATGGGTATAATGTTTAAAATCTATGGAAAATATCTAGAGTTCCCAAGTTTTTAAATTCATATTATTTTAGTAAAATTTAATATTTAATCAAATGTAATTATGTACTATAAAACGTATGGAGAATATTTAAAAATATTTTTCTTAATACTATTAGAAGAGTAGTAAGTAAATAGAAGTATTAAAAAGTCGAGTACAATTTCAGGTTTCGTATAATTTCTTACGTTATATTTAGGTATACATTTTTCAAGTCATAATCTAATTCTTTAACGTACATTTATAAATGCAATATCAACTATATATAAATACACATTTAATTCATATTTGACTTAATAATTATTCATATTTTTCAGAATAAGAATTTTAATTTATAATTCTATTATTTACATATTACATACACTTTAATTATGATCTTTAGATTTCAATTAAATCGATAATGTTTAACGTGCTATTTGACATCCATTATCGTGTAAATTATGTTAAATATTAGTATTTATAATAAATTCTTTGAATTTAATGAAGGAGTTATTATAAGGTAAATGATTTGAACTATAATAATATATTTTAGCTAATATTCAGAGATAATATATATTTTGGATAATATTTATATGTAATTATATATTAAAATTAACAAATATACAAATAGTATTTAATAAAAGAGAAAATATTTTATTCATATTTTTCAGAATAAGATTTTTTAATTCATAATTCTATTATTTACATATTACATAAGCTTTAATTAATTATGCTATTTTAATTTCAAGTAATTCGATAATGTTTAAATGCTATTTGATATTTATTACAGTGTAAGTTAGGTTAAATATTAGTCTTTACAATAAGTTCTTTGGATTTAATGAAGGTAGTATTGTAAGGTAAATGAACTGAAATACAATAATATATTTTTATGTAATATTTAGAATTGATGTATATATTGGATAATATTTATAATAATTATATATTAAAATTAACAAATATACAAATAGAAATTATTAATGGAAAAAATATTTTTAAACATTAATTATTATACATTTTTTAAAAAATTATATTTATTTTATTATCGTTAAAGTTAAATTTAGATATATTACAGTTAAAATATTATATTAAAATTTATTACTTAATCAAAGGAATGTATTTGCAATAGTTTTGTAATTTGTAGTACAGATTATAAGAATAAATTCTACAGGCCATTCTACATTTTCATTAATCGATTTATAAAAATAATTAGAAAAAAATTAGAGAAATTAAACGAGTTTAAACAATGTTTTACAAATTTTACATTAAATTTATTCCATTGATGTAATATTTTTTATTACTAATATATAAGTTTAATTAAAATAATTTTAACTGTTTACTATAATTATTATTATTTTAATGTTTGATATTACGAGGTAAAATACATATTTTTAAAAACTTCACATCACAAAAATCAATTTTTAATTTAAAAATTATTAGACTGAAAACAAAACATTGCAGATCAAAAGCAACAAAACACAGAAATTATTATTTTATATTATTTTCAGCATTATTCATATAGGAAAGGCAACATCAAAATCATTTTAATTATTCTAATATTTTATATTAATGTGTTCAAATAATTTATATTTATTTGTTAAAATATTTATAATATATATAATAATATATAAAAATATATAATAATTTTAACTACTTTATTTGATAAAACGAGGTAAAAAACATTTTTAAAAACTAGCAATTTTTGCAAACTAGCAAAACTAGCAAGCAACAGCAATTTTTAATCCAAAAATTACTAAAACAGAAAACAAAATAATGAAAATCAAAAGCATTAAAGAACAGAAATTATAATTAATTTACATTATTTTTAGCATTATTTATATTTCTATAGAATCATTTTTATTACTTATATCTGAGACCTTATTTTTTATTTGATAGCTTATATATATTTTAATTCAAACATTGGAATACAAGTTGGATAAAAACATTTATTTCTATAAAGTATGCATAATTCCTCTCATCTTTCATTTTACAAGCTTCAAGTCAATGATTTTTATGTATTTATTTCAAAAGTTATACTACTTCTAAAAATATTATGCTAATATTTTGCTGCGTTTTTCAGAATTTAAATAAAGCTTCATTTACTTCAGTCCCTTCTATCTCAGTGGGAAAAAAAATCCCTCGAAAATTGAAAAATGAACAGCAACCGAAGAATAAGTGCTAAATTTTGCTTCTCGCGCAGTTTTCTGAGACTGTTTCCTGCCTTCATTTACACAAAAAAAGAATAAACATTTTTTAAAGAAAACTTTTTTTTCCTTAAAACTATCAATAAAATAAAGCAGAATACATCCAAAAGGCGAAGATGGCTCGGAATCTACATTTACAAAAGAATATGATAGGTGTAAAAATGCTTTCCATCCATAGAAAGGCAGCATCCGCCCTCTTCTACTGTGATTCGAAACTGATGCCAGATTTAAGGATGTAAAAAAAAAAAAAAAAAAAAAAAAACTTAGAGTAAAAGATTTCGGAACATGGGATCATTTAGAACTTCTACTTCCCGGCAGCTGACGTCTATAAAACGTAAGAAATGCCCTCATAAATAAAATCATAGAAAAAGAATTTTGCATTTTGTAAGTTCGAAAAGGATGATTCACGATGGAGAAGAACATTATCTTTTTTTTCTATTCCGATATACGTTTTTCTCTCCAAGAGACGTTCTAGGAACTTTTCAAGAGTCCAATTCATATTCATGGTTCGCTTCTGAAGTGAATTGCGAATGGTAAACAGGAATTTTTATTTATTTAAAAAAAAAGTGTGCAGTCGAGTTTGGAATATTTATGTGTAGTTCTGAAAGTGTGTGCTTTTGTGTCAATATTTTTCCTGAACAAATATCGTCTCCTTTAATAACGCATTATTTTTACTTAAATTCGGAGGTGATGCATATTGAGATTTATTGGAAGCATTTTAACTATCATTCTCGTAATAAATATTCATGAAAAAATTATTTATATTGATTTTTATGATAGCTGATTAGAAATTTTAAAAACAATTAAATGAAAAGCAATTTTTGCTAATTTTAAATAATGTAACGAATTTATTATTTTTATATAACTAATAGTTAGTAAATTTAATATATGATGAAAGAAATGAACTGAATTTTATGTGTGTAATAAATATATTTTTACAATTATTCATTAAAATTTTTTTTTTTTTTTTGAAAATAGAAAATTTTAACTAGAAAGCTAAATTTGATCATAATAAAAGTTAGGGCTGTACATATGTGTGGTCTTGATTATTGAAACGAACAAAATTATTTCTTAAAATAAATAAGCGATGTTTAGCTGCTATATTTATTAAAATTTCAGAGACAGCACTGCATAACTGCAACATATAATACACCTAACACAATCACATAACAAATATTGACAAAATCATATTCAAAACCAGTTCATATAAGATTCTCTGTAAAGTCCATATTACTTGAAACTCTTTACTCTATTCAGCAGACTCCCTTTTTTCGTTCTTCCTCATTCGTTATCGATAATTATTAACTATATAAAATGATTTTAATTATATTTAATATAACTAATTTAAAAATTATATATTACGAATTACGATATATAATTTTATAAACTTAAGTTTAAGAAAAACAATTTTTAATTCAAAAATTATTCAACAGAAAACAAAACTTTGAAGATGAAAATCAACGTAACACAGGAAATATTATTTTACAATATTTTCAGCATTATTCATATAGGAAAGTTTTCTGCAGAATCATGTGTATTACTTATATCAATGAATTATATAACTAATGAACTAATTTATATTTATTAAATATTTTATTTATATTTTAATCCAACCATTACAACACACATTGGATAAAAGCTTTCACTTCTATAAAGTATGCATTATTCCACTCAACTTTCATTTTACAAGTGTCTAGTCAATCATTTTTATGTATTTACTTCAAAAGTTATACCATCTCTAAAATATTATGCAATTTTTTTGCTGCAATTTACAGATTTTAAATAAACATTCGTCTCCCTTACTCCCTATCTGATTTGAGGGCGAAAAACAACTCTCGACAATTGAAAAATGAACAGCAAGCATAAAATGAGTGCTAAATTTTGCTTCTCGTGTAGTCTTCCGAGACTGTTTCCTGCCTTCATTTACACAAAAAAGAAAAACATTTTCTTAAAAATCACCTCTTCTCCCTTTAAAACTATCAATAACATATAGCAGAATAGATCCAAAAGCTAAGTTGGCGCGGAATCTACAGTTACAAAAGAATATGATAGGTGTAAAAATGCTTTCCATCCATAGAAAGCAGCATCCGCCATCATCTACTGCGATTCGAAACTGATGCCAGATTTAAAGAAGTAAAAAGAAAAAAAATAAAACTTAACGATAGAGTAAAAATGTCGAAACATGGGATCATTTAGAACTTCTACTCCCGGCAGCTGACGTCTATAAAACGTAAGAAATGCCCTCATAAATAAAATCACAGAAAAAGAATTTTGCATTTTGTAAGTTCGAAGAGGATGTTCACGATGGAGAGGAAGATTATTTTTTTCTTCTATTCAACATACGTTTTTCTCTCCAAGAGACGTTCAAGGAACTTTTCAAGAGTCCAATTCATATTCATGGTTCGCTTCTGAAGTGAATTGCGAATGGTAAACAGGAATTTGTATTTATTTAAAAAAAAAAAAAAGGTTGCAGTCGAGTGTGGAATATTTATGGGCAGTTTTGAAAGTGTGCTTTGTACTTTTGTGTCAATATTTTTCTTGAACAAACATCGTCTGCTTTAATAACGCATTATTTCTACTTAAATTCAGAGGCGATGCATATTGGGATTCATTGGAAGCATTTTAACTACCATTCTGGTAATAAATATTCATGAAATAAATTATTTATACTGACTTTTATAATGGTTGATTAGAAATTGTATAACGCTATTAAATGAAAAGAAGTTTTTTTTTACTCATTTTGTTTAATATAATGAATTTTATAATTTTTTTTATAGTCAATAGTTAAAAACTTAATATATAATGTATAAAATGAATTGAATTTATGAATGTAATACATATTTTCTTAAATTTTTTGAAGAGTAATTTGCACTAAAAAGCTTAAATGGACGCAGTAAACGTTAAGGCAAAATATGCGCAATTCAGTGTAGATAATGGATACAAATATTCATGAAACCAGTTATTTTTAGGGACTTTCATGATAGCTGATTAGAGTATAACTAATAAAGTAACCAATAGAGACTGTATAAACAATTAAATGAAGATAATTTTTTGGCTAATTTTGATTAGTGTAACGAATTTATTATTTTTTTATGGTTAATAATTATATAAATTAATATATGATAAATGAAATGTATTGAATTTATGTGAGTAATATATAATTTTTAAATTTTTAATGAAAAATAAATGAAATTCTTACTAAAACGCTTAAATATTCCATAGTAAAGGTTATTGACTGATATGAGAGTAATCTGTTTTCAGTGATGATGGATACGATGGATACTCAAAATAAAGCACGGTGCTTAGCTGCGATAAATATTAAAATTTGCTAAGACAACACAGCACATCTATAACGCATAACACACAAAACGAAATTATATAACAAACGTATACAAAATAATTTTAAAGGCCTGTTCCATTAAGGGTCTTTGAACACTCATTATAGACTAGAAACATTCATTCGACCCGGCACAATTCTATTTTTTTCTCCCTCTCTTATTATCGGTTGGAAAGTCTATAGAACGAGAAAAACGTACTAATTCTAAAATATAACGTAAAGAAAATTCATAATGTATGTCTTTTTTCATTTAATAATAAAATGGGTTAATATCGGTTAAATCAAGATCATCAAAAGTGTTAATCGAACAAATAATTACAAAACAAATGGAGATTCTTCTAAAAAAAATTCCAGAAAACTTTTTTTCAATAATGAATCAGTTTATTTTCTTTAAAAATTTGCTAGGCATCACAACGTTTTCAAACAGATAAACACTTTAACTTTTAACACTAATTACAAAAAAGTTTTGCGTTTCAAAAATCGTCTTACAAATTTTGTTACAAATTAAAACAAAAATTAAATTCTTTATTTTAGCAATGCAAATTATGAAAACTCAATTATTCTCGTATACATAAAACTTCTGAATCCTCTAAGGCATTATCAGGAAGCAATAAATAATCTATCATAAAATATCACAATTTCTTTAAAAAGACAATAAATATTTCGAACGAAAACGTTAAATCCAGTGCATCACTGTTAATAAGATATTTATTGAATCCAATCAAACACCTTAATTCCACGAAATACAGTTCGTAAACACACCTTCTCCTCGCAATGTGATCAGCAACCATACTCTAATTGCGAGTTTCAATTCTGGCTGTAAAGTGAAACATGAAAGGTAATTATTTCTCGTCAGGACCTGTTAGCGTATGCTTAATTAAACACGTTTCGTCTCTAATTTCGAAGAGAGATCTCTGTTATGTTTATGTTAATCCAAAGCGGAGGAAGGCGAAAAGAATTGCGTTCTTCAATCTATGCGAGATTTCAGTTTTCTGTTTATGAGGTAAATGTTTAAATGTGCCTTGTTTTTCGCTCATAGCAAACAAGGGACTTAATTAAAAGATTTTCGTTATTGTCTGGCTGTAATTCTTTAAAATGTTGAGTGAATAAGCAGATGTGGGAATACAAAGATTTACGAAGATATCTCGGTGATATTTAAGAAAAATATGAATGTTACGTCAGGTTTGCAAAGTTGCATAAAGGAGTCATTGTTATGTACTCTTGAGTTGTAATCTCTAATGTCTTTGTTTCATTATAATTACTAAAGCAAATGTTCGGAAAGTAGTTATGAAAGGAATGCAAGAAATATTTAAGTCATAATTCCTTTTAAATTAACAATTGTTTCCTTTGATAACTGTTTTTTTGTAAAAAAAACATAAATTAGTATTAGCAGTCATTCTTTAATGTTTTGTTTTTATATTAGATAATATAAATGAATTATCTTAATAATATATAAAAAAATTTAGTTATAGGTATTGATTTAAGTTATGACCATAAATTACTGACTGTATAAATTTGTGAAAAATTAAAATTACATTACTTTTATTTAAATACTCATAAACAAGTCTTATTCTGATTTAATCAGTTATGTGCTCTATAAATCTTTTCGCGATCATGTAGTATCTTTGCAGTATGAATTACATTTGAATCGCACTTCGTTGGTTCTACAAATGTATTGCTACATTATTATTGCATGTATTGTACATTTCTTGTTGTATTATGTGTATGTATCTATGTATTGTTTTCTATACTATATTTTTAAAACTTTTTTTTACAACTGAAGAGTTGAATTAGTTAATGAAGTTTAAAACATAGCTATTACTTAAGCTAATTTTCATTCAAGGTGAGAGCTTTTGAATGTAGAAGAGGCAATTCATGATATATGCATTCTTTTTCAATAACAAAATGCAAGTTTGACTTTTATCGGTTAAAGTAAGATCATCCAGTGGACAAATAATTTCAAACTCGGACAAATAATTACCCGCCCGTAATATATACTGTCCATGACTCGGACAAATAATTCAAAACAAATTGAAATACAAATAATGAACTACATTGTGGGAATATCGTTGCACTGATTGTTTCAAGTGTGGATTTTTTGTTTGGCCTGGGATTGAAGCTATAAGATTCTTCTTTGAAAGATTCTGCAAAGTTTTATCAGTAATAAATCCTTTTTTATTTTTAAAATCTGGTAGATAGCATCGCAATAATGAATGGCGATTTATCGAGAGTATACCATAAAAGAAACGTTTTCAAACAGATCAGCACTTTATCAATTAATATAAATTAAATACACAAAAAGTATTGAGTTTGAATATCCTGTTACAAACTTAAATATTAAAATTAAATTCTTTATTTTAGCAATGCAAATTATGTAGCCCAATTATTCCTGTATGCAATAATTCATCGGAATCCTCTAAGCCATTATCAGGGAGCAATAAATAATCTATGATAAAATATCACAATTTCTTTAAAAAGACGATAAATATTTCGAAAGAAAACTTTAAATATAGTGCATCACTGTTAATAAGATGTTTATGGAATCCATTTCATCCAATCAAACACCATAATTCCATGAAATACAGTTCGCAAACACCCCTTCTCCACGCAATGTGATCAGCAACCGTACTCTAATTGCGAGTGTCCTATATCCTAAGTTTTTACATTTTATATGAATCACGTTTTTACTTATCTATTTGACTTATATAAAAAAAACTATCAAATAAATAATATCTTAATTCAACCATTGCAAAAAAAGTTAGATAAAAGTGTTCATTTCTATAAAGTATGCATTATTCCTCTCAGTTTCCATTTTAAAAGTTTCAAGTCAATTATTGTTATGCATTTACTTCAGAATTTATACTAATTCTAAAATATTATAACATTTTGGTGGGGTTTTTCAGACCTAAAATAAATATTTCTCTTCTTTACTCCCTTCTGATCTGAGGGTTTAGAAAAAAACATCTCTCGACAATTGAAAAATTAACAGCAACCCAAGAATAAGTGCTAAATTTTGCTTTTCGTACAGTCAGTCTTCTGAGACTGTTTCCTGCCTTTATTTACACAAAAAAGAAAAACATTTTCTTAAAGAAAACTTTTTTTCCCCCTTAAAACTATAAATAAAATAAAGGCAGAATACATCCAAAAACCAAAATGGCCTGAAAAATCTACATTTACAAAAGAATCTGATAGGTGTAGAAATGCTTTCCATTCATAGAAGGCAGCATCCGCAATCTTCTACTGCGATTCGAAACTGATTGTGTAGTGTTTATTGTATCATATTGCTTTTAATTTTTTTCTCTAAAATCTCTTACCTAACTTTTTTTTTATATTTTTCGCATTTCATATTCTTCCTTTTTCAATTTTTGACATTTTTGACATTTTGTTCCGTACTTGTATGAATTTTCCCCATTGTTCAGCTTCTGTACCTCCAAAAGTGAATTATGCAAAACATTTCCGCCTTCATCGTGCGTCCGTTCCTTTCACCCGCATCATTCCCAAACTGTATAGGGGCAACTCAGCTCTAGGCACAGTGATGTGGTGTGGTGTAGTAGTAGATTCGAAACTGATGCCAGATTTAAGGATGTAAAAATAAGTAAAAAACAAATAAATTAAACTTAAAGATAGAGTAAAAATTACGAAACATTTGATCCTTTAGAACTTCTACTCCCGAAAGCTGACGTCTATAAATTGTAAGAAATATCCTCATAAATAAAACCATAGAAAAAGAATTGTGCAGTTTTGTAAGTTCGAAAAGGGTGATTCACGATGGAGAGGAAGATTCTTTTTTCCTTCTATTCCGACATACGTTTTTCTCTTCAAAAGACGTTCAGGGAACTTTTCAAGAGTTCAATTCATATTCATGGTTCGCTTCTGAAGTGAAGTGCGAATGGTTAACAGGAATTTTTATTTATTGAGAAAAAAAAAAGTTTTCAGTCGAGTTCGGAATATTTATGAGTAGTTCTGAAAGTGTGCTTTGTGCTTTTGTGTCAATATTTTTCTTGGACAAATATTGTCTACTTTAATAACGCATTATTTTTACTCAAATTCGGAGGTGATGCATATTAAGATTTATTGGAAGCATTTTAACTATCATTCTGGTAGTAAATATTCATGAAACACATTATTTATACTGAATTTTATGATGGCCGGTTAGAAGTTGTGTAACCAATTAAATGAAAATAATTTTTTTAATTTTATATATTAAAGTACCAAATCTATGGAACTTTTTATAGTTAATAATTAGATCATTTATTATAAACGAAAAAAATGAATGATAGATATTTTCTTCCTTTTTCTAAAAAAAAATTACTAAAAAAAACAAATGTATCATATTAAAAGTTAGGACCAGACATGCGTGTAGTCTTGATTTAGTGTTGATCATGGTAACGAACAAAATTATTTCTGAAAATATAAACGTGCTAATTAGCTACAGTATTTTTTAGAATTTCAAAGACAGCACTGTATTACTCCAACACATAACACGCCTAACAAAATTATATAACACATATATCTATAATCATCTTAAAATACAGTTCGTTTATGGGCCTTTGACTCTTCAGTATTGTTGGAACACTTTACTCGAATTTGCACACGCCCTTTTCTCTTCCACCTCTCCCATTATCGATTAATATTAAATAATTTTAATTATTTAATATAACAATTTTTGATATTGTATATTACGAGTTATGATATATTTTTTTTAAATATTTCACTTTAATAATTTTTTAATTTAAAATTGTTTTTTTAATCAGAAAACAAAATATTGAAGATCAAAAGCAACAAAACACTAAAATTATTATTATATTACATTATTTTGATCATTAGAATCACGTGAATTGCATATCTTTTTGAGTCATTATTATTTATTTTATAGATAACGTATATTACTTCAATCATTTCAATACAAAATAGATAAAAATGTTCATTTCTATAAAGTATGCATTATTTCTTTCTACTTTCATTTTACAATTATTGTTACGTATCAAGTCAATTATTGTTAGGTATTTACTTCAGAAGTTACACCATTTCTCAAATATTATGCTAATTTTTTGCTGCACTTTTCAGAATTTAAATAAAGCTTCATCTCCTTTACATCCTTCTGATCTGTGAGGAAAAAAACTCTCTCGGCAATTGAAAAATGAACAGCAACCCCAGAATAAGTGCTGAATTTTGCTTCTCGTGCAGTCCGCTTAGACTGTTTCCTGTCTTCATTTACACAAAAAAGAAAAACATTTTCTTAAAGAAAACTTTTTTTTCTCTTAAAACTATCCATAAAATAAATCAGAATGCATCTAAAAGCGACGCTGGCTCGGTATCTACATTTACAAATGAATGTAATAGGTGTAAAAAATGCTTTCCATCCATAGAAGTCAGCATCCGACATCTTCTAATGCGATTCGAAACTGATGCCAGATTGCAAGAAGTAGAAAGGAAAGAAAATAAATAAAACCTAAGATAGAGTAAAAATTTCGGAACATGGGATCATTTAGAACTTCTACTCTCGGCAGCTGACGTCTATAAAATGTAAGAAATGCCCTCATAAATAAAAGCATAGAAAAAGAATTCTGCATTTTGTAAGTTCGAAAAGTATGATTCACGATGGAGAGGAAGATACTTTTTTTTTTTATTCCAACATACGTTTTTCTCTCCAAGAGACGTTCAAGGATCTTTTCAAGAGTCCAATTCATATTCATGGTTCGCTTCGGAAGTGAATTGCGAATGGTAAACGGGAATTTTTATTTATTTATTTAAAAAAATAGTTTGCAGTCGAGCTTGGAACATTTATGGGTTGTTCTGAAAGTGTGCTTTTGTGCCAACATTTTTCTTGAACAAATATCGTCTGCTTTAATAACGCATTATTTCTACTTAAATTCGAATTTGATGCATATAGAGATTTATTGGAAGCATTTTAACTACCATACTGGTAATAAATATTCATGAAATATATTATTTGTACTGACTTTTAAGATGGCTGATTAATATATTACCATTTAAATGAAAATAATTTTTTTGCTAATTTATGACAAATGTGTTGAATTATTTAATATATTTATTTATAGTGTATAATTACATAATTTAATATACTGTGAATAAATGAATTAGATTTATATGTAATAGATATATATATATTTTTTTGAAAAAAATATGAAAATTTTACAAAAAAAGCTAAATTTGTCATATTAAAAGTTAGGGCCATACATGCGTGTGAACTTAATGTAGAGTCTATCATGGATACGAACAAAAAAACGTGACGCTTTGCTGAATATTTATTAAAATTAATATTAATTCGCATCACAAACACATAACACACCTAACATAATTATATAACAAATATTTCGAAAATCATCTTAAGAACCACTTCGTTTAAGGGTCTTTGTACCCTCAGTATTGACTGGAACTCTTTACTCCACTCGGCAGACTCCTTTTTTATCTATACCCTCATCCACTATGTTATAATTAAATAATTAAAATACTTTTAATTATTTTAATATTTGATATTTCTAGATAATATACATATTTTTATAAACTTCACTTTAAAGAAAGAAGTTTGAATTCAAAAATTATTAAACAGAAAACTAATTATTGAAGATAAAAATAAACAAAACAAAGAAATTATTACATTACATTAATTTCAGCATTATTCATATAGAAACACGTCGTATTACTTATCTTTTTGAGTCATTATTATTTATTTTATAGCTTATATATATTTTAATTCAATCATTATAATAAAAATTAGATAACAGTATTCATTTCTATAAAATATGCATTATTCTTATCAACTTTCATTTTACAAGTTTCGAGTCAATTATTATGTATATACTTCAGAATTTAAACTATTTCTAAAATAATATGCTAATAGTTTGCTGCGTTATTCGGAATTTAAATAAAGCTTACTCTCCTTTACATCTTTCTGATCTGAGGGGAAAAAACGTCTCTCGACAATTAAAAAATGAACAGCAACCCAAGAATAAGTGCTGAGACTGTTGTTTGCCTTCATTTACAAAAAAAGGAAAATATTTTCTTAAAAAAAACCCTTTTTTCCTTTAAAACTATCAATAAAATTAAGCAGAACACATCCCAAAGCTAAGATGACTAGGAATCTACATTTACAAAAGAATATGATAGGTGTAAAAATGCTTTCCATCCATAGAATGCAGCATCTGCCATCTTCTGCGATTCGAAACTGATGCCAGATTTAAGGATGCAAAAAGAAAAAAAAAATTAAAATAGAGTAAAAATTTCGGAACATGGGATCATTTAGAACTTCTACTCTCGGCAGCTGACGTCTATAAAACGTAAGGAATGCTCTGATAAATAAATTCATTGAAAAAAGAATTTTGCATTTTGTAAGTTTGAAAAGGATGATTCACGATGGAGAGGAAGATTCTTTTTCTTTTTTTTTCTATTCCAACATACTTTTTCTCTTCAAGAGACGTTCAAGGAACTTTTCAAGAGTCCAATTCATATTCATGGTTCGCTTCTGAAGTGAATTGCGAATGGTAAACAGGAATATTTTTTTTATTTAAAAAAAAAAGTTTGCAGTCGAGTTTGGAATATTTATGGGTAGTTCTGAAAGTGTGCTTTGGGCTTTTGTGTCAATAATTTTCTTGAACAAATATCATTTGCTTTAATAACGCATTATTTCTATTTCAATTCGGAGGTGATGCATATTGAAATTTAATGGAAGCATTTTAACTAATATTCTTTTAATAAATATTCATGAAATACACTATTTTATACTAACTTTTATGATGGCTGATGAGAAAATGTATAACCAAATAAATGAAAAGGTTTGTGCTAATTTTGATTAATTCATCTAACAAATTTATGATTTTTTTTATAATTAAAAATTACAGAATTAAATATAAGAGGAATGAAATTAATTGAATTGATATGTAATAGATATTTTCTTGCATTAAATTCGGAAGGTGATGCATATTGAGATTTATTGGAACCCATTTAACTATCAGTCTCATAATAAATATTCATGAAGAAAAATTATTTATATTGTTTTTATGATAGCTGATTAGAAATTGTTTATCTATGTAAATGTAATGAATTTTTGACTAATATAGTGAATGCATTTTTTTCTTTACTTACTTATTAAATAATTTAATATATGTGATGAATATACATGTGTGAAAGAATATATATGATGAAAGAAATATGTGTGTAATAGATAACTTTTTACATTAATTTTTATATATATATATATATATCTAACGAGAACCGGTATATTTAGCATGGTACGGCCGTTGGCTATATATATATATATATATATATATAGCCAACGGCCGTACCATGCTAAATATACCGGTTCTCGTTAGATCACCGAAGTTAAGCATCATTGGGCGCGGTCAGTACTTGGGTGGGTGACCACCTGGGAACACTGCGTGCCGTTGGCAAATTTGGGACCTGAATGGCCGAGTGTCTAGCGCTCTGGCGCTCGGTGCCACAGGTTTCGGGTTCGAATCCCGGCGGTGCCATGGATGTTTGTAGTGGTTCGGAATCCACTTTAAGCCGTAGGTCCCGGTCTTCTATGACTGTAAGAGCGTCACGGAGCAAAAGTCAGGCTTCTACCTAAGGGTGCTCCATCACAACAGAAGCTTCTTCCTTCCCCTTCAATCATAAGTCCATATGGGCTCGTGGGCTTGGCCAGCCAAGTGGGATAAGAAACAACAACAACATAAATGTTTCAGTAAAGAAATTGTGACTAGAAATCTAAATTTGTCATAGTAAAACTTAGGGCCGGATATGCGTGTTGTCTTGATTCAGTGCTGATCAAGAATACCAACAATATTATTTCTCAAAACAAGAACGCGATGTTACTCTGCATCTATTCTATTTCTATTCTATTCTATTTGGAACGAAAAAAAACGTGCCAATTTCAAAAGCTATCGTAATGAAATTTCATGATACGATTTTTTTCCCCTCAATTATAAAATGAGTTAATATCGGTTAAATCAAGATCATCAGAAGTATTATTCGGACAAATAATTACATTAAATTTGAATTGCAAAATATTAACTACATTTTACAAATATGATTGTTCTGCTTGCTTAAAATGTGGATTTGTTGCTAAGCGCCGGATACAAGCATGGAGATTTTTTTTAAAAGAAATCGAGAAATCATTTTTCAGTAATGAATCAGTTACTTTTTTTAAAATCTTCTATGTACGGTTTTTCTTATAACCTGCTATGTAAGGGGTTTCTAAAATACGTTAGATAAATGACGTATTAACAAGTGCATGCTATTTAAAAAAAATAAACGTTTTTAAACAGATAAACACTTAATACTTTCTTGTAATTAATTTGTATTATTAGATAAAATTTCAATACCATGTTACAAATTGTATTAGAAACTAAAACATTAAAATTAAATTTCTTATTTCAGCAAAGCAAATGATGAAGCCTAATTATTCTAGTATACATAATGCGTCTGAATCCTCTAAGGCATTGTCAGGAAGCAATAAATAATCCATCATAAAATATCACAATTCCTTAAGAAGACGATAAATATTTTGAAAGAAAACAATAAATCCAGTGCTTCTCTGTTAATAAGATATTTATGGAATCCATTTCATCCAATCAAACACCTTAATTCCACGAAATACAGTTCGTAAACACCCCTTCTCCTCGCAATGTGATCAGCAACCGTACTCTAATTGCGAGTTTCAATTCTGGCTGTAAAGTGAAGCATAAAAGGTAATTATTTCTCGTCAGGACCTGTTAGTATATGCTTAATTAAACACGTTTCGTGTCTAATTTCGAAGAGAGATATCAGCTGTGTTTATGTTAATTCAAAGCGGAGGAAGGCGAATTGTGTTCTTCAATCTATGCGAGATTCTAGTTTTCTTGTTTATGAGGTAAATGTTTAAATGTGGCTTGTTTTTCGCTCAAAGCAAACAAGGGACTTAATTAAAAGATTCTCGTTATTGTATGGCTGTAATTCTTGAAATGCTGAGTGAATAAGCAGATGCGGGAATACAAAGATTTACGAAGATATATCGGTGATATTTAAGAGAAAATATATTAAAGATATGTCAGGGTTTGAACCACGCTCTGGTAAATACTATTTTTTGGGCCTGATGGCCGAAAGGCTAGCGCTCTGGAGTTCGGAATCACAGGTATAGGGTTCAAATCCCGGCTTGGCCATGGGTGTTAGTAGTGGTTCGGAATCCACTTTAAGCCGTAGGACTCGGTCCTAATAGGATCGTAGAGCGCTGCGGGGGCGTTGTTACTCCGCGTCCGTAGCTTACCATCAAGTTACACGCGCCCCCTGGGTAATTCAAAGTGAGTAACATCGGTGCAGCCCTTATGTCGAAGATCACGGTCTATTTGCCAGCTGCATTAGAAGAAAAAAAATGTCAGGTTTGCAAAATTGCATATTGGAGTCATTGTTATGACTCTTAAGTTGTAATCTCTGACGTCTTTGTTTCGTAATAATAACTGCAGCAAATGTTCGGGGAAGTAATTTTGAAAGGAATACAAACAATATTTAATTCATAATTCGTTTTAAATTAATAATTGTTTTCTTTGACATCTATTTTTTTTTAAATGCATAAATTGATAATAAAAGTAATTTTTTTTAAATTTGTTTTAATATTAGATAATGTAAAAAAATAAAAATCTCAATTTTTTTTTAAATATACATTTGGAACGATTCAAGTTATAAGCATAAATTGATAACTGCATAACTTAGTGTAAAATTAAAATTACATTAATTTTAATTAAATTCATAAAAATGAGGCTAATTTACTTTTAATCTGTTAAATGCTCATGAGTCTGTAACATTATTTGCAGTAGGAATTAGATGCTAATCACTTTTGTAACGAGGACGTTTGTCTTTCCCTTTTTTGGCTGTACAAATAATTACTTCCTCGTATTGTCGTATGTATTATTCATATATATTATCTGGTTTTTTTATGTATATGTATTGTTGCTTAGAAAGCGTTTGCTTCTATAAAGTATGCATTATTTCTCTAACTTTTAATTTTACACACTTCAATTCAATTATTGTTATGTTTTTACTTTAGAAATTATACCATTTCTAAAATAATATGCTAATATTTTGCTGCATTTTACAGAATTTAAATAAAGCTTCGTCTTCTTTACTCCGTTCTGCCCTTAAACATTTTTCCCCCTTAAAACTATCAATAAAATAAGGCAGAATACAACCAGAAGCGGAAGCGGAATCTACATTTACAAAAGAATATGATGGGTGTAAAAATGCTTTCCATCCACAGAAAGCAGCATCCGCCCTCTTCTACTGCGATTCGAAACTGATGCCAGATTTAAGGATCTAAAAAGAGAAAAAAAAATAAAACTTAAAAGTAGAGTAAAAATTTCGGAACATGGGATCATTTAGAACTTCTACTCCCGGCAGCTGACGTCTATAAAACGTAAGAACTGCCCTCATAAATAAAATCATTGAAAAAGAATTTTGCATTTTGTATGTTCGAAAAGGATGATTCACGATGGAGAGGAAGGTTCATTTTTTTTTCTATTCCATCATACGTTTTTCTCTCCAAGAGACGTTCAAGGAACTTTTCAAGAGTCCAATTCGTATTCATGGTTCGCTTCTGAAGTGAATTGCGTATGGTAAACAGTAATTTTTATTTATTAAAAAAAAGTTTGCAGTCGAGTTTGGAATATTTAAGGGTAGTTCTGAAAATGTGCTTTGTGCTTTTGTGTCAATATTTTACTTGAACAAATATCGTCTGCTTTAATAACGCATTATTTTTACTTAAATTCGGAGGTGATGCATATTGAGATTTATTGGAAGCATTTTAACTACTATTCTGATAAGAAATATTCAAGAAAAAAATTATTTATACTGACTTTTATGATAGCTGTTTAGAATACGGTTAGATTGTATAAAAAATTAATTTAAATGAATTTTTTACAAATTTTGATTAATGTAATTTATTATTTTTTTCTAGTTACTAATTAGATAATTTAATATATGTGATGAAAGAAATTAACTGAACTTATGTGTGTAACAAATATCTTCTTACATTAATTTATATATAATATATACATATATTTAATTTTTCAAAAAAGAAATTTTTACTTGAAAGTTAAATTTGTCATAATAAAAGTTAGGGCCAGATATGCGTGTTGTCTGGATACGAACAATATTGTTTCTCAAAACAAGATCCCGATGTTACTTTACATTTTACTATTTCTATTTCTCCCTCTCCTATTATCAGTTCGAAAGTCTAATGAACGAAAAATAAACGTGAAAATTTCAAAATCCAGACTAAAGAAATTCCATCATGCTATTTTTTTCCCCTCAATAATAAAATGTGTTAATATCAGTTAAATCAAGATCATCAGACGTATTATTCAGACAAATAATTACATTAAATTTGAATTGCAAAATATGAACTACATTTTACAAATATCATTGTTCCGCTGGCTTCAAATGTTGCTTAGCGTGAGATACAAGCATGGAGATTCTTTTAAAATAAATAGAGTAAGCATTTTTTCAATAATGAATCTGTTACTTTTTTTTAAAATCTGCTATGTACGGTTTTTTAAAATCTGTCAGATAAAGGACGATTTAACAAGAGCATGCCATTTAAAAAAAAATAAACGTTTGTAAACAGATCAGCACTTTATCTTTTAACACAAATTAATTAAAAGAAAGTATTAAGTTTCAATAACATGCTACAAATTGTATTAGAAACTAAAACATTAAAATTAAATTTCTTATTTCAGCAAAGCAAATGATGAAGCCCAATTATTCTAGTATACATAATGCATCTGAATCCTCTAAGGCATTATCAGGAAGCAATAAATAATCCATCATAAAATATCACAATTCCTTAAGAAGACGATGAATATTTTGAATAAAAACATTAAATCCATTGCACCACTGTTAATAAGATATTTCTGGAATCCATTTCATCCAATCAAACACCTTAATTGCACAAAATACAGTTCGTAAACACCCCTTCTACTCGCAATGTGATCAGCAACCGTACTCTAATTCCGAGTTTCCATTCTGGTTGTAAAGTGAAGCATAAAAGGTAATTATTTCTCGTCAGGACCTGTTAGCGTATGCTTAATTAAACACGTTTTGTCTCTAATTTCGAAGAGAGATCTCTACTATGTTCATGTTAATTCAAAACGGAGGAAGGCGAAAAGAATTGCGTTATTCAATCTATGCGAGATTTTAGTTTTCTGTTTATGAGGTAAATGTTTAAATGTGACTTGTTTTTCACTCATAGCAAACAAGGGACTTAATTAAAAGATTCACGTTATTGTCTGGTTGTAATTCTTGAAAATGCTGAGTGAATAAGCAGATGTGGGAATACAAAGACTTACGGAGATATCTCGGTGATATGGAAGAGAAAAATATGAATGTTATGTCACTTGTGCAAAGTTGCTTAAAGGAGTCATTGTTATGTACTCTTGAGTTATAATCCCTAATGCCTTTGTTTCCAAACATTTGCTTTAGTAATTATACTGAAAGTAATTATGAAAGGAATGCAAGCAATATTTAAGTCATAATTCCTTTTAAATTAACAATTGTTTCCTTTGATAACTGTTTTTTTGTAAAAAAAAACAACATAAATTAGTATTAGCAGTCATTCTTTAATGTTTTGTTTTTATATTAGATAATATAAATTAATTATCTTAATAATGTATAAAATAATTTAGTTAAAGGTATTGATTTAAGATATGACCATAAATTACTAACTGTATAAATTTGTGAAAAATTAAAATTACATTACTTTTATTTAAATACTCATAAACAAGTCTTATTCTGATTTAATCAGTTATATGCTCTATAAATATTTTCGTGATCCTATAGTATCTTTGCAGTATGAATTACATTTGAATCGCCTGTGTATAATGACTTTTGATTTTCTCTTCGTTGGTTCTACAAATGTATTGCTACATTATTATTGCATGTATTGTACATTTCTTGTTGTATTATGTGTATGTATCTATGTATTGTTTTCTATACTATATTTTTAAAACTTTTTTTACAACTGAAGATTTGAATTAGTTAATGTAGTTTAAAACATAGCTATTAGTTAAGCTAATTTTCATTCAAGGTGAGAGCGTTTGAATTTAGAAGAGGCAATTCATGATATATGCATTCTGTTTCAATAACAAAATGCGAGTTCGATTTTTATCGGTTAAAGTAAGATCATCCAGTGGACAAATAATTTCAAACTCGGACAAATAATTACCCGCCCGTAATATATACTGTCCATGACTGGCACAAACAATTCAAAAGAAATTAAAATACAAGTTATGAACTACATTGTGGAAATATAATTTCAATCCACACTTGAAATATCATTGTTTCAAGTGTGGATTTTTTATATAGCAGAATAGATACAAAAGTGACCATGGCTCGGAATCTACATTTACAAAAGAAAAAGATAGGTATAAAAATCCTTTCCATCCATAGAGGGCAGCATCCTCCATCTTCTACTTTGATTCAAAACTGATGCCAGATTTAAGAATGTAAATAAAGAAAATAAAACGGAAACGAGTAAAAATTTCGGAACATAGGATCATTTAGAACTTCTACTCCCGGCAGTTGACGTGTATAAAACGTAAGAAATGCCCTCCTCAATAAAATCCTAGAAAAAGAATTTTGCATTTTGTAAGTTCGAAAAGGATGATTCAAGATGGAGAGGAAGATTTTTTTTTTGTATTCCGACATTCGTTTTTCCCTCCAAGAGATATTCAAGGAACTTTTCAAGAGTCCATTCATATTGATGGTTCGCTTGTGAAGTAAATTGTGAATGGTAAACAAGAATTTTTATTTTTTTGAAAAAAAGTTTGCAGTCGAGTTTGGAATATTTATGGGTAGACCTGAAAGTGTGCTTTTGTGTCAATATTTTTCTTGAACAAATATCGTCTGCTTTAATAACGCATTGTTTTTACTTAAATGTGGAAGTGATACTTATGGAGATTTATCGGAAGCGTTTTAACTATCATTCTGGTATTAAATAATCTGGAAATAAATTCTTTATACTGACTTTTATGATGGCTGATTAGAGAATGTATAACTAATTTAATGAAGCTAATTTTTTGGTTAATTTTGATTAATGTAACGAATTTATTTTTATATAATTAATAATTAGTCAATTTAATATACACTCAAGAGCCAAAACATTATGACCACCTGTCAATAACAAGTTGGTCCGCCACCTTTCGCATCACACACAGAAGTAAGTGAAAGAATGATTCTTCAGACTCTCCAGCAGCAGTTTTTACTTTTCTATTCCAACGTACGTTTTTCTCTCCAAGAGAGGTTCTAGGAACTTTTCAAGAGTCCAATTCATATTCATGGTTCGCTTCTGAAGCGAATTGCGAATGGTAAACAGGAATTTTTATTTATTTAAAAAAAAGTTTGCAGTCGAGTTTGGAATATTTATATGTAGTCCTAAAAGTGTGCTTTGTGCTTTTGTGTGAATATTTTTCTTGAACAAATATCGTCTGCTTTAATAACGCATTATTTTTACTTTAATTCGGAGGTGATGCATATTGAGATTTATTGGAAACATTTTAACTACCATTCTGGTAATAAATATTCATGAAACAAATTATTTGATTGCTGATTAGAAACCATAAAACCAATTAAATGAAAATAAATTTTTTGTTAGTTTTGATTAATGTCAGGAATTTATCATTTTTATGCAATTAATAATTAATAAATTTAAGATATGATGAATGAAATGAACTGTGTAATATACGTTTCTTGAAATGTGCAATATACGTTTATACATACACTTCCATATAAATGCATATCCCTTCATTTTTACATTTTTTTTTAAAGAAAGGTCTTTGCTTTAAAAAGCATAGTAAAAGTTAGGGACCGGATATGCATGTGGTATTGACTTAGTGTTGATTATGGATGCGAACAAAATTATTTATCAAAAAAAAAAAAAAAAATCGTGATTTTAATATTTATTTAAATTTTCTAAACAGCAGTGCACAACTCCAACACATAACACGATTATATAACAGATATTTCCAAAATCATCTTAAAAGTCAGTTCGTTTAAGGGTCTTTGTACGCTCAGTATTGCCTGGAACTCTTTACTCAATTCGGCAGACTCCCTTTTCTCTATATCTTTCATCCATTATCGTTTAATATTAAATAAATTTAATCTAATTATTTTAATATTTGATATTTCTAGTTAAGATGCCAATTTTTTAAAACTTTTACACAAAAAAACACTTTAAAAAAACAATTTTTATTTCATAAGTTATTAAACAGATTTAAAATATTATAGATCAAAATCAACGAAAAACATAAATTAATATTTTACGTTATTCTCAGCATTATTCATATAGAAAAGTTTTTTATAGAATCACATGTATCACTTATTTCTTTAATCATTATCATTTATTCATAGGTTTATATTTTAATTCAACCATTGCAATACACATTGGATAAAATCGTTCATTTTTATAAAGTATATATTATATCTATTAGCTTTCATTTTACAAATTTCAAGTCAATTATTGTGGTGTATTTACTTCAGAAGTTATACTATTTCTAAATTATTATGCTAATAGTTTGCTGCGTTTTCAGAATTTAAATAAAGCTTCATCTCCTTTACTGCCTTCTGATCTTAGGGGAAAAAACTCTCTCAGCAATTGAAAAATGAACAGCAACCCAAGAATAAGTGCTGAATTTTGCTTCTCGTGCAGTCTCCTGGGAATGTTTCCTGCCTTCATTTACACAAAAAAGAAAAACATTTTCTTAAAAAAAACCTTTTTTTCCTCTTAAAACTATCAATAAAATAAAGCAGAACGCATCTAGAAGGGACGATGACTCGGAATCTACATTTACAACAGAATATGATAGGTGTAAAAATGCTTTCCATCTATAGAAGGCCGCATCCGTCCTCTTCTACTGCGATTCGAAACTGATGCCAGATTTAAGGAAGTAAAAATAAATCTTACAGATAGAGTAAAAATTTTGGAACATGGGATCATTTAGAACTTCTACTCTCGGCAGCTGACGTCTATAAAAAGTAAGAAATGCCCTCATAAATAAAATCACATTTGCATTTTTTAAGTTCAAAAAGGATGATTCACGATGGAGAAGATTTTTTTTTTCTATTCCAACATACGTTTTTCTCTTCAAGAGACATTCAAGGAACTTTTCAAGAGTCCAATTCATATTCATGGTTCGCTTCTCAAGTGAATCGCGAATGGTAAACAGGAATTTTTATTTATTTAAAAAAATAAAGTTTGCAGTCGAGTTTGGAATATTTATGGGCAGTTCTGAAAGTGTGCTTTGTGCTTTTGTGTCAATATTTTTGTTGAACAAACATCGTCTGCTTTAATAACGCATTATTTTTACTTAAATTCGGAAGTGATGCATATTGAGATTTATTGGAAGCATTTTAACTACCATTCTGATAAGACATATTCATGAAATAGGTTATTTATACTGAATTTTATGGTGGCTGTTTAGAGATAGTATAACCAATTGGATGAATAGAATTTTTTACTAACTTTGATTTATGTGTTTTATCTAAGTCTAACGAACGAAAAAAAATATGACAATTTCAAAATGTAAAATAAAGAAAATAATGATGTATTTTTTTCCCCTGAATAATAAAATGAGTTAATGTCGGTTAAATCAAGATCATCAAAAGTATTATTCTGACAAATAATTGCAAATAAAGTGAATTACACAATATGGAAGACATTTTTAAATATCATCATACTGCTTTTTTCAAATGTGGAATTTTTCCTTGGCGTGGGATACTAGCATGACAATCCTTTTAAAGAAAAAGAGAACTGTTTTCTATAATGAATCAGTTACTTTTTTTAAAATTTGTTATGTAAAATTTTTTTAGTATCAGTTAGATAATTGATGGTTTATCAAGAGTAAGCCATTTAAAAAATAAATGTTTTCAAACAGATCAACACTTTATTTATTAATAAAAATTAATTACAAAAAAAAATGTGTTTCAATAACAGGTTGCACATTTTATTACAAACTAAAATATAAAAGTTAAATTCTTTATTTTAGTAATGCAAATGATGAAAGCCTAATTATTCTTTGATACAAAATACATCTGTATCCTCTAAGGCATTATAAGCTAGCAATAAATAACCCACCATAAAATTCCTTAAGAAAACAAAAAATAATTTGAGAATGAAAACAGTAAATCCAGTGTATCAATGTTAATAAGATATTTATGGAACCCATTTCATCCAATCAACACCCTAATTCCACGAAATACAGTTCGTAAACACCCCATTCTCCTCGCAATGTGATCAGCAACCGTACTCTAATTGCGAGTTTCAATTCTGGCTGTAAAGTGAAGCAAGAAAGGTAATTATTTCTCGTCAGAACCTGTTAGCGTATGCTTAATTAAACACGTTTCGTCTCTAATTTAAAAGAGAGATCTCTGCTGTGTTTATGTTAATTCAAAGCGGAGGAAGGCGAAAAGAATTGCGTTCTTCAACGTATGCGAGATTTCAGTTTTCTGATTATGAGGTAAATGTTTAAATGTGCCTTGTTTTTCGCTCATAGCAAACAAGGGACTTAATTAAAAGATTCTTGTTATTGTCTGGCTGTAATTCTTGAAATGCTGAGTGAATAAGCAGATGTGGCAATACAAACATTTACGAAGATATCTTGGTGACATTTAAGAAAAATATGAATGCCATGTCAGGTGCGAAAAGTTGTATAATGGAATCATTGTCATGAACTTTTGAGTTGTCATCTCTAACGTCTTTGTTTCATTATAATAACTAAAGAATATGTTAGGAAAAGTAATTTTGAAATTAGTACTTGCGCTATTTATTTCATAATTCCTTTTAAATTAACAAGTGTTTCCTTTGATGTTTATATTTTTTAAATAGCATAAATTAATATTAGAAGTTTTTTTTTATAACGTTTTATTTTTATATTCAATAAGGAGAAAATAATATTCCTAATAATTTATAAAAAAAAATATATTTGGAAAGATTGAAATTATGACCATAAATTACTAACTGCCTAAATGGATAAATTTGAGAAAAATTTCAATCACATTATTTTTAAATTTACAAAAACGAGGCTAATTCTGATTTAATCAGTTAACTATGAATCTTTTCGTTATCCTGTAGTAACTTTGCAATAGAAATCAGATTCAAATCCCTTGTGTAGCGAAGACTGTTGCTTTCCCCTTTGTCCTTCTTTGGTTCTACAAATAATTATATCCATGTATTGTTGTATACGTTATGTGTATGTATTATTTCGTATATGCATTGTTATCTACTATTAAGTTGTAATCTCTGACGTATTTGTTATGTTATAATGACTAAAGCAAATGTTTGGAAAAGTAATTTTGAAAGGACTGCAATTTATATTTAATTCATAATTCCTTTTACATTAACAATTGTTTTCTTTGGCATCTATTTTTTTTTTAAACTGCATAAATTGGTATTAGAAAGAATTTTTTTAATGTTTGTTTTTATATTAGTTAATTTAAAAAAATAATCTTAATAATTTTTTAAATATACATTTCGAACGATTCAAGTTATGAGCATAATTTGTTAAATGCATAACTTTGTGTAAAATTAAAATTACATTACTTTTAATTAAATTCATAGAAATAAGGCTAATTCGGATTTTATCTGTTAAATGCCCATGAATCTGTAGTAATATTTGCAGTAGGACTTAGATTCGAATCTCTTTTGTGACGACAACGGTTGTTTTTCCCTTTGTTGACTGTACAAATAATTAACTCCATGTATTGTCGTAAGTGTTATCTGCTTGTATTATCTCGGTTTTTTTTTGTATATGTGTTGTTGCTTACAAAGCGTTTATTTCTATAAAGTATGCATTATTACTCTCAACTTTCATTTTACACTCTTTAATTCAATTATTGTTGTGTTTTCACTTTAGAAGTTATACGATTTCTAAAATATTATACTAATTTTTTGCTGCGTATTTCAGAATTTAAATAAAGCTACTTCTCCTCTACTTCCTTCTGATCTGTGAGGAAAAATAATATGCCTCGACAATTGAAAAATGAACAGCAGCACAAGAAGAAGTGTTAAATTTTGCTCCTCGTGCAGTCTTCTGTAACTGCTTCCTGCCTTCATTTACACAAAAAAGAAAAACATTTTGTGAGAGAACTTTTTCCCGCTTAAAACTATCAATAAAATAAAGCGGAATACATCCAAAAGCGAAAGATGGCTCGGAATCTACATTTACAAAAGAATATGATAGGTGTAAAAATGCTTTTGATCCACAGAAGGCAGCATCCGCCATCTTCTACTGCGATTCGAAACTGATGCCAGATTTAAGGAAGTAAAAAGAAAAAAAAATAAAGCTTACAGATAGAGTAAAAATTTTGGAACATAGGATCATTTAGAACTTCTACTCTCGGCAGCTGACGTATATAAAACGTAAGAAATGCCCTCATAAATAAAATCGCAGAAAAAGCATTTTGCATTTTATAAGTTCGAAAAGGATGATTCACGATGGAGAGGAACAATTTTTTTTCTTTTTCTTTTTCTATTCCAACGTACAATTTTCTCTTCAAGAGACGTTCAAGGAACTTTTCAAGAATCCAATTCATATTCATGGTTCGCTTCTGAAGTGAATTGCGAATGGTAAACAGGAATTTTTATTTATTTAAAAAAAAAGTGTGCAGTTAAGGTTGGAATATTTATGAGCTGTTCTGAAAGTGTGCTTTGTGCTTTGGTGTGAATATTTTTCTTGAACAAATATCATCTGCTTTAATAACGCATTATTTTTACTTAAAATCGGAAGTGATGCATATTGAGATTCATTGGAAGCATTTTAACTACCATTCTGATAAGACATATTCATGAAACAAATTATTTATACTGACTTTTATGGTAGCTGTTTAGAATATGATTAGATTGTATAAAAAATTAAATGAAATGAAATTTTTACGAATTTTGATTAATGTAATTAATTTATTATTTTTTTCTAGTTAGTTATTAGATAATTTAATATATATGATGAAAGAAATGAACTGAAATTATGTGTGTAATAAATATCTTCTTACAATAATTTATATATAATATATACATATATTCAATTTTTCAAAAGAGTAATTTTTACTGGAAAGTTAAATTTGTCATAGTAAAAGTTAGGGCCAGATATGCGTGTTGTCTTGATTCAGTGGTGATCATGGATACGAACAGTATCATTTCTCAAAACAAGATCACGATGTTACTTTGCACACTACTATTTATATTTCTCCCTCTCCAATTATCAGTTCGAAAGTCTAACGAACGAAAAATACACGTACAAATTTCAAAATCCAACCTAAAGAAATTTCATGATGATAGTTTTAACAATCCATCATAAAATATCACAATTCCTTAAGAAGACAATAAATATTTTGAACGAAAACATTAAATCCATTGCATCACTGTTAATAAGATATTTATGGAATCCATTTCATGCAATCAAACACCTTAATTGCACGAAATACAGTTCGTAAACACACCTTCTCCTCGCAATGTGATCAGCAACCGTACTCTAATTCCGAGTTTCCATTTTGGTTGTAAAGTGAAGCATGAAAGGTAATTATTTCTCGTCAGGACCTGTTAGCGTATGCTTAATTAAACATGTTTCGTCTCTAATTTCGAAGAGAGATCTCTGCTGTGTTCATGTTAATTCAAAGCGGAGGAAGGCGAAAAGAATTGCGTTCTTCAATCTATGCGAGATTTTAGTTTTCTGTTTATGAGGTAAGTGTTTAAATGTGACTTGTTTTTCGCTCATACAAAAAAGGGACTTAATTAAAAGATTCACGTTATTGTCTGATTGTAATTCTTGAAAATGCGGAGTGAATAAGCAGATGTGGGAATACAAAGACTTACGGAGATATCTCGGTGATATTGAAGAGAAAAATATGAATGCTATGTCACTTGTGCAAAGTTGCTTAAAGGAGTCATTGTTGTGTACTCTTGAGTTGTAATCCCTAATGCCTTTGTTTCATTATAATTACCAAAGCACATGTTTGGAAAGTAATTATGAAAGTAATGCAAGCAATATTTAAGTCATAATTCCTTTTAAATTAAGAATTGTTTCCTTTAATAACTGTTTTTTTGTAAAAAAAAAACATAAATTAGTATTAGCAGTCATTCTTTAATGTTTTGTTTTTATATTAGATAATATAAATTAATTATCTTAATGATATATAAAAAAAATTTAGTTATAGGTATTGATTTAAGTTATGACCATAAATTACTAACTGTATAAATTTGTGAAAAATTAAAATTACATTACTTTTATTTAAATACTCATAAACAAGTCTTATTCTGATTTAATCAGTTATGTGCTCTATAAATCTTTTCGTGATCCTGTAGTATCTTTGCAGTATGAATTACATTTGAATCGCGTGTGTATAATGACTTTTGTTTTTCACTTCGTTGGTTCTACAAATGTATTGCTACATTGTTTTTACAAATGTATTGCTACATTGTTTTTACCTGCATTGTACATTTCCAGTTGTATTATGTATATGCATATATGTATTGTTATTTATAATATATTTTAAAGCGTTTTTTACAATTAAAGAATTGAATTAGTTAATGTAGTTTAAAACATAGCTATTATTTAAGCTAATTTTCATTCAATGTGACAGCGTTTGAATGTAGAAGAGGCAATTCATGGTGTATGCTTTCCTTTTCAATAACAAAATGCGAGTTCGATTTTTATCGGTTAAAGTAAGAACTTCCAAAGGGCAAATAATTACAAACTCGGACAAATAATTACTCACCCATAGTATATACTGTCCATGACTCGGACAAAAAATCCAAAAGAAATTGAAATACAAATTATGAATTACATTGTGGATTGTTTCAGATGTAGACTTTTTCTTCTTTGAAAGATTCAGCAAAGTTTTATCAGTAGTGAATCCTTTTGTATTTTAAATATCTGGTAGATACCATCGCAAAAAAAAGAATCCATAAAAAAGAAACGTTTTCAAACAGATCAACACTTTATCAATTAATACAAATAATAAGAAATAATAAGAAAAAGTATTGAGTTTTGATATTATGTTACAAACTTAAACATTAAAATTAAATTCTTATTTAAGCAAGTTTAAGCAAGCTTTTTAATTTAAGCAAGCTTTAGTTTAGCAATGCAACTGACGAAGCTCAATTATTCTTGTATAAACAATACATCGGAATCCTCTAAGGCATTATCAGGGAGCAATAAATAATCCATCATAAAATATCACAGTTTCTTTAATAAGACGATAAATATTTCGAAAGAAAACGTTAAATCCAGTGCATCACTGTTAATAAGATATTTATGGAATCCATTTCATCCAATCAAACACCTTAATTCCACCGAAATACAGTTCGTAAACACC